>CM059201.1:20137616-20654656 GCA_030323885.1 Branchipolynoe longqiensis | reverse complement strand
AGCGACAATAGGGCCGCTCTGGCTATCCTCTCCAGGATTTCCAAGTCATCCTGGAACGCACTTGCGCGCTTCTACCGCCAGAATGCAGACATCATCAACACTGTCGGTCGACCAGTTCATGACATCGGGGACTAGTAGGCCCCACCTCATCGCCATAGCTGACTTGGTGCCACTACTAACTAACCACTCATTTTCACTGCAACAAACAGGTAACCCCACCCTCTGCCTAACTAATCCCATCCTCACTTCACTTCTTCCTCTGACCTTGGCCGGACTTACGGTGCATACCGGTGGGTCTCGAGGGACTGAAGTTTGGATCCTGGTCCAGTCAAACCAATGACTTATAAAATGGGTACCTGTTGCTGCCAGGCGCTTGGCGTTATGAAATCAGGACAGGGACTGGGCGCACAGTGTCAGGAATATGTGACTGTGTGGGACATGGGTCATGGCGCCGGCGGCCTGATTTCCCAGTGGGGCAGCACTATAAAGTCACCATGAGTGCGCGCTGTTACAAGTCGGTGCACATCCTGGTATGGCCTAGGGTCTTACTGGAGTGTAAAACTACACCAACCACCCAGCCTCCCCCGGCCCTCTCAGAGGACTGTGCTTGGACTCTTAGGCTGCCTCGTTCCTCCTCCGCCCCCTCCCCCTTACCCCTCAATTCCTCTGATCACTACACACCGGAACCCAACTCCCGACCACATGGGACTGCTTTCAGTGGTGCCCATTCAGTGCTGCAGATTTGCAGCCTTCAGCGCACCAATGCGACTGAAAACTCCCCAAAAACAACAACAACACGAGTAGGCCTATACAAATGGCGGAGCACATATAAGGCTATTTCCGTTTCCGTTTTCTGCTTTTTGGTTATTTCATTGTCCACCTCTATGAGTACGAGTATTGTTTATGTATATATACACATGTTAGTCCATAGCATTCCCCCTGGGTGGGTCGGTAAATATGAATAAGCAATGCTTAGGACCGACCCGCCAACATTAGTCGGAATTAACGAAACTGTCTATAGACTGCGTGCTGAAAACGGCCATCGAGAGCCAAACAAATGCCTGTGGCCATTGAGTTTGCATTCTACGGAGTTTGCCACAACACTCAGTGCAAAACTAAATTAATAGAAAATACAGAAAAATTTGGCATAAACAATGAAAGTTTGGAATTACAAACTAGTCTATTGACATATGCATATAAATGCTTGGAGAATTATTGATTTAATATTATGCGATTCAACACAAGTATACAAATGGCAGCCGCCATAGGGCTATTTCCGTTTCTGTTTGCTGGATTTTGATGATTTCATTTTCCACTTATGAGTACGGGTAGTGTTTATGTTTATGTATATATGTACCCTGGGTGGGTCGGTATTAAATAATCTATAATGGACGTGTACTGCTAGGTCATGTCAGTTAAGCATTGATGCTTTCCCAGTCTGAGGTTAGCGCGACATTTTGAAGGTTGTGGATGTATTTGTATGTGGTGTGTATTGACGTGCTACCAGTTGGGCCAAAGATGTCGAGCTTGCCGAATCAGACAGGAAGTGGAAACTCTGGTGTACCAAAATAAACTCTCACACCACCTCCAGACAACTCTGGCGCAAACTTAACAGCATCCAGGGGAGACTCACCACCCCCCCACTCTAACCCACACCCTGGCCAAATTGCAGCAGAACACAACAAAATGTTCACGGACAGAACAGACCCTGCAATCAACCTCCCTTATGCCCACCAACAAGCGCTCACCAGGAACTCCACCTGGAGAGCCGACCTCATAGACATTTCAACAGCCACACCATCCACCCATAATCTTGACACCCACCTGACCAGGGCTGAGCTTGACCGAGCCCTAGGCAACACCACAAAGAAGACAACCCCGGGAGCCGACGGAGTCCCTAACACTGCATGGACAAAGTTATCTGCCACTAACAGGGAAACTCTCCTCCCCCTCCTCGACAATATCTTCTACAATGCTGTCATACCCAAATCTTGGAAGGATGCTGATATCATCCCCATCCCCAAGAAAACCCCGGGCGAAGTCAGACCCATCTCCCTTCTCCAATCCCTCGGGAAGGTTAGTGAAAGAATTGTCCTCGCCCGTCTCCAGATGGTCACAGAAGACCCCACCACTGGCCTACCTGAGGAGGCCGTCGCCACCCTCATTGAGAGCATTTCCTATGACCTTGGTACTGGACATGAAACTGCAATCATCTTCCTTGACCTCGAGAAAGCCTTTGAGCTCATCGACCACAATGTGGTACTGACATCAATGGCTGATCTTGGCATTGCCGGCCGGCCTCTTGCATATCTCCGAAATTACCTCCAGAACAGGCGAGCCAGAGTATGTGTCCAAGGCACCTCTTCTCCCTACCTCAAACTAAAAAATGGCGTCCCCCAGGGTGCAGTGCTCAGCCCCCTCCTCTTCAATGCAGTGATGGCATCTCTCGTTAGGAGGCTTAAACAAGACCTAGCCACCCGAGAGATCACAGACACAACCATAGTCTGCTACGCAGATGACATCGCCATCACCTGCTCCCATGCGATCAATGCACAGGATCTCGCTGAGCAGGTGCTCCACCTGGTAGGAAACGCCTGCCGGGACCTTGGACTAAAAATCTCCCCCACCAAGACCAAGATCATGCACATGTTCAGAGGTCAACCACTTCACCCCCTCTATCTAGATGGATCCCCTATCGAATGGGTCTCCACCTTCGACTACCTAGGTATCCGTCTAGACCGAGACCTGAACATGAGAGCCCTCTGCCGCCACTTGGCCACCAGAATGACCAACAGACTCCTCCTCATGAAGAGGATCTCCGGCTTCTCCTGGGGCGCCCCGGACAGTGTACTCGCACTCTTCTACCGCCAGGCAGTCCGCTCCCTCTTCGACTACGCTGCGCCCACACTCGCTCTCACAGCCCTCGGGCTTGACAACCCCCAAACTCAACTATCCAAGAACAAGATCTTTTTGAACGAGTTCCGGAAACTTGAGAACATCCAACACCGGGCTGCCAGGCTTGTCCTCCGTGTTCCCGGCACCACCAGGATCGAGATCCTCCTCCTTGAATCCGGCCTCCCTCCCCTCCACCTCCGAGGCAAACAACTTCTCACCACCCAACTCACAAGAACCCTTTCCTCAGGCCTTTCAACAACAATCCACAGAGCCGCGGCCTACCTCTGAGATGGGACCCGCGGTCACCCTCACATCTCCTACCGTCTCAAGAACGCCATCACCTCCCTCAAGGATTCCCACGGACTCCACATTGCAGACTTCGCCCTGAGCCCTCTCAAGCCACCTTGGGTTTCCATCCCAGTGGAAACCCGAACCACCAACCTAGTTGATGCCAAGGCGGCTTACACCACCCCAGAACTCCACTCCCTGGCTCTTGAGGCCATAACTCAGGCGAAGGTGGAATTTCCTCTCGCAAAGACTGTCTACACCGATGGCTCCCTTAACCCAACATCAGGTAGAGCAGGAGCCGGAATCTTCATCCCCTTCTCCAACACAAAGAACACAACCAGGGTGTCAGACTTTGCTTCCACTCTCGATACCGAGCTCGCCGCCATTCACTTGGCCCTCGAAGACCTCCACAACTCAAGTGCCATCATCATTACCGACTCTCTGAATGCCATCAAAGAGATCGCCCACCCAAATGCCCGACACTCCCTTGCCGACGCAATCCATATTAAAATCTTCACCAGACATCAGGCACACCTCAACACAGTCCTGCTATGGGTCCCCTCGCATATAGGACTGTATGGTAATGACCAGGCCGACTATGCCGCTCTAGCTGGTGCCAACCGAGCAGACGTAGAGACAGCCATCCTTCCATCCATCACCAAACTGGCCGCCGCCGCTTCTCGAGCCACCACCAAACTCTGGGAACGAGCCACACAGAAGGAACAAGTACGGAACCCTTATTCAATAAGCTGGCTCTGGTACACCCTGGTCAGAACGAACATCCCCCATCCAGTCGGCCTTCCTGCTTCTACACAAGTCGCCATCAACCGCTTCAGGACTGGCTACCGCCGTTGGATTGATGTCCCCAACCTCCAGCGCTGTCCCTGCGGAACTAATATCTTTAATGTGGCCCACATACTCGCCTCATGTGGTGCCATCGACAGATCTGCCATCAGCGACTTCATGGAGGATGCTGACCGCCAACTCAGCGACAATAGGGCCGCTCTGGCTATCCTCTCCAGGATTTCCAAGTCATCCTGGAACGCACTTGCGCGCTTCTACCGCCAGAATGCAGACATCATCAACACTGTCGGTCGACCAGTTCATGACATCGGGGACTAGTAGGCCCCACCTCATCGCCATAGCTGACTTGGTGCCACTACTAACTAACCACTCATTTTCACTGCAACAAACAGGTAACCCCACCCTCTGCCTAACTAATCCCATCCTCACTTCACTTCTTCCTCTGACCTTGGCCGGACTTACGGTGCATACCGGTGGGTCTCGAGGGACTGAAGTTTGGATCCTGGTCCAGTCAAACCAATGACTTATAAAATGGGTACCTGTTGCTGCTAGGCGCTTGGCGTTATGAAATCAGGACAGGGACTGGGCGCACAGTGTCAGGAATATGTGACTGTGTGGGACATCGGGTCATGGCGCCGGCGGCCTGATTTCCCAGTGGGGCAGCACTATAAAGTCACCATGAGTGCGCGCTGTTACAAGTCGGTGCACATCCTGGTATGGCCTAGGGTCTTACTGGAGTGTAAAACTACACCAACCACCCAGCCTCCCCCGGCCCTCTCAGAGGACTGTGCTTGGACTCTTAGGCTGCCTCGTTCCTCCTCCGCCCCCTCCCCCTTACCCCTCAATTCCTCTGATCACTACACACCGGAACCCAACTCCCGACCACATGGGACTGCTTTCAGTGGTGCCCATTCAGTGCTGCAGATTTGCAGCCTTCAGCGCACCAATGCGACTGAAAACTCCCCAAAACAACAACAACACGAGTAGGCCTATACAAATGGCGGAGCACATATAAGGCTATTTCCGTTTCCGTTTTCTGCTTTTTGGTTATTTCATTGTCCACCTCTATGAGTACGAGTATTGTTTATGTATATATACACATGTTAGTCCATAGCATTCCCCCTGGGTGGGTCGGTAATATGAATAAGCAATGCTTAGGACCGACCCGCCAACATTAGTCGGAATTACGAAACTGTCTATAGACTGCGTGCTGAAAACGGCCTCGAGAGCCAAACAAATGCCTGTGGCCATTGAGTTTGCATTCTATGGAGTTTGCCGCTACATGCAGTGCAAAACTAAATTAATAGAAATACAGAAAAATTTGGCATAAACATGAAAGTTTGGAATTACAAACTAGTCTATTGACATATGCATATAAATGCTTGGAGAATTATTGATTTAATATTATGCGATTCAACACAAGTATACAAATGGCAGCCGCCATAGGGCTATTTCCGTTTCTGTTTGCTGGATTTTGATGATTTCATTTTCCACTTATGAGTACGGGTAGTGTTTATGTTTATGTATATATGTACCCTGGGTGGGTCGGTATTAAATAATCTATAATGGACGTGTACTGCTAGGTCATGTCAGTTAAGCATTGATGCTTTCCCAGTCTGAGGTTAGCGCGACATTTTGAAGGTTGTGGATGTATTTGTATGTGGTGTGTATTGACGTGCTGGTGACAGTTTAACTGTGTGCGTGTGAACGCACAACAAGGCAGAGCGACCGTGGCAAGCATAGAGGGAGCAGTCCTACAATGAAAGGTGAACTGATGGTGTAAGTTCACGTTACAATATTCAGAAATGATTTCTGCTCAGAACATACATAATGTAATGAGCCCCACTATCACACAGTGGCGGTCTTGATTGCACTGACCCTTGCCAGTTAGACTGATGGACAGGTGGCAGTACACTAGTGGAAGCAGTCCGTATGGCGAACCATTCTACCCATGGCTAGCGGCCATGCCAACGGGAGGTTATCGCTGATCCAGCTGGCAGTGGCAGGTCACTTCTATTCTGACCGTGGCGGAATAAACCGAGGCGGTGCCCTGAGGATTGAAGCAACTGTATGGTCATCAGGTGGAGCAGAAAATGGCCCATCACACATTTTGGTTTATTTCCATTAGATTAAAGTTGCGCAATCCAATGAAAGCATAACATTTTAGATTTGATCCCACATATGCAACTTATACTAGGTACTTGTGTCCTCTTTAAACATTCATTGTTGCAAATTAGAACCTATTATTGCAGGTTTACATTTCAAATATCAACAAAGGGAGCCATTTGTAATGAAAGTTGCTCCTAAGTAAAGTATAATGTATCATAAGGACCAACTTAATATATATATGCATGTATATAAATATTTGTGTATATACATATGCATATATATATATTTATATATATATGTGATGAATAACGCCTTGTACGAGTATAAATGCTAAAGGAATATATATACTTTGCTACTTCCTCCATTGGCATATTGGTGGAGTGCCCCCCCCCCCCTTACCAGCTGTCAGGGAGTTGTATACGGATGGCCCCCCTTGTGCCACACACACTGGAGGAATGTTATTCCCTATGCCAGTGATTAAACTCACAGCATTCCCTTCCTTATGTTATTTGTGTACTGCTAATCGTTATATATATGGGTCACTCTCCTGAAAACTGGCCAGAAGTGTCACATGGAGAGTTAACATTTAATATTTGAATTCTTTGCATTTTTTGGTTGCAAATGAAAGCTGGAAATCTCCCCTTTACATCTATGTAAAATATAAATTGATGAGATAAAAAATAAAGGTGTAGTCCATGAATAAGATATCTCTTATGGCAGTATAACATGTGTGTCACATGTGTAACACATGTTTAGGACACCACACAGTCTGCTTAATAAATATCTAATCAGAATTAAATAATATCATACTTAGAAGCATATTAATCATGGCATAATATACAGAAATATCTAATGCTTCTATTGATAAAAAAAAAATTCCCAGCCATGCTTTATTCACTGAATAATTAGTGTACAATATTTGTGTGGCATCCAGACACCACGGTTACAAGTGTGACGGAAATTTGTAATGTTATTTCTGAAGACATTAATTGTTTAATTTTTTTAATTTAAGCATGCATACATGTTAATAAATATACCCTCTTTGATTTGGGAACTGTTTTGCTTGATATATCAATGCAATACCAGATGTTAATAAGGATTCAACCACGTCCAATATGTCATGTTACAAATGGCTGACTGTAAAATGTTTTTTTTTTGTACAAAAACAGTTCATAACTAAAAAGACCAAAGTTGCACACAGTTTTATTTTATTTCCCTTATTTCTTTCATCAAATCTGAACATGAATATGAAAATTATAAGGAAATAAATAAGTAGGAAGGTTTTTATTGATGTTTTAAAATCCCATCTCATGTTGACCAGTTTTCAGGAGAGTGACCCATATACATATATATATATATATATATATATATATATATATATATATATATATATATATTAAAGGTTAAAGTTTCATAGTCCGATAAAAGCATCACATCTTCGAAAGCAAAGCACTTTTCTAGGTTTGAACCTACATATTCAACTTAGATACTGGTGCACTTATTAAGTATTTTCTAGAAGGACATATTAAGTCCATTTAATAGAACACGTTAATGTGTGATGTCCGAATTTCTACAAAAATGCCAAAATTCAGCGTGTTTATACTTCAAATATCTCTGAAGTTTGTAATTTTAAATTAAAGTTATTTCAAACTAAACTAAGATAGATTATAACAATCAACATACTATATTTATCTCAGAAAATTACATAAGCTCAAACCATCGGACTAGGCAACTTTAATAATAACACTTCATATTGAAAGGAAACAATTTTGGTCTTGTTATATACATGTGGAATTTAACTCATTAACCCTACTCGTTATATAATAATTCTCTACTGCCTCTCGGGGTGGGGGTCACTCAAAGAACTTTATTAAACAGATTCCAAATTTAAATGGCAATGTGTAAAATTAATTTTGGCAAGCTTGCCAAAACTCTAACACCATAGGCTTTTGCAGTAACAGGTTCAATTCAATTGCATCAATATTCCCTTATAGGTGACGACAAATGTTTAATAAGTGCACCAGTATCTAAGTTAGATATGTGGAATCAAATCTAGATAATTGTTTTTGTTTTGAAAATTGGATGTTGTCATCGGACCATGCAGCTTTAAGCTTGTTGTCGTCTCTATGGTGCCTGTCTTCAGCGACCCCTGTGGTTGGCGACCACCTGCCATGTACGAGCAAACTTTCAATGTCCTAGCTGCTTTTGTCTTGTTTGATTGTCCACTGCTATGTGAAGACGCTATTAGTCTGGCTGCGGAGTTGTCCATTGAAGACAGGTGCTACTGTAGTTGGGCTACCAGGACACCTGCTATCTTAGGACAACATTGTGTAATATTACTGAATGCCCGGCCACGTTTGGGACACCAGATAATAATACAAAACTCTCCCCTTCATATCACTTATCTATCAGCTCATTAACCAATACTAAGGAAGAATGAAGACAAGTCACACAGATAAACAGTGGGGAAGTTGTGCTTTAATAACATCAACTCCTGCCCACCTACCAGTGACCTATCATCCACTCCCCTTACCTTCCAGCCACACAAGATATCATTACCTTTTTAGCCTGTATAGAAAGCAGTGTCTACAGCCCATGGGACAGGAGTCCTATGGCTGTGTTCACACTCAATTGGAGTATATGAATTTTGCTAGCATCAGACAGAGTGTCTGGGGTTCCTGCTCAAGAGTAGGTGTGTCTCACTCAAGAGCCAGGAGTAGAGTGATCACCCTCCAGTGTGCCTGAAGCAGTGTCTTGAATACTTAATTAATCTCAAAGTGAGGCTAGTGTGGCCAGAAGGCCAAGGTAGTGTGGGTGACTGGGCATTCCCACAGCCAGCCAATCAGGCACCCCCACAGCCTGGGAGTGTGACAACCCCCAGTAGTGGTGGCTGTCACTCAACCCAGCTGCAGGTGGTGTTCTGTAGGCTGGTGTGCGGGCCCAGTGGTCATGTAGGGACAGGTAGCTGCAAACAGTTACAATAGATCTCTGTTAAAATGACCCTTTCTCAAATTGCACTCTTTTATGGATGCATAGAGAAACATTTCAATGATCATGTACTGTCTCTTATATAGGAACATCTCTCCATTAATCTTAGGCATCATGTATGAACATATATTTCACATAGCTTATATCATGTCATAATGGGAGTGGGATATTATTACTTTTAGTTTACATAACATTGTCCCCACTCCGTCGCCCAAGAATAATAATGCTCTCTGCCAATATATAATTCTAAACCGAAAATCCGTATATTTTTACAATTGGTCTATATGCAGAGTTGTCTATTGAAGACAGGCATTATTGTTGTTGTGCTATGAAGACACCTCCTATCTCAGGACAACATTGGTCTAGATGCAGAGTTGTCCATTGAAGACACTACTTTAGTTGCACTACGAGGACACCTGCTATCTCAGGACAACATTGATCTGGATGCAGAGTTGTCCATTGAACTAGAAGACAGGCGCTACTGTAGTTGGGCTACCAGGACACCTGCTATCTCAGGACAACATTGGTCTGGATGCAGAGCGGCCTGTTGTAAACGGGTGTAACTGTAGTTTTCTTGCATTTCTTTGCAGTGAAGCCGAAGAGGGCGACATTGACGCTGTGAAGGAACCAGCGAAAGCAGCGTCCGCTCCCACTGGGAACCAGCGAGCTGAGGACCCGAAAGTGCAGGGCGGCATGAATGCGGTCACGTGGCTGGAGTTTACCGAGAGTACCACGTTCCATGGCATTCGGTACATGTTCGAAAAGAAGCCATTAGGACTTCGGAGGTATGATAGCAAATAAACCTAATGGTTTTTTTGGTGCTTTTTTCAATCCCCAATTCACAGCTTTGTTTTTAAAGCTGCATAGTGCGATCGTTTTGAGATTCTGCTATTTTCCGAGATCAGTACATTAGATTAATAATTTCAATCGACTGAAATTTAGTTTGAATTAACTTTTATTTTAAATAGCTAACTTTGAAGATATCTTAAATGAAAACATGGCAAGCACGTAAAAGTTCTGACCTTGTTGGCTTTAGCAATAACAGTTTCTATTAAATTGACTTAGTGCACCCTTCTAATCAACAACAAATGCTTATTAAGTGCATCATTATCTAAGTTTGATATGTAGAACTAAATCTAGATAAGTGTTTCGCCTGTGAAAATTGTATGCTCTCATCGGACTATGCAGCTTTATTTTATGCTATATTTTAACATGATTTCTAGTTTGTGGGTAAATACTATATATATCTATATATGTATATATATACATATATATATATATATATAGACTTGCAATGTAAAATGGCTGGAAGACCAGTGTCCCAGTGCTAAGAGAAGAACTATTCAGATGAATATATTATTTACTGATCTACAAGTCGTATCGAGAGGACTGATATAGGTCCATCTTACGTAATCATCCCACATCAGAGGTCCGACGTAGGACAATGACCTTAAATAAACCCCCTGTGGTGGGACAATGATGACCTTAAATGACCCATTGCATGCTTGCAGGATGGCCATCTGTTTTAGGTTGAACTCATTTGACCTTTTTGACTGGATTGATGACGTCTCCATTATACCTTGCAGGATGGGCATCTGTATTTGGTTGAACTCATTTGACCTTTTTGACTGGATTGCTGACGTCACCATTTTACCTTGCAGGATGGACATTTGTTTCTGGTTGAACTCATTTGACCTTCACTTGCAGGATGGACACCCATTTTTGGTTGAACTCATTTGACCTTTTTGACTGGATTGATGAGGTCGATGATTCGAACGACACTGGATTGTTTTCTCTGATATCCTTTTAACTTTAGTATAGATAATAATAATAATAATGAATTCTTCATTAGGAGATGTTATACAATGTATTTTGCGCGAGACCGACCACGCATTGATGGAGGGTCTAAAAAGATATAGGAATATACAAACTATTCGTATTCCTTTTAATGAATATCATATTCATGACTTCATTGCTGTCTGGAAGGAAAACAGTTTTTGTTCTCTACCTGAAGATCTCCTTCCCCTGCTTACTGCATTGCAGGATTTTTAACAATTGATAAAGAAACACGATATCGATTATATTATATCATTCTTTTTCTTCTTCTTCACATATTCAATTTCCCCCCCCCCCCCGGAGATCAATTAGATGTGAATAGAGCCAGCATTCATATCATAGTTCATTGTACCGGAATTGGGGTTTTTGATAGAACTAGTGGTGAATATTTTCCACAACTCACAGACTCTTTTGGATCTAATAATCTAATTTGTTGTGCTCTTAACTATGCACATAGATACTTTTCCTGTATTTTACTAGCAAATAAAGTATAATTTTTTAAGGAGATTTCATTCGCCTTTAACCATGCGCATTTACTTTCAAATCGAATGCATTGGAAGTGGCCATTCTTCAGATGGAAGAGTATGATGATAGATGAAAATGAGTTGACTATCCCTCACTCCCTCTCTCCCCACCTTCCATCCCCCCTCCCACCTATCCATACATCTCCACCCCTACCCACCCAAACCCCTGACTCCATCTGATTTGAATACTCCTCATTTCCATATCACCGAATTTGACGCAGCATATAAAGCCTGCTGATCTCCACCCACCTCTCGTCAGTATCCCTTTCACCGTGTTCATGCAGAAGGGGATTCTGAAACACCCGAGATCGATTCCAATATCAACACCGCCGGCAGCATCATCAGCACTAGATATGTCAGCAGAACCAGCGAGAACTATCAATCTCAAGAGATCAAGTATGTACTTCACCTCAGATAGTGAAGTGATGGAAGAGGAGGGAGAGCTAACAATTATCATTCCCTCCCCTTGTCCCTCTATACTTGAGGATGGAGTTGAATCCTTCAAGATTCGAAAAATTTAGTTGAAGAAGAAGGCAAAGGATAACTTGCTGGGAAGTAAGAAGCGACGCAAGATCACTTCATTCTTAGTTATTCCCCGGGGAATTGATGTTTCACATTTTGATGCTGCCAACCTGCCACTGGGGAACCAAGTTTTTGTGGAGCGTGTGAGAGAAGCTGGAACAAAACTTGGCATAAAGATCGCCCTATGGACTCGTTCTGGAGGAGATGACTTTGCAGGGGATGTCAAGCGGTATGACATCCAGGGGACTGCAATGCCATCAGCAGAAACAGTTAATCCCCATGGTGGAACTCTGCTGACGAGCAGCAATCACTATTTTATGGACTTTGATGAAAACGCCATCTGTATCTTGCTCAAGAGCACAGATGACATGATTCGGGCCCTCAAAACAGCTAAAGCAGACCGACGTTTTTGGGGGCTTCCATGTTAACTTTGGACGTGGTGTGTTTGGTGTGATTGAAAGTGACAGTTCCCACATTGACTTTCGTAAATGGTTTGTTTCAAGTTCAGAAAAGATGAAGCCTGTGGAGAAAATGGCGCTAACATGCAAAGGGTGTATTTGAATGGTGCGCAACTGGAAAAGTTAAACAAGTTCCTGAAGGAACAGCTCCACTCATTCTTCTTTCCTCATGGGCACTTTGAGGTGAAGTGTGATGAACTATCCCACAAATCCCACCGGTGTGATATCTGCACTCGAGTTGCACTACTGCCTATGGAGATTCAGTTAACTAAGTTGATGACTAAGGCCAAACTTGTCTGAAGGAGAGGAAGAAGAGTCAGAGGAGGAGGAATTTAAACTACTACTACTACCTACTTCTTTTACTATATATATATATATACTTGCAAAGATTGTCATATAAACAATTGTTATCTTTGTTAAATTAAATAAAACAAAACAAATAAACAGACTTCCTATTGTGTTATGTTCATTTATTTTCATGTGACTGAATATATATATATCAATAGAACATATTCTCTCTCCAATTAATAATAATAATATTCCTGTTGAACATAATAATAATAATAACATAACAATAATAATAATATTCAGGACTTATATTCTGTATTTTATACAACTTTTCACTTTGAATCATTTCTTTCATTGGAGAAAATATATAGTTAAAAAAAGAAATCACAAACCAAACTCCATTTAATGATGATGTTGAACATAATAATAATATTCAAGGCTTCTATTCAACATTTTACACATCATTTCACTTTGAAACATTTCTTTCATTGGGGGAAAATACAATGAAAATTAAGGATAAAATGAATATACACATCATTAGAATCATTCCCAAACATTTTCTTTTTCTCATTAACATAGATAAAATAGTGTTTTCATCACTGGAATTTTCACCACTATTATCAACTCTCACTTCAATATTCGCATTATACATGCTGGAATCAGTGAAATCTCCCTCTCTTGATGAAAGTTCTCTCTTTTTTGTGGGGGAGGGATGTATTTGGTTAGAAGATTCCACATTTCATCATCATCTTTTCCACCACCACCACCTCCTCGTACAATCAAATCAGTGGTTATAGCTCTGTAGCCATCTATCAAGTAATGTGTTTTACAAAAACATATTCATTTTATGTACTTTGCCTCAGTCTCACTCAGTTACATTGATATCTGCTACTACTCTTCTTCCATCATCATCATCACCTTCTTTTTTCCAGTTTCATTCACGCGATCTCTATTTCAAATCTGTTTCATCGCTCAAACGAAGTTTGACTTTCACCCCCTTTTTTCGCATCAAAGAAGGAATCAGATCTTAATAATGATGATGATGATGATGGCGATGAGAGATTTCTTCTTTTTTTTTTTTAGGGGAAGGAATAATTTTTACTTTCCTCCTTTGTTTAATGGAGAAATACTCCCCTTCCAATTCTCCAATCTCTGAAATTTCCCACTCCCCCTCCCGCTCTCTTTTGATGTTGATATTGCTGTTGATGTTGGTTTATTTTACTGACTCTTTCTTGTCATCCTGTGATGTGGGGGGAAAGACCCTTTTCTTGGGAGGAAGAGGATAGGAAATAGTGGATTCTCTCATTGCAGTTTCATTTTCAATTTGCTGACAACGGCTCTGACGCTCTTCTCGTTTTTTGTTGTTGAAAAGCACGAATAAGACGAGGGGTCTTTCATATTGAATCCTCCTCCTCTTCTTCCTCAAGCACTAGCTTTTTTCCCCTCCACATGTATCATCAACATCAATAAAATCTACAGTAACATCAACAGTAACAGCAACTCCATCATCTACATCAACAACAGCATCATCATCATCTTCATCATCATCCCCATCTTCAACAACAAGAACATCTCCAGTAACAACATCTCCTCCAGTAACAATTTCAACAACATCATCATCTTTTCCATCAGCAACACCATCTCCTCCCTCTCCAATAATTACTTCATCTTCAACATCAACATATTTATCTTGATGTATATGCTGATGTTGAAGATGATGTTGTGGATGTGGTTGTTGCAGGTCTTGATGAAGTTGATGTTGCTGCTGATGTTGATGTTGCTGATGTTGATGCATCCCATTCTCTCCATGAGCTTTCTAGCGCGCTCTAGAGCTGAGTCGCTACTAGAGAGATCACTATTTTCTTGATGTATTATGGCTATTGAAATGGGAGAAGTAAAATGAAGAGGAGGGGTGTGTAACTCCCTCAATGTTGTCTTCTCCTCATCCTCTGTCTCTAGGATATCTGTCAAAGAAAGAGGGGATGAGGAAAGATGTGAAGGAGCCGGAAGCAGAGGAGAGGAAATATCTCCCGGATTCATCATCATAATTTCGACATCCGTTAACAAACTATCATCCTCATTATTATAATTTTGAATAGCTGATTCAGGTAGATTTAAATTCATGACTAATGTTTCAAAGCTGAGTGAATTTTAAGTATCTACAAACTCATTAATCATTTCAATCAGAGATTCATTAGCTAGTGGAGAGGGTGGAGCGGGTGGGGAAAACTCCATGAGAAGATTACATTCAGTGTGAGTGACAGTGTCAGTGACAGTGATAGGAATTACATTATCTATACTAGAATTTGGGGTGCTGGTCTCCAGAGGGAGGAAGGAGATTTTACTCTCTTCATCAAAACTAGAAATGAGAATGGAGTTTTGAGGAAAAGAGTTGGAGATAGGAATGGAGATGGGAATTGGACTGGATATGGGAATGGGACTGGAGATGGGGATGAGACTGGAGGAGGTTTGAGGAATGGGAGGAGGAGGTATGGAAAAAACATTGGGAGTAGAAGCGTGAGTGGGAATGGGAGTAGGAAGGAGAGGGAGAAAGGATTTGAATAGGAGAGGGAGAAGGAGAGGGAGACCAAAATCTGTTCTTTTTTATCAAGTTTAACCTCCCATCCTCATTTTTCGCCATGATCACGTCGCTTGGAAGTGTTACTCATTGCATCACTGCATCTGTGTTGTGCTGCACAACAGGGCACATTTTCCGTGATACTCTGCAGGAAATGGAGACCAGCGTGACTAGCCAAACTTACTGCAGATAACTGTAGTTATGTGCCTGCAGCCTCCATTTCCTCCAATCCCATCTCCAGACTCTCCAAAGACAAACACATCCGGTGCACTCGATCTTTCATTGCAGCCATCGATATCGTTTTCCGTCTCTGGCTCGAGTGGAAGTACTTGAGCGCATCAGATATAGAGAAAAGGGGAGAATAAATAAGTAAATAATAATAATAATAAAATTAGCATATGTTAGAATTTTCTCAATCTAATTGAGATGAAAGTAAGATATTTTCATTTAGTAAAACATAGTATTCGAAAACGTGAAAAGTATAACAGACTAGGGAAAGAAAGGTGGGGAGAGAGAGAGATAAAGAGAGAGAGAAAGAGAAAAGAAAGGAAGAGAGAGAGTGCGTGAACATACGACCGATCGAACGAACGAATGATCGATCGAATGTATGAACAGACATCCAGAGAAACAGACATACGAACACGTATACGAACAAGCATACAAATGAATGAAAGAATGAATAGATGAATGAATGATAGATGAATGAATGAATGTACAATTGAATGAATGTACGAATGAATGAAAGAATGAATGAATGAATAGATGAATGAATAGATGGATGGACGAATGAAAGAATGAATGAAAGAATGGGTGAAAGAATGAATGAATTAAATATTTGATTAAGTAATAATAATAATAGCACCCTACCCTTCTCCTCCTCCTCGACGATTGGCATACTTGAGGGCCGCTCCTTTAGACATGGTGGGAACGCTTCATTCAATCACTCACTGAACATAAAGCTGTCAGAAAACCGCTACTTGACAACTCCAGGGAAATCCCCTGCTCTCGCTCCCACTCCCATTCCCACTCCAAGAAGGAAGAATGGAGCGACTTTTTGACCAATTATAGAAAATTGATAGATGCTCTCAATCTCACGCGGTATTGATGTGTGGTGTCTATCTCATGCAGTATTGATGTGTGGTGTCTAGCTCACTCAACATTGATGTGATGTGTCAATCTCACGCGGTATTGATGTGCGGTGTCTATCTCATGCGGTATTGATGTGAAAATAAAATATTTTCACTGAAGTGAAAAGATATCTGAGTTTCTGCTGCAACTACAGTTTTTATAGTCACAAGAATGCATAAATCCAGTTAATTATGCTTAACTTACCCATTCTCCCCTCACCATGATATTAATATTCTTCTTCATTTTGGTGGCAGGGTTTTTTTTGTTTAGTGATGGGCCTTCCCTCTCTCACTTTTCATTGGAGGGGAGGGTCATTTGAGTTGCAGCAAGTTAACTCTCCAAGCATATACCTCATTTCACTAACACCCCAGGGCCCGTATGCATGGAGCGGTGCTAGCGGCGTGTGGTGTTATACCTCTAACTCCGGGTATGTATCTCCGGTTATCTGCGGCGTCGAGAACTATGTCACGCCGTATGCATGGAGGCCTACACGGGTTGAGTTAGCTAAATGTGAATCTATTTATAGATTTGGGAAATCCCTCTGCGTTTGTAGCCATATATTAGGCTCAAATCTATTCAATGCGACCATATTTGACAGAATTACATACGCAATAAGTGAAATTTAAGCAAATTAACCCTAAAAACGAAGCGATATTAATGCTGCCGGCCGTAACGGCGGCGATATTAATAGTTATATTTTCGAATCGACGAACGTAAAGTAAACAAATCGCCGCCGCCGCTGCATCGACGTCACTTTCCATACTGGCAGCGGCGGCGGTTTGTTTACTGTAGCTTCATCGATTCGAAAATATAACCATTAATATCGCCGCCGTTGCGGGCAGCAGCATTAATATCGCTTCGTTTTTAGGGTTAATTTGCTTAAATTTCATTTATTGCGTATGTAATTCTGTTAAATATGATAGCATTGAGTAGATTTGGGTTCCATGCTGACACTAACCTAACACTAACACCGCTGTGAAACCTGCTATGAGCAGAGTTAGAATTTCCGAGTTTATAACACGCTCGGTGTTAGGGCTAACACTGCTCCATGCATACAAACTTTTCGGCCTTAAACCAGAAATCCCTCCTTAAACGCGTTTTGACTCGGTAACACCGCTCCATGCATACGGGCCCAGACCTATTCCCACCCACCCACCTCCCCACCCATTCAGTTAACAGCTGATGCGGAACGGAGCTTATTCTTCATACCATATACTGTACGACTCCACCCTTCCTCTCTCCCTCCCTCCCTCCTTTCGACAAAGGAGGCAGCATTGTGTATGTGTGTGTGTGTGTGTGTGTGTGTGTGTGTGTGTGTGTGTGTGTGTGTGTGTGTGTGTGTGTGTGTGTGTGTGTGTGTGTGAATGCATTCATGGGACAGCTCGAGTAGTTTATGAGACTTTCACAACCCTCCCAACCAGCACCTACAACCAGTTCTAACAGCCGAAAACCACCAACTCGACTCCCCTCCATTTTCCCACACCCACACCCACACCCACACCCACTCCACACAAGGAAGAATTTTGCTTTATATATATATATATATATATATATATATATATATATATATATATATAAATATATATATATATGAAAAGACTGAATATGGATGAGAATATGCTCGTGGAGAGAATGGGGATGCATCAACACCCACATAAACACACACACACCACTTCTAACCAACCACCTGCTTACACCACATCACTCCCTCCCATGAAGAAACTGAATTGATGACAGCTCTAATGATCCCTACCCACCCTCTCTCCCTCCCTCATTTCAGTTCGCAAGACTACCGTTCGTATCGCGTGAACATACTCCATCTGTTGTCTAAATGAACTGTTTTACCAAAAAATCTAAATAAAATTAACTATATGTTTTTATTTCTATGCTGATCATTCTTTCGGTCATTCATTTTTTTATTATTATTATTATTATTTCTATTGAATGTGATAACAAACTTGTGAAAATATATATATTTTTATATATATAAATAAAAACTGAGTTCACATACCTGCTGCTTGTCCATTGTAATCTTTCATATATTATTATTCATTCATATTGAATAATTGCTTGAAGTGATGGTGGTGTAGGTGGTATTCTTGACTGACTGAGTGATTAGGAAGATGTGCTAGTCTAAAGTGAGGAAAAAAGGTCAAATGAGTTCAACCAAAAACAGATGTCCATCCTGCAAGTGAAGGTCAAATGAGTTCAACCAAAAACAGATGCCCATCCTGCAAGGTAGAATGGTGATGTCATCAATCCAGTCAAAAAGGTCAAATAAGTTCAACCTAAAACAGCTGGCCATCCTGCAAGCACACAATGGCTTTGCGCTGTATGGTTGTGCTGTGTGTTCTTGCACAGTGTCATGGGGGTGATGAAAATGGGAAATACCGCGCCCAGAGCGGGACTCGAACCCACATCTCCTTGCATTCCGGGCCAGTGTGCTAACCATTACACCACCTAGGCTTTCCGGGCCAGTGTGCTAACCATTACACCACCCAGGCTCCCTGATATCAATACACTCCCCACGCCTACCTGTCTATGTGGTTACTTGCCTGAGAGGTCAGTGCAGACCACCACACTCGTCCCCCTGGAATTGTAAGTCCTGCAATGCTTACAATTACATACATACAGGCAATGCACTAACACATACATACACAGGGTAGGTTCAACAACCATACAGCGCGTAGCATGTACAGGATCCTGATCACGGCAACCAGTGTCATGGGGGTGATGAAAATGGGAATTACTGTGCCAATCACGAAGATTGGGTGACCACAGAGGGTTCATTTAAGGTCATTGTCCTGCGTCGGCCCTCTGACGCGGGACGATTACGTAAGATGGACCTATATCGGTCCTCTCTATACTACTTCTACATATTAAAGCATGCACCACATATCTGTCTCCAGACTGTATATTAGGCACCATGATACTTGTTGCAGTTGTGCCGATGTGGTAACCTCTACCTGTGATTGGCTTCCCTCCAGGTCCTTGTGGGTCATCTCTGTAGTGGCAGCTGTTACAGTGTTCCTGTATACAGGAATTACACGCATCAAGGCCTATCGGGAGCGCCAAGTGACAGTCAATATTCAGTTGATATACAATCAGCCCTTATCCTTCCCCGATGTCACGATATGTAACCAGAATAGTCACAGGTGGGTGCATGGTAGACTGACATCAGCTTATATATGTTATGGCATGATCATCGCCATCATCATCATCATCAATCCCTTAACCACGAGGGCCGTTGGGGCACCACATATGACTTTAAAACTAGTTTTCTCCATTTTCCCCTTTCTCCACTTCCCTCTGGAACTGGCCAACCTCCAGGCCTGCCCACTCCCCGGTGTTGTCTTCTAACGTCATTCTTTGTCCGCCTTGTCTTCTTTCCCCTATCACTGTGCCTTGCAAGATGGTTTTGGCCAGACCTGATGACCATGAAATATGGCCATACCATTGCAGTTTGTGTCTTTTTACGATTGACTTCTGGATCTTGGTTTGCATGTACTTCCTCGCACTGTGCACTGTCACAGGTCGGTACCCGTCCTGATATGATCTTAGGTGTTGCCAGGATGTAAAACTCCAACAATCAAACCAAACCATCATTATGAGCCTGTATATATACAACATCTTTAGTGTAAGTACACATACATGTGATGTATAAGACATTATATGAGTATAAACAACGACTGGTGGTGCCACCACCGTGCGCACCCATCTCACTAACCGCCGATGACTGCCTCTGTCCTGGTGTCCGGTTTCAGTAAGAAAATTCACACTATTCACGCGCGGCCATGTTGAAACCAGACCGAGGCCATGTACGCGTCTGCGAGGCGCTTCTATATGAAAAGTCATGCAAATACGTTTTTGTCGACCAATACCTCTCAAAATCACTCAAATTTTAGGGTATTCATTTTTTAAACTACGATATTCATCTTTGCATACCTGTTTTCTATCTATTGGCCAATTTTCACGAAGATTGGGTGACCCTTGCATGGTGATTTTCCCATTCTTTAACTACAATGTGACTGTCAACTTCAAGTCTGCATAGTTATGGTGGTATCATGTAATGCAGCACTGTCAGTGTAGTTATCTGTGCAACACAGTTAAACAACTAGTCTTAGTAATTACAAATTAATAAAAGCTTTAAAATGGTTAAACTATATTTTTTAAATATATCTATATTAAGAAAGTTATGCAATTTTGAATTTTAAAAAAGATTGGCAGCCAAGGTGAGTGACTTTGTTGACATTGCCTACTGAAATGCATCTGATCATTACTCAATCTTCATGAAAATTGACCAATAAATAGAAAAAAGGTATGTAAAAATCAATATGATAGTTTCAAAAGTGAATATCTTCTAATTTTACTCCTTTAATTTCTGTAGTAGTTCATACACATCAGCACACAGCAGTGTCTTATGGAAATTTCCAATACCCGACGCGTAATCAGCCTCGTTCTGATGACGAATTAGGTCATGCGTGAATAGTGTGAATAGCGCATCACACCTTGTACTTAGTTATATAAAATTCTGTTATTAGCATGCAGCAGAATATGGATTATTATAGTAAGAAGTAGGCCACAAGGGGCCAGCCGCGACATCCAGTAGCGGCTGGCCCTTGTGGCCTGATTACCATCATAATTAGTGTATTACTCCACTCTGCTCTCACCAACTTGTTGGATGGTTGTTGGAGTTTTATAATCCATAAATCGTTTTAATGCTTGTGATTACATACAACCAATGCACTTAAAGCTGCATAGTCCGATGAAATATCAAATTTTCTAAACCAAACCATTTATCTAGGTTTGATTTTATATATCTAACTTAGATACTGATCCACTTATTAAGCATTTGTTTCTGCATAGAAGGGAATACTGATTCAATTTAACAGAACCTGTTACTGTAGAAGTCTATAGTCTCAGAGTTAGGCAAGCTTGCCAAAACTAATTTTCCATGTTTGCACTCAAAATATCTCAAAAGTTTGACATTTAAAATAAAAGTAACTTTGAACTAATGTAAAGTAGATACTAGTGATCGATCTAATATATATTATCTCAGAAAAAATACAGAAATACAAAACCATCGGACTATGCAACTTTAAATATACATATACAGGGTAGGTTCAACAGACTACTGATTGTGATATATGCGTAGTAGACGTAGAGAACTGTGGTTAATATATGCTAATGAGATGACGTCATGGAAAGTTTAGCCGGTGGGTCAAGCGTGCCCTAGGCCGTGAATAAACCATTCAGTATCTAGAAGTCAAAGTGTTCAGACGTTGTACTTTCACATGGTGTCAGATGAGGAAGAATGCCGCCCGCTAATACATTGCCGGGTTTGCGGCCGCCTGGTCAGCTTGTCCTCAGCAACAACGCGAGATCGAACTGGAAAACATGGATCAGAGGATATGATATATACGCCACTGCGGCAGGTGTCATATTGAAGACAAAACGAGTGCAATGCTGCATCTTTCTTCATGTTGCTGGCAAGGAGGCGCAAAAGGTATTCGCCAATATGGTGAGATATCAGTTTAATACAGAAGCATTTAGAGTTTACTGTGTCTGGAAATGCAGTATCATTATCACACGTTATGAATTCAATTCACATAATCAAGCGTCAGAAAATATGGCTACATACATCACGGCATTAAGGGACAAAGTAAACGATTGTGAGTATGGGATGGTGGAGGAGTCGCTGTTGCACGATCGAATTGTGGCTGGCATTAAGAATGTGAACTTACGGAACAAATTGCTTCAAACTATGGAGTTAACGTTGGTAAAATACATAGGTATGTGTGAAATGAGTGAGTTCAGTTCAGATCTGTTGGAGGACACCAAATCAGACGTTGAAAGTAAGGAAGTCGATTTCATTCGGAATTATGCTAATGCACGTACCGGTGTACCAGTGGTTCGGTCATTGGCGACGCCATGTTGGAAATCGCCATCTTGGAATTCCGGCGGCGCGGTGCAGGAGAGTTCAAGATCCGCTGCCAGAACTGTGGCTATTGTAAAGTATGTATGTAAACCGGGACACGCGAAGAACCAGCGATGGCTGGAATGTAACCAGGGGCAACCACCCGTAAATAAAAGTCAGTCATGAACTAGAACTCACCGCGTCGACTCGTATCTTACATGGTGTCAGATGTGGCTTGCCTTCAAGTAACATGGCATTATCTGGATTGAAACCCCCAATGTCACTCAACTTTGAAGGCAACATATCACTGAACTGGTGTCAATGGACAGACTCTTACAGGATTTACGCTACAGCTGCAGGGGTGATTGGAAAGTCGGAGTAGGTTCAGTGCTGTGTGTTCTTGCACATAGCAGAAGAAGCACAGAAAATTCATCGCACCCTGGACATAGCAGAACGTGACAAAATAGAAATCCTGATTTCGGCATTTAAAAGGTATTGTGAAGGTAAAACAAACATTACGGTGGTGAGATATCAGTTTAATACATTGAATCAGACGAACGAGACGATGGACACGTATCTCAGAACTCTGCGAGACCGTGTAGCCTTTTGTAATTACTGTGAGCTCGAAGATTCGTTATTATGCGATCGCATAGTATGTGGAGTAAAAAGCAGGAACCTACGTGATCGACTATTACAGACGAACAATTTATCTTTAGACATTTGTGTCAATATGTGCCGTTTAAGCGAACATAAATCTGAATCACTAAGTGATAGGACATGTACTGAATCGAATGAGAACGTCGATGTTATTTCAAAATTCAATGACGGCGTGACGTCATGACGCCTGTCGATGCCATGGAAATGGCCGTTGAATCAACAACATCAACCGTTCCGTGCAAACATGTCGCAATCCCGCTGTCCTAATTGTGGATATAAACATATCCAAGGACGTTGCCCTGCTAGAGACAAGCAATGTGCGGGTTGCGGCAAGGTAGGACATTTCGTTAAAATGTGTCGAAATAACACGAACAGATATTCGTCGGTGAATGAAGTCAAACTACAACGTAGTGACGAACAACACGAATGGATTCAACCTTACCAAGGCGACGACACCGATCATGATCTGTTCGTAGGCGCTTTACAAGATACCAACACCGGAAGTTAGCCAGGGACAACATTTTTTGGCCTGGAATGAGTGCCCAGATAGAAGACAAAGTTTCACAATGTCAACTTTGCCAAGAGTACCGAAACAAACAACATTCTGAACCATTAATAAGCCATGACATAACATGTATTCCATATTATAAAGTGGGCGTTGATTTATTTACTGTGGATAAGGTGAATTTTCTGTTAATTGTAGATTACTATACAAAATTTCCTGAGGTAATAGAATTGACAACCACAACAAGTATAGCCATAATAAGAAATTTGAAACAAGTGTTTTGCAGGTTTGGCATTCCCACAATTGTAGTCTCCGATAATGGGCCGCAGTTTAATAGTGCGGAATACTTACAGTTTGCGCATGATTATGGTTTCACACCTACATTTACAAACCCCATGTACCCACAGAGTAATGGTCAAGTAGAACGATACGTGCAGACTGTAAAGTTAATGATAAAAAAGTCACTCTTGGATGGCGGGGATGCAAATGTAGCACTCTTAAATTATCGTAGCACCACAATCCAGGGCCTGGGTGCATCCCCGGCACAACTACTCATGTCCCGTAAGCTACGGACCCGGTTACCGATGTTGAAAGCGCAGTTGAGGCCAAAGTGCACAACTACAACACACACTGATGTAAGCAACATACAACAGAACCAGAAGAAATACTTTGATGCACATGCAGGACATGAACACCCTAAATTGCATACTGATGATGAGGTACGGTATAAACATCACAAAGGAGGGTGGGCAACAGGAAAAATTGTGGAGGCAAACACACATGGTCCTAGAGACTACACTATGATAAATAAACAATCCAATATGGTGCGACGAAATAGGAAACACATTTTCGCATCACGAAAATGTGATGCCCACCCTAGTAAACGTAAGAAACAAACAGACACAAACAGATACACTACACGATACGGCCGGATTGTTCATCCTGTACGACGACTAGGGATGAATGGCCAATCATAATACCAATGTATAGAGTGATTATTGAATATTTTGGTGTGTGACGGCATATTGGGCACACAAAATTTACTCGCAGACCATGTCAGTTATGTCACGTCGGACTGAAGTGGTAGGAGTTCGAATACATTGTTCGAACGAATATGCAACCAGCATACATGATGCATCGGGACTGCTGTATCTAAACTCGGTGCAATATGTAGCTATATGCATGTGGACATATGTTCGCTGTTGAGCATTCACTGTTTACGAAACATAATTTGATCTGGAATCAACTTTATCACATAGAACAGTTATCATATACAACTAGTTAAGTGTTCAGACGTATAGCTTATGTCGTCAGTTCAGGCATCACAAAACGTGGTGCATCAAGTATTCTAAATGCCACGTTGTTACAGTAATATATAAGTTTAATAAAGGCGCGTACTGTTAAGAATATATGCAAGTAGCAAAATGTAAAGTATGTACTGTATTAGTAGGCTTGTTATATTTGATGTAGTTCATGGTTATTGGTTACTGCAGGCACAGATACTGTTATTGAGGTTCGATGGTAGTCAAACTACTCATATTTATAAAATGAGATAGGGGCATTTATTGTCATTGGGATGTTATTGATTAGTATACGAGTGTATACATCATTGCCAGAATTCGACACATAATATCTATAAGAACGTTAATAGTGATAAGAAGGGTATTAGCATATGTATTGTCTTAGTTAAGTGTTGTATTTATGATGTTGAGTGGAGGGAGTCGAAAGTTCGTGGAAATCAATAAAACGAATGAAAGGGAGATGTAAAGTATGTATGTAAACTGGGACACGCGGAGAACCAGCGATGGCTGGAATGTAACCAGGGGCAACCATGCGTAAATAAAAGTCAGTCATGAACTAGAACTCACCGCGTCGACTCGTATCTTACAGATATGAGCACTGCCGGGGAGTCTGCCCAGCGAAAGGAAAGGCTTGCATAGCCTGTAGGAAGATCGGGCACTTCGGTAAGGTCTGTAGGAGCAGACTGGGCACTGGGAAGAGTCAACAAACTTAACATCGAAGCGCCCGACCCTCACAATGCTGAACGAGACCCGGATCCGGCGGAAGTCAATGTGCTGGCAACGGATCTGTTTGTCGGGGCCGTCGACCGCGGTGCTGGTCGGGATGCCGAGCTGTGGCATGCAATCGTTCGGGTGAACGGTTGTCCTGTCAAGTTTAAACTTGACACCGGGTCGGAGGCGAACGTGCTGCCGAGGTTCGTGTTTGACAGAGTTGCTCCGGGGCGACTGATGAACACCAGATTTCGTTGGTGACGTTCTCCGGTCATCGGATCACGCCTGATGGAGAGGCACTGCTGGACGTCAACGACCGAGTGCTTAGGTTCCAAGTGGTGCCGGATTGTCAGCCTATATTGGGCAAGCAGGATTGTGTGGCGTTGAACCTGCTGGCGCGGGTGGATGAGGTGCACAGCGCTGTACCGACGAACATTTCCAAGCCGACGAACATTGCCAAACCGACGAACATTTCCAAACTGACGAACAGTTCCAGCGCTGGGGTGGAGAAGCTGGTAAGCGAATACAAAGATGTGTTTCAGGGTTTGGGGTTGATTAAAGCAAAGGCTGTCATTCATGTTGATAAGTCTGTTCAACCTGTCATTGATCTGCCTAGACGGATCCCGTTTGCCATTCAGAGTAAAGTATGTAGTGAGCTGGATCGTATGGTGGAGTTAGGTGTCATAGTGGAACAGGATGAACCTACCGAATGGGTTAATTCTATTACTGTCGTAAAAAAAAAAAAAAAGATTAGGATTTGTCTGGATCCGACTAAGTTGAACAAAGCGATAAAGAGAGCGCCTTTCCCTACCAAAACTATTGATGAAATCATTGCCAAAACGGCTGATGCAAAGTATTTTTCAGTTTTGGATGCAAAGACAGGGTATTGGCAGATAGAACTAGATGACGAAAGTTCACGTTTGTGCATGTTTAATACTCGGTGGGGACGGTACAGGTATACCCGCTTGCCTTTTGGCATCAAAACAGCTGATGACATTTTTATTCAGGAAATGCACCGTGTCATGGGCGATATACCCGGTATCGGGATAGTCACAGACGACATTTTGGTATATGGGTCAACGGTTGAGGAGCACAACGAGCGGCTCCGAGCTGTGTTGGACCGAGCTAGGTCGGTTAATCTAAAGTTAAATGACGCTAAATCATTGTTATGTAAGACTACAGTAAAATATGTAGGTCATCAACTTACCCAGCAGGGTGTGAAGCCTGATCCAGACAGAATACAAGCAATAGTTGACATGCCAGAGCCGCGTGACAAACAAGGCGTCCAAAGGTTCCTGGGCATGGTTGGGTATGTGCACAAGTTCATACCCAACATGTCCGAGATAGCCAAACCACTACACACGCTCCTAGCTAAGGACGTGGCGTGGCACTGGCAAGCCGAACAGCAGGGCACGTTTGCTAAGTTGAAGGAGAAGTTAAGAACTGCTCCTGTGTTGTCATACTACAATGTTAAGAAACCTATTGTGATTCAAGTGGATGCTTGTCAGTCAGGTTTAGGGGCTGTGTTAATGCAAGATGATAAACCGATCGCACTCGCATCTCGTGCACTTAACTCGGCGCAGTGTGGTTATGCCACTATAGAAAAGGAAATGCTCGCCATATGTTTCGGATGCCAGAGGTTTCATGAGTATATCTTTGGCAAAGAAGTTCAAATTCAGACGGACCACAAGCCGTTGGTGGCGATAATGCAGAAACCAATACATAAACTTTCGGCTAAAATGCAGAGAATGCGAATGCGATTGCAGAATTACAATATTCAGTTATGTCATGTGAAGGGCTCTTTGATGCTCTGTGGGGGGGGAGGGGGGCGGCCCGAGCTGGTCGGGCAGACGCAAACTGGGTCAGCATCAGTGCCGAATGTAAACAGTGCGGCTAATCTAAGTAGGTCAGGTCGGCTGATAAGGCCAGCGAGCAGGTTAGACCTGTCGGAGGTCATTGTAGATTGAGTGTGCACGCTAATAACATGTGCATGTAGGATTAAGTTTTGTTTCAGCTATTTATCGTTGTTGTTATTGTGATGTTTGTGGATACTTTATGACGTCAGGCATTACGGCCAGACTGTGAGGCCTTAGGTGCATTGTGCGCTCGGGCATTTGCAAGGACTTGGGTGCAAGTTAAGTATGCATATATTGTTGTATATTGAATGTTTCTTCATGGTTATTTTGTAACATTTCATGTTTCAGAAATACTTTGAGGGGGGGATGTGATATATGCGTAGTAGACGTATAGAACTGTGGTTAATATATGCTAATGAGATGACGTCATGGAAAGTTTAGCCGGCAGGTCAAGCGTGCCCTAGGCCGTGAATAAACCATTCAGTATCCAGAAGTCAAAGTGTTCAGATGTTGTACTTTCACACTGATGACTGTAGTAGTCTGCACTACCAAATAGATACATAGGTCATCTAAGGTCATATCAGGATGGGTACTGACTTGTGACAGTGCGCACTCATGGTGACTTTATAGTGCTTCCCCATTGGAAGACGAGGCCACCAGCACCATGACCTGATATCCCACTCAGTCACATTATCCTGACACTGAGCCAACCAGTCCTTGCCCTATCCTAATAATGCCAAGCACCTGGCTATGAAGCGACAAGTATCAATTTTTAAGTCATTGGTTTGACTCGATCAAGGTTCCAACCCATGGGTTCGAATCCCACGATCATCCCGTCTGTTCTCACCAACTTGTATCGAGGATTGGTGTCAGCACTTTGTTAGTAGAACTGCCAGCTGATGTTTGCTGACGATTGCGTGAATATGCACGATTGTTTCACGTTTGCTCGTGGCCCAGTCGATGTCACTATGTTATCAGAGGGCTGCTACTCTGCATATAAATACACAGCTGTTGTACCAGTGAGCGAAAATTGTAGGCAAATCACTACACCTCCAATGTGTGTGTGTCTGGCCTAGCAAGTTTGAACTGCAACTGAATCTTTTATTTTTGTAAACCGTTTTTATTCATCCAGGGATGAAAGATCTCTGCGATGGGACAATAGCTGTATTCACACGGGCGAGTTAAAATGCCTCACGCAAAACCACTTGCGTAGTTCGACTCAGATTTGCTGTGTGAATGCATGGCTGAGGCGTTTTAGGGCTGAATCGATTCATATAAATCGTTTAATGTAAAACGCTTACCAAGGTGGTCTACAGGAACCGATCAACGCTGAAACGTTTTATTTATGACATCACACACATGCACAGTCGAGGGAAACGTGACAGTCGAGACCTGAGTGTGTTGACTTCCCGGTAAATTTGCTTTATGAACCTGCTAGAGGTGCACATATATTTTTGTCATCATTTATTTTTAGGGTTTCACTGCCCATCAGAAGTTTTGACTGTTCCAAACCAATACGATTCAGTCCATACATATCTAGGTCGAACCCACACTCTCTCGACCGACGTCAACGAACCCAAACTGGCGCTGGTTAGCCTGGACTTGCTCATGCGCAGATACCCACTTCCGCCTTAAACCGATTCAAAGCACTGCCCGTGTGAATGCGCGCTAGATCGCTTGATATATCGCCTTACATTTTGCCCGTGTGAATACAGCTCATGATGGGACTACCTCTACGCTGTAAGGGCTTTACTAACCCAGTAGGTGGACCCGGCACAGCATTTGGCGGAAACAATTGAATGTCATTCCCATTCCATAGAAATGAACATGAGAGTGGTTTATGTTATATCAACATTTTATTAAACCATAAAAAGTGTACATGACTAACACCCCCAGCCCCGTCATCATTCGTTTTGTGTGATCGGGATAATGATGAAAACTTTGGCTGACCCCATAAAAATAGTAATAGTAATAAAATTAATACTGATTGTAATTATGAGTTTGGGAAAAAGGTCTTTGGTTATTTCTTATCATGAACTTATTGCCAGCGTGATATAAAATTTCCAGCACTTACTCAGATTGCTGTTTTCGCTCAAGGTTGACGAAGGCGGTAGAGTACAGGGTGTATGACTACATTAATGACTTCTACAGCAATGACAGTAAGTGGCATTAATACAAACCAGCAATGTATGCCCACTGTTTGTAAACAGGTGTCATTGTATCTAATCTAAGGACCTTCAGATGTAGCAATGTGGTAAGAATAGGAAACATTGCGCCCAACGTAGGTCTTCGAACCCATACCTCTTGCCGGTGATGCAATTTCAACGCCCGGTCAGTTTCAACGGCACGTATATACTCAAACTCAAGGCATTGTCAATGGTCGAGCAATCTTCATACAGAAAATACAGCAAAAGTTAAATATCTCTAAAACTACACCACCTATTAACAAATCGCTTGGTACACATATAGAAAACATCTTCACCAAAAAGATTATATTAAATTTATAAGGTTAGGGTTCTTGATTTCTATTAATTTTGATTAAAACTAATGTTTTGCACTGCGCGTACCGTCAAACTCAAGGCATTATCTTCATACAGAAAATCCAGGAAAAGCGAAATATCTCTAAAACCACACCACCTAGAAACAAATCGCTTGGTACACATATAGAAAACATCTTTACCAAAAACATTATATTAAATTTATAAGGTTACTGACGATGATGTTAGATTTTGATGCATGCGCATGAAACTGACCGGGCGCTGAAACTGACCGGGCGCTGAAACTGCGACACCGGGTCCGTACAGGGCCTGGAAAGTCCTGAAATGTTTTTTTGTTTTGTTTTTTCTTCTTTTTTCCGTTTTTTTTATTGAGGCTGTATTTATACTGTCCATAGGATGTAAGCCCGGGTACCCAGGCTTGTTTTCAATGCTGGCCAGCTGTAGTTTTGGTGTTGTCTTACCAAGCAATAGCTGGTGATAAGTTATTTGATTGTCTGCATTGCAGTAGCAGATAGATAGTCTGTCGGTATGTTTAGTAGTCTATGTTAGTGGCTTTTTTTGCTGTCTTGGCATTGTACTTTTGTTCTATTCTTATTACTAGGTTAGTTGTTTTCTTAAGGTTCTATGTTATTGTTTTGGGGTTTTGTTGGGAAGAGTTTTCTGCTTTTTTCTACTTAATTCTATACTAGCCTATTTTATTTACATGTCCATAGGCCTGTACGTAATAGGTGGTTGAGTTATATTTGTTTGAATTTGATTTGATTTATATTGTTGTTTGCCCCTATTTTGTGTAATTAGTCTCGTAAAGCTTTGAATTCCATTAAACTGTCCCAACTGATCTAAATTAGTCTGAAATCACCATTCGCCATTGTTTTTTTCCTGAAATCCAAATGAAAATAGCTTGAAATAGCCTTGAATTCCATATCTTCACATGTGTACGGACCCTGCTCTTGTATTCGGGGCCATTGCACCACCTAAGCTCGCTGATATCATCACCCTATCCACGCCTACCCGTCTATGTGGCTTCTTGCCTGAAAGGTCAAGCAGACTACTCTTCTCATCCCCCTGAAATGGTAAGTCTTGTAGATGGTTTACGTCCATAAGTCATTTTAATGCTTGCAATTAGATACATACACCCAATGCACATAAATATGCATATGAGACTGTCTCAAAAGGTGCTAAGCAAAATTGGACAAAACTTTGTCCATAGTAACGATCAACACACTGTCTAGTTATGCGTTTGCTCAGGATAAACTGATTTGTTTTTTACATGGTGTGTATTAATCCCAATAGAATACATATTGATTTGAAGCAAATGTCCTTGTGTTTTCAGTGTAACCGTTTCTGTGCTGTTTTGTGTCAATCGTTACTATGGACAAGAAAACGAAGAGGTAGCACCTTTTGAGACAGGCTCATATACAGGGTAGGCTCAATATACTACTGATGACTAGTAGTCTGCACTGACCACATAGACTGTAGTAGTCTGCACTGACCACATAGACAAGCAAGTGTGAATAAGGTGATTGTATGAGGGATATTTTAGAGGATTAACTCAGATCTTTGAAATGAAAAGATACCAAATTAATGTTGGCATGGTTATGTTTGCCCAGCTAACATGATTAATTCGCTAACGAGACACCAGGTGCGCAGAGGGTGGTGGTAATTGTAGTTATGCTCACTTGTCGGCCAGAGCTCAAGCCATCCAGTTCGCTTTCCAGTCGGTTTCATCCAACAACAATGCCACCTATCAAGAAAGGACGGCGACGCCCTCCCCTTACGTCTTCAGCTGTGCGTTCTGGTCCGAGAAGGAGGGCTAGTTCTTCCTGTCGTACCCAGGTTTCGGTCGGTTCAACTGACGAAGATCAAAGTTTGGCTCTGTTTGCACAGGTGTCACTGGACCTGCCAGCGTTGCCTGCGGGTGACAACAATGGGATCCACTCAGTGCTCGCCAGACTCAATGCCCTAGAGAGGTTAGCAGCCATCCCGTGTGTGTTGGTTCCTTTTGCCGGCCAGTCCACTCCCGCCCCCCCTGCTACTCCCAGTCCTCGCCCGTCCCTCACTCCTCGGCATGGGTTCCTGTACCCTCTGCCCCCCCCCCACTTTCTCCCCTTCCACAGCGGATTCCGCCGTCAGTGTCAAGCCGTCATGCAACCCGTGCCTGCCCCTACACTCCCCTGCCAGTACCTGCTATGGCCATTTGTTTCCCACTGCAGTGCTGGCGCATCCTGCTCCAGTGCCTGCTTCTCCGTATCCAACACCGCAGTATCAGCTCCTTCAACCGCAGCCGCATGCTTTGGTGGACTTTCTTCTTGACTCTATGCAGGCTCTACAAAAGGTACGGGTCTTTTCTGTCATAACTTTGTCACTCGGGGAGACGGGTGTAAAAAAAATCAGTTTTGGGAGAAGCGTCTTGGTCAGAGTACTTCTTTGCGCTCAGACTTTTAGCTGCTCAGCCCTCGTTCCATCAGGCGTGATTTCCAGCTCTCCTGCAGCATGAAGAAGACTTATGGCTATTTCATGGGACTGGCCCATGTGTAGAAGGTAGTCGTAGAAGGTATTTCAAATGATTGCGGATGGCAGGCTGAGGGAGGGTTGGAGTAACATAGCAGCTATTATAGACATTCAGCGGGACATGTGTATGGAAGCTGTGCATGTGTTGCAGTCGCGGGCCATCACATATCATATCATGCATCTAATCTTTCGCGTCAGCCCTATGTGCAACCTCGGTTGTTAGCTGAGGCCACGGCAGCAGCTGCCTCTGCTGCCGTGGGTTCAGCTCCTATCAACCCAAGAGATGAGTATAGCCGAGAGACTGAAGGGAAACCTTGCTATCTTTGGAACTGGGGAAAGGACTGCGGAAATGCCTCTTCACATGGTTCTCTCCCTGATCGGTCTCCACATATCTGCGCCTGGTGCGCTTATAAATTTAAAAGGGTGCTTTCACATAGAGAGCAAGACTGTCTCAAAAAGAGGAAATTTCTAGATAAGAAAGCCTCCTTGGATGCCACTTCTGCTAATAATAGTGTAAGTTATATTAGTCATAATACTATTTGTGCATGCGAAAATCTAGGTCATGTGCAGACCGGCTCACCTGATCAGGCCACTGGCCCACTTTCCTTATCGGTAACTAAGCAACCTGTCCCTCTCACCCAAGACCTAGTTTCTTTATTTGATAGTAGCTTGTTACAAGCTATTGTGGCACCTGCTGCTTCGTCTGATTCAATACAACAAGGTAGTTTTGATGATAGTGTGATCACCTCCTATGCACCACATGTATTAATCCATTGTCTTGATTCTCTTGAAGATGTAACTACCAGTTCTAGCGTGTTGGCAAACGAGGTCTTAACAGCCGAGGATTGTGTTCCAATGCTTTCCTTCGACTGGTTTGATACACCAATAGAGGTGGCACTCTCTTCACCTCCCTCGTTTTTGTCTGGAACTTTTGTTCCTCCCCTCACATCACTTAGTTTTAAACATTCGCTTCTTTCATTCTGCCTGCTTAGGTATTTATAGAGATATCTATGGCAAAGTAAGATTTACTTGACTTCCTAATTTTCTTGAGGCACGGATAGCAATTCCTTCTGGGCTTAATATCCCAAAATGGTGTCCCCTCTTGCTAGATTACCCTGATATTTTATTGGTTGATCATCTAGAGTTTGTCTGGCCCCTCGACTATACGTCAACTGCAATACCCGTTCCAACTTATAGGAATCATTCATTAGCGGCAGAGGCCGACATGCACATTCATAAGTTTTAAACTACAGAATTAATTCATGGGGCGCTCATAGGCCCGTTCGACTCCCCTCCCTTTCTCCCTTGGTGCCACCTAAGCCCTATGATGACTAGGCCCAAAAAGAATTCTAGTGCCAAAAGGATAATAATATACTTGAGTTTCCCACAGGGGAGGAGCATCAATGCAGGTATTGTGAAAGGTTTTTATTTAGGCCGGCCACTTAATTTTTCCCTTCCCTCTGTCTCCATACTAACTGATAGGCTAACACAACTGGGTCCCAATGGCTGGATGTGGGGAGCAGACCTGGCATGGGCGTATAGACAGTTAAGAGTATGCTGTTTGTCCAAGCCGTTGTTGGGTATCTCCCTTAATAAGAAGATATATCTAGATATTGCTCCCCCTTTGGGTGTAGAACTTCTGCTCTCGCCTGTGCATGAACTACTAGAGCAATTGTTTGGTTATTACGGCAAGAAGAGTATTTTTCTTTATGTTATCTAGATGATTTCATAGGCATAGAAAATACAGAACAGAGGGCCATAGCAGCATACCATAGCTTTAGCAACTTGACTTCTCAACTAGGCTTAGCGTTAGCTCCTGATAAATGTACCAAATACAACTATTACGTGGCTCGGGTTTATTATTAATTCTGTCGAAAGGACAGTCATGTTACCGTCTCAAAAAATCAAAGACGTTCTAGAGGAATGTCAGCTCTGGGTGAACAAAGCAACGTGTTCGAGGAAACAATTGCAAAGCCTAGCTGGGAAGTTACAGCGTCTGTCTAAGTGTATCAAGCCTGCTGTAAGGTTCTCGAATCAGGTGCTAGAAGCCCTTAGAGCATCACCCTTCAATTATGATCTCCTTCAGGACTTAGAATGGTTTCAAAGATTCGCTCAGAACTATAATGGCAAACAACTCATCCCAAAAACGCTGAGAGAAGAGTGGCTAAAGTCACATTTTATACAGCAGAATACCAATCAGATCTACAATCTTCTGACTTATCAATAACACAACTAGAAGCACTAAATCTCATGCACATGGTGAAGTATTTATTGCCTAGTACCCCACACAAATTCCTAATAAAATAAATACCGATAGCCTAGCTTCTCAGCATGTACTCAGATCAGGTAGAGGAAGGGAAACAATCCTTTGTGCATGTGCCAGGCAGCTATGGCTCATAGCGGCCGATCTTCATTTTGAGCTAGAAATAATTCATGAACCAGGCAAAGATTTAATATTAGCAGATGCTCTGAGTAGGGCTCCCCACTTGAACATTGCGAAAATTGAGGAAAATGTGATCTGTTATGCCCGCAACCTAACAGAAATTTTGGTAAAAGTGAATCTTGATGTGCTACAATTTACATTGTAATAACTTGTGTACCTGGAAGATAGTAAATTTGTTGGCTCTATCTTCCAGGCTACTCGCTGAACCATCATCATTGGCTCCTCGACATGTATGCTTATGCATTAGTGCCTCAAACCTGGAAAAAAAAGGTCTCACAGGTTAAGCTCTACTTAGAGTTTTGCCACCAGCATAAGGCTCATGCCATTCTTCCTACAGTATATGACCTGCTTCTTGCTTCTTCTCACTCGCCTGAAGTCGCCTGGAGCTGTTATGAACTACTTTAGCTCATTAAGCTTTGGGTAGCGGGTGAACCAGGTGATGCTGCAGCGTTTAACGCGCAAGAGGTTAAGACGTATAAAAGAGGTGTCTTCAAAAACTCGTTCCATGTGACACAAAGAGCCGTGCCCATTACTCCGGATGACCTTAAGTGCATAATCTCATATCTGGTTAAGCTCACACCTGTTCCCACCGTTCTCATAGCTGCTTTGCTGATTGGTTACTTTACCCTGGTAGGGCAGAGTAATCTTGCGCCTATCTCTATAGGTTCTCGTGTTAATTCGCATGTTTGTTTGTTTGTTTGTTGTTGTTTTATGTCCTAGCAACATCTAAGGTCATATCAGGATGGGGTAATCAAATTCAAAGATGTTATGGCAGAGTCAGCCTGCCTCACGATGACCCTCCGGTCAACAAAAACCAGGCCTGCCTCCTCCTCACCAGTGGTCTTCAGGCTCCCTGCTCTTCCAGGTGCTCTATGTTGCCCGGTTAGAGCCTGGTCTAACTATGCTCGGTGATTAATTATTTCATTGTATTGTTGTGCTATTGTTTCTTTTACTGATCACTTTATATGTCGCTACTCTGCTATGTTAGACCAATTCGGTCTCTCAGATATTCATGATACTGCGCACTGCGCTAGCTTAAGGAAGGCCCTGTCGCTGACTTGCCCTATACTTATCCAAGTATTGCTCACTTCCTCGAAGTACCGACTTGTTTTTTATCAGAAATAAACATCTGGTTATTTTCAAACTCATATTACAGTCTCGAACTTGGTGTCTCGTTAAGTGAATTTGCATCGAAATGTTGGACGCCGTTGTCTCCAGCAGTGGAGGTTCTATTAAATTGACCTACTTTTCCATCTATGCAGCAATTGGCGAGTATACTTACCGTTGTCTTTAATATACCATGCACACCCACACCCCACCTAGCGGCGGATTTGTCTAAGTATGGGGACATGCAGGATGTGGATCTGTCAAACTTCATCCTCAATTCTGCTCATACTGCTGAAGACTTCATCGAAGGGTGAGTTGTCTTATGAAGTATATTTACGTGAATGTAATCATATAAAGACTTATAAAGTCCATTTACCTGAATGTAATCATATAAAGATTGTAAAGTTTATTTACCTGAATGTAATTATATAAAGACATGTGAAGTCTATTTACTCGAGTGTAGTTATATGAAGACATAAAGTCTTTGATATTAGTTATTGCTAGGCTCAGATGGGCTTTGATGTTAAATATTACTCTGCTTACATGGCATTTGATGTTAGTTATTGTTCGGTTCAAATGGGCTATGATGTTAAATGTTACTCGGCTTAAATGGTCTTTAATGTTAGTTATTGCCAGGTTCAGATGGTCTTTGATATTTATTATTGTTCTAATGGTCTCGTGCTATTTATCGCCAGCTGCAAATGGAAAAAGAAAAACTGTGCGTCTTACTTTATGCGTGTATTGACGGACGCTGGGATCTGTTTCACCTTCAAACCGCCCACCAGGACAGTAGCTGTGCCCGGTAAGTACGCCAACACTGATTAAGGGCTGCATAGTCTGATGAAATATCACATTTTAAAAACCAAACCAATTATCTAGATTTCTACATATCTAACTTAGATACTGATGCACGTATTAAGCATTTGTTTCTGCGTAGAAGGCAGGGCTGAGTCAATTTAACAGAACCTGTTACTGCAGAAGTCTATGGTGTCAGAGTTTTGGCAAGCTTGCCTAAACTAATTTTCCATGTTTGCACTCAAAATATCTCAAAAGTTTACCATTTAAAATAATAGTAACTTTGAACTAATGTAAAGTAGATAGTAGTGATCGATCTAATATATTTATCTCAGAAAAAATACAGAAATTCAAAACCATCGGACTATGCAACTTAAAATAAATAACTAAGTGCTCCACTGACATCTCGGGCAAGGGGCGAGGACAGGGTGACTGCATCCGGGAGCCTAGGTTATGTAAAGGTTAGCACGATAGCCCCGGAATGGCACGAAGTGTGGATTCAAATCCTGCTCTAGGTTCAATATTTCCCCTTGTCATCACGCCCATGACAGTGATGTGAACTGAGTATGGCTATTCTTCAATGAATGAATGAATTAAAGCCGAGATAAGTGTTTTTAGTCTTGATGTTTTCTGTTTCTGTGTCGCTGTTGTTGCCGACATGATGAGTTGAACGGTTGGATTTATGCAGGTTCTGGGCATGGACTCCGCCTCATTCTGAACCTGGAACAGTACGAGTACATGAAAGGCCCGCAGTCAGACATCGGGGTCAAGGTTAGTCCACGAAAGGTCTCAGTCACTATATGATGAAAACTCAAGTTGGGGTTTGGTTCAATTGTAGGGTAGGTACACCAGCTACGGGGGGAAAACTAAATATTTAATTTACTGCATATTGAATGTCTTGGTCTATTAACTCTTGTAATATTATACAACAAAACAGTCAAATGTGAAGCTTGTTTTATTTAACGACGACTCTAGAGCACATGGATTTTCGTATCATCGGCTATTGGACGTCAAACATATAATCATTCTAAAGGCCCTGTCACACTACGCATATGGCGCCGACGTGTGTGTAACGTATTGAAATAAATTTCAAATCAAAATAGGTTGGCATACGCCAAACTTGTTGCGCTGCGAGGGATAAAAATGGGCGTACACACAATATACATAACGTATGCAGAACGTATCTCTGACCTATTGAGAGCATTCATGTGCCTCACAAAACATTTGCATACGCTGACAGTACGCTGACCAACGTTACATACGTTACTCCATCGCTAGAAGTATGGTGTATACGTTAAGTATGCTGGAGATATGGCAGGCATATGTTCGAAGTACGTTTGGAATACGTTATGCATCCATTGACACTACGTGGACTGTACGTTCCCAAAAGGCTGAACGTACGGCTAACGTGCAGCAACGTATTCCAACGTATCCCTAACATACTCCCAACATACGCTGATGTATCTTGAACGTACACGCAGTGTACGCTCAACGTACGAGGCACACGTCGACATACGTTGAACATTTTTAACACACACAAATTTGTTAGCGGCTCGACGCACGCCGTCGTAACACGACCTATGACGTCGTATCCCGAGCCTACCCGATGTATGCCCAACGTATACGTAATGTATGATGCCGTATGGCGACGTGTTGGTCAAAAATCGCATACGTCGGCATACGCTAAGGCCATACGTCATAGTGTGACAGCCCCTTAACATATTTCTGATAAGCAGTAAGGGGTCTTTCATATGTAATAATATATACAACAGTACCTGTCTTCAGTGACCTTCTGTGATCGGCGAACCTTTTACCAGGTATGGAAAAATGTTGAATGTACAAACTTTTGTCACATTTGAGTGTCCCTCCAATGACAGGATAATCACGGTGTCAAGACAACAATGGTCTGGGTGGAGAGTTGTCCGTTGAAGACAGATACTTCTGTATCGCAGTTCTAAATTTGCATGGTCGTTTACAAAAGATAACGATAACTGGTTGTTTATGATAATAATTAATTATCCTGCAGGAACTATTCTTCACACGTCTAATTGATAACTTACATCATTTTGATTTAGGTTTTGCTGCATCACGAAAGCGAGACTCCACAAATCAAGGACCAGGGCTTCGTGGTGGAGCCGGGCAAACGCACTCTGGTTACCATCAAGCGGACCAACGTAAGTCGCACTGTCACGAGTGTCAGCTTTCACCAATTAAATATTATGCAAGTTTCACTTTCACACAGCTTCCTTCAATTAATAATTATTTAAGTCGCACTGCCAGGCCACATTCACCAATTAAATATTATGTAGGTTTCACTTTCACACAGCTTCCTGCAATTAATAATTATTTAAGTCGCACTGCCAGGCCGCTTTCACCAATTAAATATTATGTAGGTTTCACTTTCACACAGCTTCCTTCAATTAATAATTATGTAAGTCGCACTGCCAGGCCGCTTTCACCAATTAAATATTATGTAGGTTTCACTTTCACACAGCTTCCTTCACTTAATAATCATGTAAGTCACAATGCCAGGCCGCGTTCACCAATTAAATATTATGTAGGTTTCACTTTCACACAGCTTCCTTCACTTAATAATCATGTAAGTCACAATGCCAGGCCGCGTTCACCAATTAAAAATTATGTAAGTTTCACTTTCACACAGTTTTCTTCAATTAAGAATTACAGTCAAACCTCTCTAAATCCACCGACCTTGGGACCGGCTTTAAAGTGGTCGGTTGAGGGAGTTAGAATATGGTTACAATGGTATTGTTGAGACCGAAATAAAGCGATCGATATAGGAGAGTGGTCGATCTGTGGAGGTGGTCAGTTAGAGAGGCTTTACTGTATATGTTTCACTTTCACACAGTTTTCTTTAATGTAACTGATATACTATTGGTCAGTCGTGGGTCCTATACAAAAAAAGTTAAATGCACTCCCTAAATATTTAGTCACATGATTCGATCCCTGTATTAAACTGAATGATAAATCCAATCCCGTTTTAACCTGATTCATAATTCCAGTCACGGTTTAGCCTGCATGATATTTGAAGTCGAAGTGATCATTCTAGCCTCGCTTTAATCTGTGTGATAATTTAAACCCGAGTGATAAATCCAACCTCGGTTTAACTTGCCTTATAATTTAACCCTGAGCGATGATTCCAACCTCCTTTTAACCTGCGTGATAATTTACTCTTGAGTGATAATTCCAGCATTGGTCTAACTTTCCAGATAATTTAAAGCTGCATAGTCCGTTAAAAGTATCAGATTTTCAAAGCCAAAACAATAGACTACATCACGGTTCCAGCGGCGCGGTGCATTGTGGAATGGCGTCCAGAGCGGAAACGAACCCCCTCTCAAAGCACATGGCACGTGCTAATACACTGGTGCAGCTATGAAATGTGCTAGTTTCAGCTCATCTCAGCTCTTGTTTGAAACTAGAATACTACCTAGAAATAGTATAATAACTAAATAATCTAATCTTTTATCCAGCATTGCATTTACATCAATATAATCAGCACATATTATGCCAGTGCATTTAGATTTAGAAAGATCGAGGCACTCAGACTAGTGTTAGAGCCACGCCAGAGTACTCAATGCATTGTCAATGGCAGTGAGTAATCTCCATACAGAAAAGTTAAATATTGCTAAAACCACACCACCTAGGCACAAACCGCTTGGAACCACTATATAAAACAGGTGTAACAAAGATTATATTAAATTGATAAGGTTAGGGTTTGGGATTTCTATTAATTTTGAATAAAACTGACGTTTTTCAATGCGCGTATAGGCAAACTCAATGGCCATATGCCTTTGCTTTGCTCCCAAGGCCGTGTTCGGCGCATGCGCAGTCGGAACCGTGATGTAGTCTATTATCTAGATTTGGTCCTACATATCTAACTTTGATACTGGTGCACTTATTAAGCATTCGTTGCTGTGTCAGAGTTTTGGCGAGCTTGCCAAAATTAATTGTGTGTGTTTGCACTTCAAATATCTACTAAAGTTAGTCATTTAAATTAAAAGTTACTTTAAATATAAGTAAGGTAGATTATAACCATCAACCTAATCTCAGGAAATGACAGAAACTCAAAAACATCGGAATATGCAACTTTAACTCCGAGTGATACTTCCAGCCTCGTTTTAACCTGCGTGATAATTTAAACCTGGGTGATAATACCTGGCTATTAATGGTTCCAGATCTGGACACTGGGGGCGCCCTTCGATGACAGCAGTGCGGACGCCATCCCTCTACCCAACTGTCAGTTGGCCGCTGAATCCGACGCGCTCGAAGACAGGTGCAACTGTACAAGCATCTACATGGCCAGCAGCTTGGCCGAGGGCCAAATTAAAGGTGCACTGCGCTGCCCTAGGCTTTGATACCAGGGTCATTCTCTAGAAATGGGGACATGGGGGGTGGGGGGGGGGGGGTTACACAGAAACCCAAAAGTGAAAACCTTCTGAATAATACTTAATAGCAGAAAACATTCCAAATAATAGCAGAATCCATGTTCATATGGCGGCTAGCATTTTGAAAAACTAAAAAGTTATTTCGTTTTTTGATTTGTTGATCTATACAAATTGAGCAATATGTTGATATCACTTGTGTAACATTGGAAACCAAAATACTCTTTCAGAACATCGGTTTAGCATACACAACAAATTCAAACAAGATTACAATTAAGAAACCAAGATTGTGTCTTACAAGAAAAAGGTTTTTTAAAAGATTGGGTAAATGAATGGTGCATGTTGCGGCGGTAACATGGGTAATTCGGGGCGTCGGAGTGAATCGCGTCACCCTTGTCTCTGTGGCCCGACACTGGTGCCACCTATATATTATGGCCGACACCACGACCTTCCCACGAATATGCTGCCACCTGGCGGTTCGAGTGAGTACTTGGCTAACGGCGGAGGTCACCAAAGCTCACACTGGACCAGTGCGTCTGAACCTGCCGCGTGGCCACTGAAGCTGTCCCTCCCCCCTCCCCTTTTCACTTTAGCCCAAAATCATACAATAGTACTTTTAATACATTTGTGGGATAGATTAAATAGATGTACTATTACTAACATACTTAACACACAGAGGCAACAATAATTATTTGACTTGCTACTTGCCTGGGGTGGTTTGTAACCTTACGACGGTTACTGGTTGCAGAACTGCAACATTATAGAGAGGCTCCGATAAATCGGCCCAATATTTGGTTGAAGATTAATCTTCAGTAGGGACGGTTGTAGAAGCTGGGGACATCTTTACAACATTGTAAATGGCGAAGCGTTGGGGTGGCCCCGAATCTCTTCGGTCCGGCGGTAGTTGAGCACTTGTATCCAGCAGACCGCAGCAAGGGTTTCGAGGAATGGCGGGTAAAGATGGGTGCAGCGGTGGTTCCAGCAACGAGAACAAAGCGAGAGAAACGTAAAGGTACAGGGCCCCACCCAAGCACACAACTCCCCTGGTCAGGGGGAGAAGTATGCCTGGGAGAAATAGAAAGGATAGAGTCTAGGAAAGAGACATGAGGAGAGTTGAGTCAAAGGACCATGTCTATTTGCTCTATGGTGACCAACCAGCTAGCCATAGACACGGACAGAGTAAGAGTAGAAAGTGAAATGCTGGCGGGCTCCCCCTCCTGGAACTCTTTTCAGACATATCAAGGAGGAGCAAGGCCAGCGGAGAGGAGATAGAGAGAGGTGTGGATGAAGTGCGGTCCGGATAGCAAGTGTGTTGACTTTCTACCAAAAGAAGAAAGAATTAATTATCACCATTATAACGTGGAAACCAATTACATGTATATGGTGACCAGTTTCATCACTAAATTTTAGTTAAATTTCTGCTTTTTTTAAATAAATATTTATTCATCTGAATGATCTTAGGTATGAAAGGTCTCCGTGATTTCGGGGAGTTCCACAATTCTTTGGTAACTTGAGGACATCCTACGATATTCTATCTATTCTATGATATTATATTATATGTGTTTATCAATTAAATACTACATGCCAGGAATAATTTTTAACATTCAACCATGTCCCTGTACTACATGGGGGCTTCCATTTTTATAAAAATGCAGAAAGTCCCGCAAAAACAATAACATTGTCAGGAAATAACGGGGGGGAGGGTCGGGGAGCCGGAAGTCAGATTTCATTCAGTACTCTCCAAGCATAATCTTTGCACTATATCTGTGCCCAATGTTTACAAACTATTCTTGGAGAATGTTTTGTCATTGTCGATTTAAGCTTTTCTTTCTCTCCACGACCACTTTTATCACTGTTTATTAATAGGATTCCAAAATTGTCAATATTTTCAAGGTAGTACAAAGAGTACTACTTTTCCAGACCCCCCCCCGCCCCCGCCCCAATCGTACACATCGGGTTTTTACTACAGGGCCAGACATGAGGGTGGTCAAATGAATTAAGCGCCCGCCTCCTGTTTTGGTAGGTCATGGGATTCGAACCCTGGTTTCGAATCCAGGTCGAGTCAAATCAATAACTTTAATATTTATACTTGCCTCGAGTCTGGCATGTGGGGGGAGGGGCGAGAGCAAGGAGCCGAGGATTGAGGAAGAGCAATTGTCCGCAATTGAAAATTCATACCTGCCTACCCAAAAGGGTCCTATTTGTGTACTCCGGTTAAAAGAAATTGTGTATTTTGAACCACGACAAAAAGCCATGGTATACTTTGCAGATTCCTTGGGGTACGACATTTTAATTTGGCATATTGGCATCCTCTCGCTTAAAATTGTTTTATATAAATTATGCAAAAAATATTATGCGTAGGCGGGTCTGAAAATTCCCCTGCTCAATCAACTAGTGTACAAACAAAAATCGCCGAAAAATATCAAAATTATATTAAACGAAAAAGTTGTACTTGACTGACACACCCTTCCCCACTGTCGTATGTTTTTTTTATGACCGTGAACATTTTGATAACTTTGGGTGACCCCTAAGGTATGATTTTCTTTCAACCTTAACCATCTTTTGATACCAATTTTACAGTTGATTGTGGGATTTTACATTCTGGGGAAAAATTATGGTTAAATTGACAGAATGCAATTTAAGCACTTGATTTACTGACTATTTAAGAGTTAAGGTGCTTTCATTATTTATATATATTTTTAGTAAATATTCTAGTAATTGCGCAGCGAATATTAATAACTGATAACAACCCCTTTGTTCGTGTCGGGATGCATGTAATGCATACCTGCTTAACGTTATCTGTGTAATTGCTTACAGATTCGAAGATTTGCAAGATGAAAGATCAATTTGAATGCATCTTTAAGGAGTCAGGTGAGTTTTGTGTTGTTGTTAAACTGCTATGCCTTAAAGGGGCACTAACATGACAGATAACTTTACATATTCACAAACAAAATGAGAGAATATGACACGTTAATCAGGCAATGAGGACTGACACCCACTACCTTGGCTGTTTATTGAAAATTCAGACCATACCTCCAATAGGCTGAACATTAATTGCACTGTTTATTGAATATTCACAGATCAAACCTCCAACAAACCTGAATTTTAACACGCTGTTTTTTAAATAGTCGCAGAACAAACCTCCAATGGGTCCGAATTTTACCGTCCTGTTTATTGAATCTTCCCAGACTTCTAATAAGCCTGAATTTTAACACGCTGTTCGTTGAATATTCCCAGACCACCAAAAGGCCAAAATTCTAACACCCTATTTATTGAATATCCCCAGACCAGCCCTCCAACGGGCACAAATTTTACCTTGCTGCTTAGTGAATATTCCCAGACCAGCCTTCCAACGGACCCTAATTTTAACACGTTGTTTATTGGCTATTCCCAGACCATACCTCCAAAGGGCCCGAACCCGAATTGCTCCACCCTATTTATTGAACATTCCCAGACGACCCCTCCAACTGGACGGCCCCGTGCCGAGCGCCTCTCCAGTCGTTCCGCTTTGAGCCGCGTCTGTCGTCGGCGCTGCTGTCCAAGTACAACATCGAGCACCTGGCGCTGGGAACCGCGCGCAGGCGCGCCGCCACTGAACGCCGCTTCCTGCGCGCGCGCGACATCGCGCAGCGGGCACTCTCCTCCATCCGGGAGCAGGACGCCACCCAAATGTTAAAGGTGCTGCGGGTAGCCAAACAGCTGCAGGAGAAGCTGGCACTGTACGCAGACGCTTTCCAGGTAGCCAACATTGGGTGTTTTTTTTTGTTAACAAAAAGAAGTTTTTTTGGTTGTGTTGGTGTGTGTGTTTTATTTGTTTGGTGGGGGAAGGGTACATTAGTTGATTAAGTGGGGAAACCGGACGCCCAGTTTTTGGGAGGTTTTTATGGGGTTGTTTTTTTTGGTAGTGGGGGTGGGGGTACATTAGTTGATTAAAGTTGCATAGTCAGATGCTTTTGAGTTTCTATAATTTTGTCTGAGATTTAAGCTGTATTCACACAGGGCAGTTAAATCGATTCATATAAATCGACTTGCCTAGTTCGACTCACATTTGCCGTGTGAACGCGTGGCTGAGGCGGATTAGGGCTGAATCGATTAACATGAATCGTTTACTGTAAAACGCTTCGCGAGGTGGTTTATAGAAATTGGTTCTGCTGGTTCCCGGGCGGCGATAGTGTACAATAGCGGTGCTCGCCGGCTACAGGCTCAGCTGTAACTATACACTGGTGCCTGGCAGTGTTAGGGACCGATTAGGCCGAAATCTACTGAATGCGATCATATTTAACAGAATTACATACTCTAATAATGAAATTTAATTTAATTAACCCTAAATTCCAAGCGATATTAACGTAGCCGCTACATCAGCGTCGTTATTCATATTGTGAATCAAAGAATGTAAACTAAACAAATAGCAGTGCTCGCCGGCTACAGGCTGCTGGTTCCCGGCAGCCGAAACACTTTCTTCTAAAACACGCTTCTAAAACGCCACAGGTAAAACGCTTTGCCTAGATCGTTTTACTTTTTGCCTGTGTGAATACAGCTAAAGATATTAAATTGATCGTTATAACCTACCTTACTTTAGCTTGAAGTAACTTTCATTTTAAATTACCAACTTTGTAGATAGTTGAAGTGCAAATATCAAAAACTAATTTTGGCAAGCGTGCCAAAGCTCTGACATCGTAGGCTTCTGCAGTAACAGGTTCTATTAAATTGACTCAGTATTCCCTTCTATGTAGCACCAAATGCTTAATAAGTGCATCAGTATCTAAGTTAGATATGTAGAATAAAATCTAGATAATTGTTTTAGTTTTGAAAATTTGATGATTCATTGGACTTTGCAGCTTTAAGTGGGGGAACTGGGCGCAGTTGCTGAATCGGGAGAGCGCATGCTTCCTGTGCGGGCAAGGTCGGGAGTTCAATTCCTGGTCGAGTCAAACCAATTACTTACAAAATTGATACTTGTCACTTCCTAGAGCTCAGCATTATTAGGATAGGGGAAGCACTGGTTGGCTCGGTGTCAGGATAATGTGACTGAGTGGCATATCACGTCATGCTGCTGGCGGCCTGGTCTTCACTATAATGTCACCATGAGTGTGCATTGTCACAAGTTTTTTTCTCTTTTTCTTAAAGATTTATACTGCCTATCATGGATAAGCCTGAATAGGCTTGTTTTCACCATTAGACAGTTTGTCGATAGAAAGCACGAGCCTACACTTTTACCGACCCAAGGGATGTTTAACCTCCCACACCACATAGACATGGTATGAGAGCAACTGGCCTTTGATGACGCTGTAAGTTATACACAGCAGTGGAAATCCAAATTGCCAGAGGTGGGGGCACAGGGAATCGATCCACTGACCTTCAGATTAGGAGTCCGACCTAGAAAAAAGTCAGACACTCTAACCACTCGGCCACAGAGAACACTCCGTCCTGATATGTTGCCAGGACGTAAAACTCCAACAACCAACCAAGTGGGGGAAATTTCAATCGCCGACAATTTGGTATTCCTCATTCCACTGCTCCTTGCCGTATCCTTGTAATTTCCAAGCGCCAGGCTAGGTAGCAAAAAGTTATTTGTTTTTTTTTACATGTGTATTTACAACTCAAAATGTATAGATTAGATCTACAGCTACTTTGATTGTCAGTTTTGCTTAGTAGGTCTGGATGATTTTAGATTTAAGTTTAGATATGTTGCTATTGTAGCTGTTAGTTAGTTGCACCAAGTCTCAGTTGAAAGTGCATGCTCCGCAGACAGAAATACCCATTGACTGACTTGTAATTGTGCAAACCCGATTGACTAATTTCTAGAACACGACAGCCCTAGTGAACTTCACTGATGTTGTTGATGTGTTCGAGTCACCAGTCAGGGAGGAGTTCACCGATACAAAGTCCATAACCGGCCAGCTCTTCCACGACCGTCAGGAGTATTTAGCACGCATGCCTGGAGTTCCGGACATGGACAGTGTGCGCAGGCTCGTCTCTGGCTTCATGAATTACTTCCTCCGTGAGCCTGTCCTCGATAACCTGAAAAAGTGTGTCACCATGGGTTACCTTTCTCTTGACAGCCAATTTGACAACTCCTCCACCGGTGTGCCTTCGAAAAACCTCTGCAGGAATATGACGCTGGTTGGCAAGCAACCCAGGACACCAAGTCCACCGGTAGCCGGTGATGCAGCAGCTGCACCTGGGGGACCACGTGACTTCAAAGGAAGGAAAGGCAGTGAACGGCCTAAGCCGAACACTAAACAAAGGCCGGTTGGCCAGGGCAGACACCGAAGAGACCAGCAGCCGAACGATGGATCACCTCCAGTGGCACACCCTATCCCCGCCCCTATGACGGTTGAACAGGATGGGTTAGCTGGGCACCGCCTCAGCCAAGGTGCACTGGAACTCATGAGAGACGGACGAAAGGCACAGACACAACGCCAAACAAGCTTCAGTGGTTCAAATGTATCGCCTGTAACCTCTGACCCTGGGGTCTTCTATTCATACTCATCATCTATAACTCCTGACCCAGCTTACTCCTCTTCATTTGTGACTTCTGACCCAGCCTACTCCCCTTCATCTGTCCCTTGTGACCCACCCTGCTCCTCTTCATCTATAGCTTCTGACCCAGCCTACTCATCATACTCTTCATCTGTGGATTCTGACCCAGTCCACTCCTCTTTTGAGTCTTCATCTGTGTCTTCTGACCCAGCCTACTCTTCATATTCTTCATCTATGACTTCTCGCCCAGCTTACTCTTCATACTCTTCATCTGTAATTTCTGACCTAGACTACCCTTCATCTGTGACTTCTGATCCAGCCTACTCCCCTTCATCTCTCCCTTCTGACCCAGCTCCTTTATCTCTCCCTTCTGACCCAGCCTACTCCTCTTCATCTCTCCCTTCTGACCCAGCCTACTCTTCAAACTCTTCATCTGTGGATTCTGACCCAGTCCGCTCCTCTTCTGAGTCTTCATCTGTGACTTCTGACCCAGACTACTTCTCTTCATACTCTTCATATGTGAGGTCTGATCTAAACTACTCTTCATCCGTAACTTCTGACCCAGCCTACTCCTCTTCATACTCTTCATCTGTGACTGCTGACCCAGCCAGCTCCTCTTCATTTGTTTCTTCTGACCCAGCCTACCCCTCTTCATTTGTAGCTTCTGACCCAGCCTACTCTTCATACTCTTCATCTATTAATTCTGACCCAGCCTATTCCTCTACATATTCTTCATATGTGACTTCTTGGCCAGCCTACTCCTCTTCATACTCTTCATCTGCGCGTTCTTACGGAGACTACTCTTCATTTATGACTTCCAACCCAGCCTACTCCTCTCAATATTCTCCAACTTCTCGGTGTGTGCCTGTCGAGGCGTCCCTCCCAGCTGCGGATCAAGTAACCATGGCAACAATATCCCCCGCATGTGTTACACTCTACACACCCACTGGTTCCTTCACACTGGCGCAGTATGTAACTGGGTCCATCACCTACTACAACTTTAAATCGGTGCCGAACATGGAGAGTGGTAGTGGTGCAGGCAGTGATGAGGGTCTGTATGACTGGTACATCGATGATGATAAGGCAAGCACTGTTGAGTCCGTGATATATCCTTCCATATATTCCGGGCGATGCGATAGAGCCGTGTACACTTCGTGCTCTCAGAGGAATCCCGGACTGAATACCACTGCCACCCTCCAGGGTCTGATCTCACTCCGTGGCCGCTACATGCAGAACTTGGATGAAATATTCGAAAAGAATGCAGACCTGTACAAGAACAATGCTCTCCATATGCAATGCCTTGTCCAGTTGGATGAGCTAGACGAGGTCCTGCCGATGATTAAAGTAATTGTTGGCGAGCTCCATCTGGTGGCTGGTGCAAGGACTGTGGAAGGTTTGATCAGCGCGCTCGAACAAGCGAGCTCCATGAAGGATGTCAACGAGCTTAGTGCCAAGCTGGAAAAGTTGAAGCTTGACTATTGCATGTGGTTCAAGAAGTACTGGATGAAAGCCAGCAAGACAAATGCAAAGAGCAAGGCAGAGGTGGACATGAACAGGTATCTCAAGTATGTCGAACAGAACGGCTACGTGCTTCTTTCTCTGAAGGGAGAGATTGCGAGCATTGGCGCTTCTCTGGCCAAGCTGAAGGAAAGCCTGGAAGGCGGCATCCAACCGAACCTTGACCGGCTTCATGAGTACCAGGCAAGAAGATATGAAAAGACGGACCTGGTGGAGAAGTACAACCTGCTCCAAGTGGCTGCCACCCTTACCACCATGCAGACAACGCTGGATGAGTTTGAGCGCAAGGCACAGGGCATCGAAGGCCGGCTGGCATCTGTGCGCCACAGCATGGTCACATGGTACCAGACGCTGCTCGAGAAGATGTTAGTGCCGCTGCTGACTTCCAAAACGGTGGGCCAACTTCCGATGGTGATTATGGTGACCAAGGCAGGCTGGAAGGTGGAGCCAGGCGAGGTGCCGCTAGTTCCCGAGAAGCTGATCCTGCCAATGGAGACGGTTGCAAAAGAGGCGAGGCGGGTTATCAGCGAACTGTTCACCGAGCTGCGGACCGCAGAGGCCGACATCAAGGATAACCTCATCGTGTACCACAAGGGCAATGCTATGGGCACGGCTTTCTTCATGTGAGTAGCTTCATCATCATCAGTCCCTTAACCGCAAGGGTCGTTGGGGCACTGCATATGACTTTGCCACCAGTTTGATCCATTTTTCATCTGTTCTCCACTGCCGTCTGGGACTTGCCAAACTCTAGGTCTATCCAGTCCCTGATGTTGTCTTCCTACAATGTCCTACTCAAGAGATGAGTAGCTTATGGATAGTTTGCTGTGTGAAGTCCCATTGACTAATTTCCACCCTGGGTGACAGAGCCAATTGTTAGCCATGTAACTACGTTGTGTGGGAGGGGGAGGTCTGGCAAAGTAGTACACTTTGCATGAATATGAAGATGGTGACAATTAGGATGGTCCCCTAAGTATTCTTTTTTAATATTAATTTTCCTATTGTTAATTACCGTATTTCTTTTATTCTTATATGTGCAACTTGCATCCTAATTTGTAGTTTGCTTATACTGTTAACAAATAACATACATCATAATATATAGTTGTTCTCAAATACACTTAAGCCGTGTTTACACGGGGAATTGTAAAGCGAATCAGGCAAAGCGATTTATATGAAGCGATGTAGTGGCACGTTTACACGGACCGAGTTTGAAAGTGTTTCGGCGCCGGGAACCAGCAGCCTTAGTTCCGCCTGTAGCCGGCGAGCACCGCTATTTGTTTAGTTTACACTCGGCGATTCGACGCCGATCTAGCTGCTACATTAATATCGCTTGGAATTTAAGGTTAATTTAATTAAATTTCATTATTTGAGTATGTAATTCTGTTAAATATGATCGCATTCAATAGATTTCGGCCTAATCGGTCCCTAACACTGCCGGGCACAAGCGATAGTTACAGCTGAGCTTGTAGCCGGCGAGCACTGCTATTTTACACTATCGCCACCTGGGAACCAGCTGAATCGCATCACATAAACCACCTCTCAACCAGGTATTTTTAAAGCGCATCATATGAAGCGAATCAGCCCTAATCCGCCTCAGAATTGCGTTTACACGGCGAATGTGAGGCGAACTAGGCAAGGCGATTTATATGAAGCGATTTAACTCTCCCGTGTAAACACGGCTTTAGTTGCAAATGTACAGATTGAGTGAGTGAGTGAATGAGTGAAACCAGTGGTCCACAACTGGTTCATTAAAGGCTGTGATATCTGTTGTCCTGTCTGTGGCCCCTTGCTGCTTATCGGAAAGAGTAGCCTATGTGGCAGCAATGGGTTTCCTCCAAAGAAATATGTCAGAATAACCATATGTTTGATGTCCATTAGCCGATGATAAAGATGACATTGTGTTCTGTGTTAATGACACTGACAGTGTGCTGTGTTAATGACACTGACAGTGTGCTGTGTTAATGAGACTGACAGTGTGCTGTTAATGACACTGACAGTGTACTGTGTTAATTACACTGGCAGTGTGCTGTGTTAATTACACTGACAGTGTACTGTAATAATGGCACTGACAGTGTGATGTGTTTATGACATTAACAATGTGATGTGGTATTGGTAATGACACTGACAGTCAGATAATGTACTGTGTTAATGACCTGACAGTTTGCTGTGTTAATGACATGGACAGTGTGCTGTGTTGATGACACTGACAGTGTGATGTGTTAATAACACTGACAGTGTGATGTGTTAATGACACTGACAGTGTGATGTTAATGACACTGACAGTGTGCTGTGTTAATTACACTAACAGTGGTTTGTGTTAATGACACTGAGAGTGTGCTATGTTAATGACACTGACAGTGTGCTGTGTTAACGACACTGACAGTGTGCTGTGTTAATTACACTGACAGTATGCTGTGTTAATGACACTGACAGTGTGCTGTGTTAATTACACTAACAGTATGCTGTGTTAATTACACTGACAATATGCTGTGTTAATTACACTGACAGTATGCTGTGTTAATGGCAGTGTACTGTGTTAATGACACTGACAGTGTGCTGTGTTAATTACACTGACAGTATGCTGTGTTAATTACACTGACAGTATGCTGTGTTAATGACACTGACAGTGTGCTGTGTTAATTACACTGACAGTGTGCTGTGTTAATTACACTGACAGTGTGCTGTGTTAATTACACTGACAGTATGCTGTGTTAATTACACTAACAGTGTGCTGTGTTAATTACACGGACATTGTGCTGTGTTAATTACACTGACAGTATGCTGTGTTAATTACACTGACAGTATGCTGTGTTAATGACACTGACAGTGTGCTGTGTTACTTACACTGACAGTATGCTGTGTTAATTGTACATGTTGCCGGTGACATGCGTAATTCAAAACCTTGACAACGGGCCCCATAGTAATGCCAACCTGGATACCGTTGTAGTATAGCATTCGGTAACTCGGACGAGTTGATTTCCGGTTTCTCTACACACGTTGAATCATTCCTGACCGTATCACCGAGCTGCAAAGACCTGCTTGTCTGCCTGCTACATATTTTACAGCACCTGTGTTCAGTGTACACTTGCTTGCTCAGAAACCGTCTCTGTATATTACTTCGACATCATGCCTAAAATTGGTAAACCTAGGTCCACTGGCAGTGGCAGGTACTCCAGGCAGCTGCTTGCCTCCGGTGGTCGTCGTGTGTTGTCGCCTGTGTGTGGTACTGTGAGGCGTACGTCGAGCTCGCCGTCTGGGTGTGTGGCGTCGACGGTGAGTGATTCTTCACAAGGGGTGTCGCTGGAGGATTTGTCCCGCCTTCTTGATGTGAAACTATCTGCTGTTACTGAACCTTTGTTAGCTAGAATTACGTCGTTAGAGTCCAATGTGTCTGATTCACCGTTATCAGTGCATGCATTGGGCACACCAGATGTGTCGTCAAGGAACGGCCAGGCCGACTCGGGTATATGCAAGAGGCGCAGGCCTGCTACGCTGGCGAGATCGTGCATCGGTTGTGCTGACAGTCCGCATACGCCTATGTCGCGGTTGGCACGGCCAGATAGTGATGATGTAGCTAGCTCTGTTAGTGGGTTGTTGCGGTCTGGAGTTGCCGGTCAGCGGTTAACTTTGGAACATTGCGTTGGTGACGCAACTGATTCGGACGAGGAGCTTATGAGAGACTTGATGAGGGTTGCAGGGGCAAAGGCCCGAAAAGTGGCAGGTAAGGGTAAACTTCTTCCTTATCGGTATGTAATAAGGGGTGAGCGTAAGGGGAAGGTGTCACAGGGCCAGTCAACCTGGTTCGAATATTTGGCGGCGATCCGTCGTATGATTCGACGTGGTGATATCTCTGCAGACTGTGTACCCCTTGTGGAGGAGCATGTCGACTCCCTGCTGGACATGGCCCAGAATTACACGTGGGAGACTTGCCTTGCATACTCAGAGCGAGTGTTCAACATGATTGCCGACAAACGGCTCCCCAATGGTTGGAATGATGCTGCTCTGATACAAGACATTCGTCATGATGAAAGTGGACTGGGCCGTCGGTTGCCTCGTAGTGTTGCGAGGCCAGTAAAAGACAGTGTCGGGGCCGAGTTTAATAGGGATGTTGATGGCCGTGTATGTACCATCTGGAATAGGGGTAAAGACTGCGGTTTTGCATCTAGTCATGGTGTGGGTGCCGACAGATATATTCATGTCTGTACGTGGTGTGCATATAACCTTAAACGTAAACATCACAAAGAGGCTGACTGCAAAAGTAAACTGCGTGCTTGTGATGTAAGGGGCTCAGATACTGCCTCTACTTCTACTTCCAAAGATTTTTAGGTCTCGGTCGGCCTGGGGCCGAAATCTGTGATGCTTCAGTGCTTTCCTTGTGTCCGGTCGATCGCTGTCTGCTGCCTGTCGGTGATGATGACGAGCAAATTTCACCTGGTCGCCCGGTCGACCCTGCTGGCACGGTCACCTGCTACAAAAAGACGGTCAGTGACGCTGCATCTAGTGCTAGGTCGATGTGTTATGCGAATAAAGACATTACTGTTGTTCATGGGCTGTGTGCCTCCCCGGCTGGAAGTCGTGTTAACTGTGAAAATGTAGGTATCAATTTAAACACTGGTAAAGTTAGGGGGATTGTTGTTGGTCAAAGGTCCAGCCAATGTGTGCAGGGTAAATATAAATGGTTTAATGTTGCTTTACGAAATCGTACAATGCCATTAATTGTGCCGGGGAGGACAGTTGGTGAAAAACTTGAATGTGTATCCGCACCATCACCTGGTGCGCCAGTTGGCGTCAAAATCGCGGTGGCCGGGTCAGCATCCCACAGTTGTCATGGTAACAATTCCATTGTCCACAACTCACAGTTGACATTAACTGTCAACAAGTCATTACCCTCTGATGTCAATGGACATGCTTTGCAACTACCGGCCCATGGACTTGAGTCGCCGGTCGACTCCATGAGCCCTAGTGCTCCTTCACCCTCCGCATCTTTGACATTTGTTGGTCCTGCTATCAACCATGTGCACAGTCTGCCTGTCAGCCGCACCCAATGTACTTCCGATGGTGATTTAGTAGACTTCAGTTCATTTCAAAATGCGTAATGCAGTCTAGGACTTTCATGAATAAGATTCTGAGTTTTTTATGGGAGTGCCCGTTTATGGGGAAAACGGTAGTTACTCAAGAGCTCATCAGGGATGTTGCGTGGTTCCTACGGTATGCGGAGGGTAGTAATGGTCTGGTATTGCTGCGGCCATACCCTAAGGAGAAATGGATAATCGAATGTGATTCATCTTTGCTTGCAGGCAGTGGTTTCAGTAGTATACATTTCTTCTCGGAATTATACTCTTCTGATTTTTTGAGCGACAAAAATCTCCATATAGCTCAATTAGAACCAATTAATTTAGTGGTTGCATTAAAAGTGTTATGCCCTCCCAGGCCTGAAGAATTCGTTATTATCATTCACACTGATAATGAAGCTTCGCAAAAGGTGCTATCCACTGGTGCTGGGAAGGACCCTGTGTTGTGTGCTTGTGCCAGGGAGATCTGGCGGTTCGCGGCCCACAGATGCTGCGAGGTACAAGTATTACACAAACCAGGTAAGAAGCTGGTATTGGCTGATGCACTAAGTAGGTTGTTTTTCGATGAACAGGCTCATATTCTGGCTGATAAATTATGTGTTGATCGTCATTTAACTAAAGTGAGTGCTGTTCATGACGACAATGTGTTTGACATGTATTTATGATTCACTGCTCGTTCTGATTTATTTCTTTGCCCCTCTTCTCTCGCAGATTATGAGTATGCATTAGTTAGCAGGCTGGGTATATTTTTCAGAGCAGGACTAACGCAAGGAACATGGAGGAACAAAAGGGTGCATTTTGAGGAATACTTGAAATTTTGCAAAAATAGAAAGGTTAACCCCAAGAACCCTAATCTAAAAATGGTAATGTTATATACTTTATACTTGAATGACAAATTGAGCACAGAGGGTGCAATAAAAAAAGTATCTGTGTGGGGCAAAATCATGGGTAAAGTTAGTAGGGGGGAGGTGGGACGTATTCAATTGTTATGCAGAATCAGTTCTTAAAAAAGGTGTGTGTAAATTAAAATGTAATGTTGTAAACAGAGCATACCCGTTAAAAATAAAACATATCAAAATAATAATATTAAAATGTAGACAAATGGGAACATATGGTCTTGTCTTTATTGCTGCTTTGTTAATTGGATATACTTGCTTATTAAGACAGTCTAATTTGTTTTATTCCGACATGCTGGGTGATGGCGGTCATACATTATTGGGCGGAGACATCGTGGCACATAAATCGTACCTGCTGGTGCACATCCGCAGCACAAAGACAGTATGCAAGCCGGATGAAAGCTACCATGTCAGGCTACCCAAGATATCACACTCCATCTTCTTCCCTGTAAGAGCGTGGACTGAATACTGCCAGAGTACCCGGCGCCATCAGGATTCCCCAGCATTTGCACTCGCGAACGGGGACCCATTGACTAATCAAACGTTTATCAAGTGTATACGCCTGATTCTGAAGGGAGCCAAGTTACCGTGGTGGCCAATGGTAACAACTCATAGCTTGAGACGTGGAGCGGCACAAGAGTATGCGCGTATAGGAGTGCCGTTGGACTGTTTAAGACAATTAGGATGCTGGAAATCAAATAGCATTTTTAATTACGTAAATAAACAGTTAATCAAAAAAGGACCATCCACTCTCCTGTCCCAATTTGGCTGACAATTAGATGGTCCATGTCCTGTTATGTCTGACAAGTACGAGTCAGTAGGTGTGAGGTGTGTCTGATGTGCTCAATTATATGACCGTTATCTGCCCGTAGCTGCTGTCTCCTATCTTCAACTTCAACTTAATATTAATATATGACTAAACTTAATGTAATGTGAGTAGAGTAATTAGCTAACCATCATACCCTGCAAATATGTAACTGGTTAGACAGGCTTATATTTATATCTTCTGGATTGTACTATCGCAGAAGTAGAGTCAGAGTATCAAGCTCTTGGGTCATGTGTTCTGATCGACCACGCTTGGACATTGTTATCTAGGGATAGATATATCAATGGCTACTGTGAAATTTATTAAGAAAGATTAATAAATTTTGGCCCAAAAGTAAATCCCTGTGTCGAGTTTTGAATTACACTGACAGTATGCTGTGTTAATTACACTGACAGTATGCTGTGTTAATGACACTGACAGTATGCTGTGTTAATGACACTCACAGTGTGCTGTGTTAATGACACTCACAGTGTGCTGTGTTAATTACACTAACAGTGTGCTGTGTTAATGACACGGACATTGTGCTGTGTTAATGGCACTGACCATGTGCTGTTTTAATGACACTGATGTGTGATGTGTTAATGACATGGACAATGTGATGTGTTCATTACACTGACAGTCAGGCGTTTTCTGCTGTCTTGCAGGGAGAACTTTCTGCAGCTCGACATCTACTACACCGATATCAGCTTCCAGACAATCACTTCACAGGCAAGTGGCTGAATGAGAGTCCAACTAATGACTCTGTGATTGAGTGGCCGTGTATGATGAATGTGTGTGAGTGTTTGCGCCTGTGTGTGAGTGTTTGCCGCTGTTTGTGAATGTTTGCGACTGTGTGAGTGTTTGTGCGGTTGTAAATGTTTGTGCCTGTGTGTGAGTGTTTGTGATTGTGAGTGTGTGTCTATGTGTGAGTGTTTTGCGCCTCTGCCCGAGTGTTTGCGACTTTGTGTGAATGTTTGAAGCTCTGCCTGAATGTTTGCGACTTGTATTTGCGCCTCTGCCTGAGTGTTTGCAACTTTGTGTGAGTGTTTTGCGCCTCTGTGATTGTTTGCACCTCTGCATGAGTGTCTGCGCCTGTGTGTGCATATTTGCGACTGTGTGAGTGTTTGTGAATATGAGTGGGTGTTTGCATATGAGTGAGTGTTTGCCTCTGTATGAGTCTTTGCCCCTATGTGTGAGTGTTTGTAGTATAATTGTACCTGTGTGTATGTATTTATAACTGTGGTTGCGTCTGTGTGTTTGTGTGCGTGACTGTTTGTGAGTGTTTGCACCTGTGTGTGAATGTTTGCACCTGTGTGTAAGTGTTTGCGGCTTTGTGTGAGTGTTTGAATTATGTGTGAGTGTTTGTGCCTCTGTGTGAGTGTTTATGCCTCTGTGTGAGTGTTTGTGACTTTGTGTGAGTGTTTGTGCCTGTATGTGAGTGTTTGTGACTTTCTGTGAGTGTTTGCGCTTATGTGTGAATGTTTGCGATGTTGTGAGTGTTTACGACTTTGTGTGAGTGTTTGCGACTTTGTGTGAGTGTTTGCGACTTTGTGTGAGTGTTTGTGCTTGTGTGTGAGTGTTTGCGACGTTGTGTGAGTGTTTACGACTTTGTGTGAGTGTTTGCGCCTGTATGTGAGTGTTTGCGACTTTGTGTGAGTGTTTGCACTTGTGTGTGAGTGTTTGCGCTTGTGTGTGAGTGTTTGCGACGTTGTGAGTGTTTACGACTTTGTGTGAGTGCTTGTGACTTTGTGTGAGTGTTTGTGCCTGTGTGTGAGTGTTTGCGCCTGTGTGTGAGTGTTTGCGCCTGTGTGTGAGTGTTTGCGACTTTGTGTGAGTGTTTGCAGCGTTGTGTGAGTTTTTGTGCCTGTGTGTGGTATCTCTAAAACTACACCAAATAGAAACAAGTCGCTTAGTACACATATAGAAAACATGTTTACCAACAAGATTATATTGAATTTATATGGTTAGTGTTCTGGATTTCTATTAATCTTTTAAGAAAATTAATGTTTTGCACTGAGTGTACCGGCAAACTCAAGGCTTGTTCAACAATAACCGCCAGGATCGCCACTGCAGCCCGTGTTACATATTTTCGCGGGAGTTGTCCCTCTCATCTGTTTATATACACGCTCTCTGGTGTGGCTGCAGGTGTCTCACTAATGGTTTCTCCTTGTGCCACCAGGAGGCGTTCACGTGGGTGAGCCTGCTGTCTGAGATCGGCGGCTTTATGGGACTGCTGCTGGGTGCCAGTGTGCTGACCATGTGCGAGGTGATCGACTTCATCTTACGTCAGTGCATCAACGTCTCCCGGATTCCCGACCGCAGCTCCATCTCCAAGAAGTAGCAGCAGCAGGCTGGGGTCACCTATGGCTGACCCCGACCTAATTAGGTCACACCAATTGACCTTCATCTGGAGTTGCATAATCCGATATTCCCGTCACGCTAAATATCTTAATTCAGATACTGGAGCATGTATTAAGGATTTATTGTGACAGGTGTACATCCTGAGTAAATTTAAGAGCATGTTACTGCTGAAGCCTATGTGGGTAATTTTTGGTAAACACGCCAAACTTAAACTTATGGCCCAGTCACACTACGACGTGATGGCCAATGTGAGCCCGACGAGGGCGACTTTCGAAAAACCCGACGTGTTATGCAAATTCAGGGCCAAGTTGGACGACACCGTGGCGTGGTTGACGTGGGTGTAATGATGGCATAACGCGTGTGTGTGTCTGTGTGTGTCTCTGTGTATGTGTGTGTGTCTGTGTCTCTCCGTCTTTCTGTATGTGTGTGTGTCTGTGTGTGTGTGTCTGTGTCGGAGGGACAGACGGACAAACAGACAGGTGGACAGACAGACGGAGGGACGGAGTCTAGGGAAGCACATCCGGGTTCAGTAATCTTTACCTACATATTCAGGTTAAAAATGATCTTAATTCAATGGATACTATCATGTTTTCCTCTTGGCATAAGCAAACAGAATAGACGTGGTCGGGCGTGGTGGGCGTGCCCTAGCCCACATCTATCCAAGGCTTGTACCTCGGGAAAACAAGTTATCCATCATCTGTACCCAGGTAAGATTCGTATAACTATACTATTTTACCTCGGTACTAAGCCTGTGGCTAGCCTCAGGCTAGGGAGACCTTTACGTAACTTCATTTTTATCCTCAATTCATTCATATTCAAAAAACAATATTACATTACTGTTTCTTACAAATCATTCAGTATACATTAGTATTAATACAAAATATATACTTTTAACTTTTCTCACCTGTCTTGTCAATTGGTGAGTAAATGTGTGGCGAGGCCGCTTGACTTATCTAGTCGTTTGTTGTAATGTTTTGCAAACGATCTAGCAGTCTTCATGCTTTCGAGACCATAGATCCCCATGTCGAATGGGAAGCATAGCATCGCGTATCCACTCCTACTGCCTTCAGGACTGTAATGGTCCATCTTGCGAGAGTGTCTCTTGAAGTGCCCTTGTGTGGCTTAATAAAACTCACCAAAAACTGTCTTGAATTTTGTATCTCTTTTGTCTTGGATATATATAAGCCCTTCTGGCTGAAACTATACACAATCTCGGATCCTCTGGGAAACAACTAACATGCACCGTGGACAACGTTTTGGCATGCTTGCCAACATTATCTTGGCATATTTTGAAGTCAAATATCTCCAAACTTCCGTCATTTAATATTAAAGCTACATCAAACTGAAGTAAGTCGATTATAACGATTAGCATAATATATTTATCTCAGAAAATAGCAAAAGAAAATTGATTTCAGACGAAAATATGGTAGAAGTATGACAATCGACCTAATACAGTTATATCAGAAAATGACATTGAAACCATCGGGCCATGCAACTAACATCGCCACCGATGACGTCATCAGTGGAGTCATTGATGACGCCAAGACCAAAATTAGGTTGGCACTACCGACTGACATCAGTGACGTCATCACCGTCAGTACTGATAGCAGCGCCACAACCACCAGCACATGTACTACCACCAGATGGCGACACCACCGCCGATAGAAGCACCATATCGTATGGTAACACCACCACCAGATGGCGGCACCACCACTGCTAGCAGAACTACCACTGTAGAAGATTGACGATCTCCACCAACAGGGGGGGGGCGTGGTGGCGCTACCAGTAGACATGTAATACAGTAGTCAATAGTAAAGAACTCGGACACCGTATTTCACAAATTTATTTTATATTTTAGTTCAGCATGTACATGAACATCACACCTAAATCAACCTATCACAATTATCTTCAACGTACTAATGATGCTTAACTTTAACTTTCTCTATATTATGATTTATGCTATATATGCCTTACACTATACAAGCGCCTTTCGTGAGTCACAAAAGTGGGGTCGTATATATAGGTCGTTCGTTAATTGTACCACATTGTTCATTCACTTTGTTACATTGTTAATGATTAAGTCTTTTTGGAGGGAGGGGGATAGCAAGTCAAATGGTTATTGTTGCCCCTGTATTAACAATGTTAGCAATGCCGTTTGTATTTACTCTATCCCAATGTTAGCAATGCCGTTTGTATTTACTCTATCCCAATGTTAGCAATGCCGTTTGTATTTACTCTATCCCAATGTTAGCAATGCCGTTTGTATTTACTCTATCCCAATGTTAGCAATGCCGTTTGTATTTACTCTATCCCAATGTTAGCAATGCCATTTGTATTTACTCTATCCCAATGTTAGCAATGCCATTTGTATTTACTCTATCCCAATGTTAGCAATGCCGTTTGTATTTACTCTATCCCAATGTTAGCAATGCTGTTTGTATTTACGCTATCCCAATGTTAGCAATGCCGTTTGTATTTACTCTATCCCACAAAATGTTTTCAAAATATGCTCATATGATTTCGTGCTAAATTCGGGTATACATGACCAGGCGCATGTGTATATATATATGTATGTGATGGTGGTGCCTGAGTGACATGTAAATAGACATAGTGGTGCTAGCAGGGCAGTATAAATCTTCAACAACAAAATAACGGTTTGTATTTGGCAGATTTTCCGCACATGACAGGGGTCGCTGAAGACAGGTATTGCTGCACCACTGTAAATGGAACTTGTCGGTGAGTGAACTGGTATATGGCACAGTTGTGACGAGTAGGTCACATTCTGGGACAACCCACCGTGGCATGTATTCTCTTCTATCCAATTTCTAATACAAGCATATGCAGAATCTCTACAAGCTGTGTCACATTGTTACAATTGTTTTCCTCAACAGCCAAAAGCGTCACTAATGTAGAAATTTGGATCTAACTGTAATTCTGGTCGCAACAAGAACGAGGTACACACATCCGTGTGGCAGTCTAGGAAAACCCATCACATGATCTGGGCCTATATGCATGGAGCGGTGTTAGCGAGCCAAAATGCGTTTAGACGGGATTTCTGGTTTAGTGCCGAAAAGTCGCTATGCATAAGTCAGTGATAGACCTAACACCGCAAGCTTAAACGAGGTTACGGTAAACCCGTTCCATAGCTGGTTTACAGGCGGTGTTAGGTACCGATTAGGGCCAAATCTATTCAATGGTATCATATTTAACAGAATTACATACGCAATAAGTGAAATTTTATTAAATTAACCCTAAATTCGAAGCAATATTAATGCTGCCGCCGAGTCGGCGGCGATATTAATATTGTCGAATCGACAAATGTAAAGTAAACAAATCGCTACCGCATCGACGTCGCTTTCATCCGCCAGTATGGAAAGTGACGTCGATGTGGCGGCGGCAGCAATTTATTAGGCCCAAATCTATTCAATGCTATCATATTTGACAGAATTAAATACGCAATAAGTGAAATTTTATCAATTTAACCATAAATTTGAACCGATATTAATGCCGACGCCGCATTGGCGGCATTTTTCATATTGTCGAATGGAGGGATTTCCCAAATCTATAAATAAATTCACGTTTAGCTATAATGAAAGTGTTACGCGCTTATGCATACCGTGTCACCGCATTCCCCGGCTCAGAGATAGCTAAACGGTATCAGGCGGTAACACCAAAAGCCGCTAACCCCGACCCATGCATATAGGCCCAGAATTGTGCTCGTTTCTGGATCTACAGATTCAGCAGAGCGCAGATCTGTTGGGATTCTACAAATATCTTTTCTAGAACCAAAGTTTTGACATTCATGCCATTGAAAAACCAGAACTTTACAGTGCATTTGCTAATGAACCCAGCAACTTCTGAAGGGTTTTTTCTAGACTGTCACACATCTGTAAACTATTCAACGTCATAAAATAAATGCATGCGATATGACCTAATGTTATGATGTAATCTAATGTAATATAACGTCATGTGATTTAATGTAAATAAATGCGGTGCAATGTCGAGACGCAATGGTCCGTCGAGATGCAATGGTCCGTCGAGACGCATTGGTCCGTCGAGACGCATTGGTCCGTCGAGACGCAATGGTCCGTCGAGATGCATTGGTCCGTCGAGACGCATTGGTCCGTTGAGACGCATTGGTCCGTCGAGACGCATTGGTCAGTCGAGACACAATGGTCTGTCGAGACGCAATGGTCCGTCGAGACGCATTGGTCCGTCGAGACACATTGGTCCGTCAAGACGCATTGGTCCGTCGAGACGCAATGGTCCGTCGAGACGCATTGGTCCGTCGAGACGCATTGGTCCGTCGAGACGCAATGGTCCGTCGAGACGCAATGGTACGTCGAGACGCAATGGTACGTCAAGACGCAATGGTATGTCAGCCTTCACTAATGCCATGACATGATATTTTATAACAATGAATGACGTGATACACCATCAGTGACGTGAAAATAATGACAGTGAGGTAATATAATATAATGTACCACACAACACAATGTAATCAAACAGGATGACACAATATAACATCAATGCCATCATCTAACATCAATAACCGTGATATGTCAAGACACCATGACATAATATAACATCAATGAGATGATTTGGCATTAATAACGTGATGTAAAGTCAATGATGTGACAGCGTCATTAGAATACTATAACCAAACATACACCAATAACGGTTATTTAATGCTGCATAGTCCGATGAAAGCATCAAATTTTCACAACTAAAAAAACTTACGTAGATTTGATTCTATATATATTAAAACTTACATACTGATGCACTTATTAAGCATTTGTTGCCATATAAAAGGGAACACCAAGTCAATTTAATAGAACCTGTTACAACAGAAGTGCTGGTATCAGAGATTTGGCTAGATAAAACATTCACCCCGTACTGAAGAATTTCGACATGCTGGGGAAATTAATTGAGTGAATAATGTGTTAATTCAAGAAGCAACATTTATTCTTTATATATGTTTTTATATTTCCCCGCTGCCTTTGAGTTGAAAAATGTAATAAAACATGCAGTTTAATAGACTTTAAAAGTGAAATTGACGGTGTTCTATGGCCGCCATCTTGTCTTTTTGCATTCCCTCCCATTTCACCAACTCTGTGCCGATATAAGTAACCATTTGACACTGGTGCCAGACATTCTACCTCCTGTTCCATACTAAAGCTATTTTCGCCCGTATTTAGACTACGTTTTCGTTCACCCCTCTACTGTAAGTACGGGGTGAATCTTTTATCTGAGATTTGGCATGCTTGCTAAAATTGATTTGCCATGTTTACACTTCAAATATCTCAGAAGGTAGCCATTTAAAATAAAGGTTACCTCAAACTAAACTAAAGTAGGTAATAACAATAAAATTAAGATATTTATCTTTTAAAAAACATCGGACCATGCAAATTTGAATAAACCGTCAGAACTCCCCTCCCCACCCCCCCGTTGTTTTCCCTTCCTCACAAAGTCACCTCACCCCCACCCAGCCACTAGCATAAAACAACCAACATCACATGGCGTCAACTCAACTGACACACGAAACTTGCCCTTTCAAATGTCTATAGAAGTCTGGATGTAATGTCTTGAATGAGCGAGGTCGCTCATTCGGTGTCATTGCTGGACATGGCAGGCTCAAGGCCGAAGCGCTCCCCCCCCCCCCCCCCACCCCCCGCCTGCTACTACTGTGGTTGGGGGGTGGGGGGTGGGGGGTGATGCGCGACACAGTCACTCACGCACCCGACCCTCCGCCCGCGCCGGTGGGTTATCGTTAACTATTGCTATTGTACTTTAAGGTAGATTGATTACTCATTTGTTAAATCGTTCACATGACTCATATGCCCTCATCACATTTCATTTCCCCAATATATCGAGGCCTTCGCTCGTTCGCTTCTTGCCTGATGATACAGTCAATGTACATGCCGCTGGGCGGGCAGCGCCTGAATAAAAGCCTTGATTATCCGACTCATGCCTCTGAGTCAGCTGTGTCCGTGAGCAATGATGAGATTATGAGGTTATGAGGTTATTTTCCTGAATTTAACCTGTAAATTGAAGTTACTTTGTAAAGTTAAAGGTCAAATCCAATTTAACGTATCATATAGCCATACAAAAATGTGTTCCTCGCCGTGAAAACAAATGCTATACAATATAGATGTACATTTCTTTTCTATGGGGTTGGGTTGGTTGGTTTTGGGCGCTTACGGTATTGCCTCGGGCGTTGGTCCATATCCACAAATTCAGAAAACAAAAAAACTAAATTTAATTCAGAAGATAATAGCAAGAAATTCAGAAGACAAATATTTTTTTTAATAGAAAAATTTAATTCAGAAGATAATAAATTGCAAGAAATTCAGAAGAGAACTATTTTATTAATTAGAAATATAATATAAAAGAAATTAAATACCCAGTGAAATTTGGTCTAAATACTGGTACCCTTTGTGAAATTAGCTTCAACTGCTCACCTGTCTTTCAAAGACTCACTGCATCGGGGCCAAGGTGCCCGCAACACCGGCTAGCACATGCCGGGACGCCGGTGTCGCAGTTTGAGCGCCCTGCCAGTTTGAGCGCCCTTCTGTTGCTTCTGCGCATGCGTGGATTTTCTGACCCCTTCAAACTGCAGCATGTCGCAGTTTGAGCGCCCTGCCAGTTTGAGCGCCCTGCCAGTGGTTGTAGACTTTTTTTGTAAAATAGATTTAAAAGCTTTCATTGGATCGATTAAAAATATCTTAATACGCAATTGAAGAGGAAGATCTGAAGTATTTAATGTAACCTAAGAGCAATTTACTCTGAAAGTATTAAAAACAGAGATAATAGTGAAATATGGGATATTCTGAGTGTCAGTGCCAGTGTTAGCCTTACCAGATCATGGCCTCAAAAACTATTTTCGCAAAATAAATTCAAGAACTTCCAATTGGCTGATGAAAAAAAAGCTGAATGTGTAATTGTAGAGAAAGATCTGAACTATTTAATAGAAACAAGAGAAATTTGCTTTCAAAGCACCAAAAATCACAAATTACTGTGATAGTTAGGGTGGTTTTAATGTTGTCTCTATGACAGTGGCATTTGTTTTACCCTTTGCGCGGTGTGACACCTCGATAAGTACTGGGTAATTTACCGCTAGAGTCAGCGCTCGCCGCATGAAAACTATAATTTCACTAGGTCCCACTTAGACAGGCCAAAGCTGCTTAAGCAGAAGAGGATAAGTATAAGTATAAGTATAAGTATCGAGTATGTGCGAAAATGCCGATCGCCGTAGTTTGAAACTGGGTAGAATTTGACGCATGCGCAGACGATGCTGTTAAATTCCGCGCATGCGCAGAAGCAACAGAAGGGACCCCAAACTGTCATGGCGCTCAAACTGCGACACCGGCGCCTCACCCCGGTGCCGCTAGGACGTCCAAACCCGGCCGGTAGAAAGTGGGGCGCGCACTCCTCCTCCCTCCCGGAACCCCCTCGGACCAACGCTACCAAGCAACCAGTAAACAACTCCCACCCACTGTCCAATCAGAGAGCAGGGTAGCTACATGAAAAAGACCTCCCCCCCCCTTTCACACCCCCCCCCCAACCTTATTATAGTTACATGAACGACATCACCCACCTCCACCCCTACCTCACTCCCACCAACAGGACGCCATTTTGGACGTAAAATGCTCTTCGTGTACGTGTGTGTGCATTATTATAAATCTGATTCAGTAATTATAATATAAATAAGGATAAGTCATTGTGTGTAGCGTACAATAAACATTCAGATTATTAGGTAATAAACCAATCGTAGAGCTGGATGTATTTATAACTCATGCAAAATGCTGTTTGTTTGTTGTTGTTTTACGTCCTAGCAACATCTAAGGTCATATCAGGACGGGTACCGACTTGTGACAGTACGCACTCATGGTGATTTTATAGTGCTGCCCCACTGGGAAATCAGGCCACCAGCACCCTGACCCGATAACCCACTCAGTCACATTATCCTGACATCGAGCTAACCAGTCCTTGCCCTATCCTAATAATGCCGAGCACCAGGCTAGGAAGTAACAAGTTAAAATTTTTAAGTCATTGGTTTGACTCGACCGGGAACCAAACTCGCGAACTCCCGATCTTCCGCACGCGAGGTCTGTGCTCTACCAATTCGGCCACCGCGCCCGGTCCATCCAAAATGCTGATGAGGGTAAAGTTCTATAGATTTAGTATGTGCATAGCTAAATCGAGCAATGCGTTATTACAATTTAGTACGAAGAGTGACACGTATACAATAACTGTAGCACCATTACTGAAGAAATATGCAATATATTTTTACTTTCAAGCCATTTAACTTTAATTTTCCCATATGGATGTAATATCCCAGAAAATAAAGGTATTGAACTTAATTTAATATAAACGTGTGTCCCAATATATTTTTAATGGTGTCTAAAACTACACCTAACCGTTTTTATTTTTTTAAATAACTATACACTATATTAAATATATATAAGCATTTTATGCATTTCTTCCTTTGGCGTTGATTTTTAAAACGATAAATTTATGGTGCGATTTGATCAGGGCGTTATATACTGAAATACTTATTCTTTTTTATTTGTGAACAAATTAATTCATGACACAACTGATAACGAGTATTTTAAATACCGAACATTTTTAAATGATTAATCATAATATTGATGAGAACGTTTAACACCAAACGAATGTTATTGCGTTCAAAAGATCAATTTATGTCGCAATTGAACATGTTACACCAAAACATCTATTCCTTGTGCATGATTAATTCGAGACACAATTGACAAGAGCATTTTACACCCAAAATAAATCATATCAGGTTTGTTAAAAACAAATAGACCCCAAAAATGATAAGAACAGTATACACCGACAGATTTAATTCTCTGATCGGGTTCATTTTGAAGGTCCTATGAAAGCTGCTGCCGCAGTTTGGTCGTTGCGGTCACCAACCTCCCTCCCACACACCAGCGCGCAAAGGTCAAGTTAATCTCCCCCGGAAACCTCCAACTCGCGCCCTCTAGTGGCACGTGTTACGGGGGCGGAGCCACCAGGCGGCGCCACAGGAGACCCGCGTCAAGTTTTAGTTAGGTCGACAGCCGCCAGGGGCCGTCACTCAAGTGTGGCGCATGCGCCGACCGACGCTAGACACGAATCTTGATAGACTACATCACGGTTCCAGCGGCGCGGTGCATTGTGGGATGCATCAGAGCAAAACAAAGCCGCGAGAAGTACACAGCACATGCTAATACACTGGGTGCAGCTATGAAATGTTCTACTTTAAGCTCTTGTTTGAAACATAGAATACCAACTAAAAAAATATATATAATAAATTAAGATATTAATCTTTTATTCAGCATTGCATTTACATCAATATAATCAGGACATCTTATGGCATCTGCATTTAGATTTAGACACATCTAGGCACTCAGACTAGTGTTAGAGCCATAGCCTGAGTCAGTTTTACTTATTTTATTTATATTTTTATTTATATCCTATGGTTAATGACATATGTAGAACTAGAACATGAGTAGGGTTAATCAGATATTGGTTATATATTTCTTTGAAACAAGCTTTTGTTGACACATTTGACATTTTAATATTTAGAATAAGAATTACTTCTGGCTAATCAATGGTCATGTAAACATCAGCCTGTAAAGTGACTGAAATTATATGTTTCTTAGCTCAAAATGCTTAATTATGGAGAGTTGTATTAATCATATTCATTATATTATTATATTGCACCCTTCCATCCATTTTTGTGCCAAATTGTTATGTATTTCTATTTATTTTGAATAATATGCCAGTTTTGCCCTATGCGTATCGGCAAACTCAATGGCCGTACGCCGTACTCAATGAATTGTCAATGGCGGTGAGCAATCTCCATACAGAAAAAGTAAAATATTGATAAAACCACAGCACCTAGGCACAAACCGCTTTGAACACATATAGAAAACATGTTTAACAAAAAGATGATATTAAATTGATATGGTTAGGGTTTTGGATTTCTATTAATTTTGAATAAAATGATGTTTTTCACTGCACGTATCGGCAAACTCAATGGCCGTACGCCTTTGCTTTGCTCCCAAGGCCGTTTTCAGCGCATGCGCAGTCGGAACCATGATATAGTCTATCAGTTCGGGACAGTTTACCGTAAAGCTGCATGACGCGATGAAAAAAAACATCGAATTTTCGGAACCAAAACACTTTGATTGTACATATACAACTTAGATAACATTCATTGCCGCATGAAACTTGTAAGGATTATTAAAAATTAAACAGAACCTGCCAGTGCTGCAAGTCACGCAAGTGTTATGATATCCAGCAATTCAATATGCACATCAAACAATTAAAAATATATATCTTAACTTGTTTTCACTTGAAACAGATCCCAATTAAAATCAGTAAACCAAACTAAAGCAAAGTACAATATATTAATCAATATAATAGATATTATTTTTTAAATATGACAGAAATTCAAAACCATCGGATGATGCAACTTCAAAAACCTCACCACTTCGGCCTCCCGTCTATGTGTGTGTGTGTGCGTGTGTGCATGTGTGTGTGTATGTGTGTATGTGTATGTATGTATGTATGTATGTATGTATGTATGTATGTATGTATGTATGTATGTATGTATGTATGTATGTATGTATGTATATATAGTTTAATTATATTACTTATATTAAGCACCAGAATCAGAGGGCATTACTAATTATTACTATGGTACACAACTGTATAGGTCACATGACGTATTAACAGTGGACTCCGCCGCACCACATAGCAACGAAGTCACCCCAATGACAGTCGCCAGATGCGCGTCCGACATTATTGTAACATCCCCATGACCGCCTCGTGACGAGCAAATTAAATCGCGCTATTCCTAAAGCAGGGCGCAGGAAATGTCTGCATATACACACCTGTATAATTTAGGACCAGTGCGCAAATATCAATGTTCTTCACAAGCCTAACAATGTTCAGGGCGAGGAGGTGGGGTCAAGGTAAAGGGGAGGTGGGGGGGGGGGGGGGGGTTAAAAGCTATGTTCAATTTACATCAGTCACATTTTATCAATTTTTTCATGACAGGATTAGGAGAGTGGCGTTACACCTCTTTGTAACATAGTTAGGAATGTGAAACCATTGACATTTATGGATCGTCCCAAATAGATATATATATATAACATATATATATACATATAAAACTTTATATTATCTATATATACATATATTATGTATGTATATATAAGACTATATATACATATATAATACCTATATATATACACATACACACATATATTACTTATGTGCTATATATTACTATGCTATATTTACATGCATTTATATATTATAGATATGTGTACATATATATATATTTATATATATATATATATACATGCATAAACATAAACATGTCCATATAAATATGCATACATACATCAATATATATATACACACATATCTGTGAAGTTTATGTCCATTCACACATACATAAATTATATATATATATCCACATATGTATGCATGTACATTTACATATATATTGTATATAACATATATATTCATATTAATTACACACATATATCAATTATCGGAGATGTCATACATGACTTCCGTTACAGTTGCTATGACTTATATACATGACGTAGACTGTGCGTAAGCCTGACGAAACAGATGGATGAAAGCACTTTGAGATAACTGTATAGCGTTGCCATGGTAACTCAGCTATTGCGACTCCCCCATCTGCAGCGCGGCCGTCGTTCGCTCCAGTCGGAAATTGTAGCAATACTGAAAAACATTTTGTCAGGTGGTGAATGGGGGTGGGAGGGTGTGTGTGGCGCGGGGGGGGGGGGGGAGGGTCAGAACCATTGACCATTGGAGAAACCAATGAATAGGTCATGGGTCAAATACCCAGATTATATTTACATATATATGTTTTACATATTATGTTGGCACTTTATTTATTACAATCTGATTCTTTTTTTTTAAATTTATGTAGGTAGGTAAGCGTCGCTATAATTATAAGGCTGCTTAATTAGCGAGAGAATCAAAATCGAAGGCATCGACTCGACAATGTCTTACAGGGGTTTCTTGATCATTTTAATTTTTGTCTTAAATTATTCGCCCAAAATTTGCTAAGTTGTTCTTAACCCTCATATAAGGTAAACCAATTCTGCTCATGTATGGTAGAGATTTGCTCCTAATCCTCCCCCCCCCCCCCTCCCACATATTTTTTAAATTAACTTTTTATAATTAATGATACTGGTGGGACTATGGGAGGGGCACCAACTCCTAACATAGGGGACGTAATCGATTAATCAACTCGGGTCACCTGGGCCACTTTTTGGCGCATGCACACATCCTACAGACTCAGGTCGAATAATCGAATGTGCTTCTCCACGCTCGAGGTGGAATAGAAAAAATGGTGGCTTAATTCAAAATATTTTTTTCTTTTTAATAACCGATATAACTACAGCAAAATAGGATTTAAATTGTTTTATGATGGCGTAGTTTAGTTATATTTCCATTTCATTAATCTATTTTATTACCCCAAAAAAACATGTATGACTGGTACCAGTGGCTGTTATCCTGCAGGACGGTACCAGCGCAAATGTGACGTCATCGCTCCTAGCCACCCCCAGCCAGGAGGTGGGTTACTCGGGTCGGGTCGTTTTGTGCACGGCACATGCATTTGTTGACTCCACTGGTGGTGTTCTATTTGAAATTCTGACGACTCGGGTGACCCGAGTCGCCCGGGTCGTGTTAATCGATTACAGCCACAGTGGCCAACCCCAGTAACCCACCTCTTGGCGGGGGGTGGCTAGGAGTGATGACGTCACATTTGCACTGGTAACGTCCTGCAGGATAACAGCTACCAGTACCAGTCATACATGGTTTGTTTTTTTAATATCCTAGATTAATGAAATGGAAATATAACTAAACTATGCCATCATAAAATACTTTAAATCCTATTTTGCTGTAGTTATATCAGTTATTAAAAAAAAAAATTTTTTGGATTAAACCACCATTTTTTCCACCCCGAGCATGGAGAAGCGTATTCGATTATTCGACCCGAGTCCATAGGATGTGCGCATGCGCCAAAAAGTGACTCGGTTGACCCGAGTTGATTAACCGATTACGCCCAGTGTGTAAGCTGAAGTTGTGACCTGGCATGCTGGGTCGCAGGTTCGGTACTACCTGAGGGACCAGCAGAACTCAAAACCTACATTTATAAGTGTATTCCTCACAGGCAACACGTGATTTTTTACACGTGAATATTTACACATGATTATTTACACGTGATTATTTACGTCAATATCTGAGTAGTTCTAAGGTACCACACACATCATGCTCTAAAAATCACTTTAAAACAGGCATTTAGCAGGGAAACAGGTTACTATCGAAACGGCACAGATTCCAACCCAGAACCAGGTCACCATCGATTTACATAGATAAAACACAGCAGCTCTTCCTTCCCTCCTGCAACCCTAGGCTAGGCTCTGATAATGAAGTCACTAGGTTATCCTCTAACAGAAGCTCTATGATAAACTGCCAGCTATTCTCGAAATATTAAACGAAAGGTTAACGACAGAAAGGTGAAATTAAACTACGTAAAAGAAATGTTTCTTCTTTTCTAAGGAATAATTAAATAAGTAGAACACTGTCAGGCAACAATTGAGTTGACGAGAGAATAGTTTGATGAAGAGACACACTTTTAATAAAAGTCTACAGATGTTTAAACAGGCCCTGTTCTACTCAACACATCACTAGAGATGGCTACCTTATATATTATAATCAAATTTATCTTTACTTTTACTTGTACTGCATGTGGATCAATGAGATAACGATGAGATACGTTGTTTGTTCTTTCTGTATTATTAATATATTCCATAATAACCAAGACAAACAACATGATTTACAAGACAATTACATAACTACCAATACGCGTATAATAAATTGATACATTCCTTTGTATAATTATATCGTTCGTAATGAGCTTAGCCTACATACAAAAAACTATTATTTATTATTTATCTTAAAATTGTATAATTTAACGAAACCATAGATTTCTCAAAACCAAGACAATAGCCTAGATTTTATCCTATATATCCAGCTTAGATACTTGTATGTAGGTATTGCAGGTATAGCAATACCTCAGGGAGTTTGACATCCCTGCCTTGCAGAGTTGTAAACCACTGCCTTGTGGTACAGGTTCTTGACAGAACCGAAGGCTAAGGGAGCAAACCCTAAACAGAAAACCATGTCACTGTGGCAGCATTAAGGGCATTTGATGTATGGAACTCCCAACATCTCCCGACCAGCCACTGCAGGGACAAATAGTTTTGCGCCTGTCTTTACATGTTCTTGCCGGTGTGAAACCTCTATTTGCTCCCCGAGAGAGTGTCGCTGGTAACTTGCAAAAGCCAGCAGCACTTCAACACTTTTGCAGGCAGCTTTCATGAAATGTTTAAGACCGACTCATGGATGCAACTCTCACAGCAGATAGCTAAATGGAGAGCGGCAGTCAAGTAATGAAAGCAGTCTTTGTCGCATCGTGACTGACAGCATGATGATGATGAGATACTGGTACACTTATCAAATATTTATTGCTGCATAGAAGGAATACCAAATCAATTTAAACTGGATCTGTCACTGCTGCAAGTCCTACCAGCCTATCAGCTCCAGGATTTCAACGTACACAACAACATTAATCTACATGTCCACTCACCTCATTCTCTATATCTACTAAGGACCTATACTGCACTTCCGGCACGTTATTCTGGAAGGGACAAGCACATTTACACTTTACTTATGTAAGATGCATAGAGGTCCTTTACAATATGTCACTTCCAGTTGGGAGTCCATCCAGGCACTGGTCACTGTGGTGTAGGGTTAGGAGGGGTTGAGAGGGGGGGGGGGGTTGAAGCACACTGCAGCATTACACACTGTTACACACACCAGGCATGTGATTCGGTGCAGGGAAAAAAAAACTGACATTTTTTTAAAGGTTATAGTGGGGACACACAGCATCCCACTGAGTCGTGAGAGGGATGCAAATAGTGTATTTCAGAGGTGTTTCAGCGACCAGGAAAAAAACGGAATTCCGGTCCCGGTTTTGGCAGCCAGAAAAAAAACCGGGATTCCGGTTAAAACCGGAGAAATCACATGCCTGATACACACACCCAGAACCAGGTCACAAAAAACGTGGGGGAGGGAGGCAGGGAGGAGGGAGGAGGGAGGGAGGAGGGAGGAGGGAGGAGGGAGGAGGGAGGAGGGAGGAGGGAGGAGGGAGGAGGGAGGAGGGAGGGAGGGAGGGAGGGAGGGAGGAGGAGGGAGGGGGAGGGAGGAGGGAGGGAGGGAGGGGGGAGGGAGGAGGGAGGGGGGAGGGAGGAGGGAGGGAGGGAGGGAGGAGGGAGGGGGAGGGAGGAGGGAGGAGGGAGGAGGGAGGAGGGAGGCAGAGACAGATAGAGACAGGGAGAGAAACAGACACAGAATTAGTGCCATGTTTTTCAAATAAATATATCAGATTTAATCATTATAATCTACTTTTGGAGTGAGTGATATATGAAGTATAAATAGACGAAATATACTTTAGGTGCGCACACCAACATGTTGAACATCAGAGGGATGTATGGCCTGTACCAGTGCCAGGTTTGATTAAAGCTGCATAGTCCGATGAAGAATCAATTTTTCAAAATCAAAACAATTATCTAGATTTGATTCTACATATCTAACTTAGATACTGATGCACTTATTAAGTATTTGTTACCATATAGCAGGGAACACTGAGTCAATTTAATAGAATCTGTTACTGCAGAAGCCTATGGTATCAGAGTTTTGGCGTGCTTGCCAAAATTATTTTCACATGTTTGAATTTCAAATATCTCAAAAGGTAGCCATTTCAATTAAAAGTTACTTCAAACTAAAGTAAGGTAGATTATAATGATCAATGTAATATATGTATCTCAGAAAAATGACAGAAACTCAAAACCATCGGACTATGCAACTTTAAACAGACGTAATATTCTTTCTATGGCGCAATTAATGTTTAATATGTGCAAGGGTATCTCAGCTAGATTCTTGGAATAAATATAGGCAACTACTTTGATTTCGAAATCTTTTCTGTTATGAATTATGCAACTTTACTAATAAGCACTCATTGCCTGATATGGGGTTTGATGCCCGAGGGTCTCTGGAATGAGTATTGCCCGAAGCGTAACCAAAATTTCAGGCACACGAGTATCAAAACCCTGTAATAGGGCAATATGCATTCACTAAATAACTCCAGTTTCCAAAACCGTTGTTAATTGTTGTTATTTTATTAACTTACCAACGACAAGCCGTGACATTCCTGGTACTTGGGGCTCAACGTGAACGGTACTCCCTCCAGAGCTGCAGGAACAAGGTATACTGTGTCACGCTCATCACACAACCCAGCACATGTCGCTAACAGAAACACCTGCCAGCAACGCATCATTGTATACAACTAGGATTTGGAAGTCGTGGGGAATATCTGTGACAGTCTGGGAAAACTCATCACATGGTCAAAATTTGACATGTTTATTTTTAATTTGCTAAATGTGGGTTTCTGAATCTGCAGATTCAACAGAACCGAAGCTATGAATGTGAAAACATGGCTCAGCTTGCCATCTTATTGAAAAACCAGAACGCCACAGTGGATTAGTTCATTAATTTTTTTTTTCTTCTTGAAGATTTATACTGCCTATCATGGATAAGCCTGAATACGCTTGTTTTCACCATTAGACAGTTTGTCGATAGAAAGCCCGAGCCTACACTTTTACCGACCCAAGGGATTATTAATCTCCCACACCACATAGACATGGTATGAGAGCAACTGGCCTTTGATGACGCTGTAAGTTATACACAGCTGTGGAAATCCAAATTGGCAGAGGTGGGGGCACAGGGAATCGAACCACTGACCTTCAGATTAGGAGTCAGACACTCTAACCACTCCACCACAGAGAACACCACAATGACTTCCAAGGGGTTTTCCTAGGCTGCCACACATATATTACATCACATCAATTAGCTACATATTAACTAACCAGTCGATGTCCTGTCCTATCCTAACAACGCCGAGCGCCAGACAGAGTAGTGACAAGTATCAATTTTATAAGTCATTGGTTTGACTCGACCGGGATTCAAACTACCGACCTTCCGCACGAGAAGCCTGCGACCTACCTATCCAGCCACCACGTCCGATGTACTTCTTCAACAGTGTTCACACTTCTCAGTGAGAGCTGGTGCTAATTGGTGGCACTTCTTAGAAACTGGACACTAAACAGTGGCAAAGAGACTAAGGCTGGCTTTTTATAGGAAACTACCAGCCACACCTGTGTACAACCAAATACAATGTACGACAAGACGCGCCACTCAGCGCTTTCCCATGAAATACAGCAAACAAGGTAATTGGACAGGTACCCTAGCCCAGCCTGTCTGCTGTACCATTGAAACAAGGGGACAGGTTCCCTAGCCCAGCCTGACTGCTGTACCATCAAAGACAATGTATGACAATTATAGTGTATTATCTCCTAATATTAATAATGAAAACAATATTATAGTATAGTAAAATTTAAACATACTATAAACACTTTAATCTGTGCCATACATAAATCAAATTTGTGATTATGTCTGAGTAAGAAAACTAGTACTACACCTGATCAAAGAAAATGCACCTGGTTTGCCGTGAGATGGCGCCACTGCATGATTATTTAAGAAATTCCTATATGAAAGCGCTGAGTGGCACCTCGTGTCGTACATTGTCTTTGGTACAACTGAGCGCCCCAGTGAGCAACTACGCTGAGCCTACCTGCACCCGGTAGAAGCAGACTGTCCTGCCGTTGAACGCCCGTGTGGTTCGGGGAGACGTGCATCGGAGGCGAAGGCGCCGGCTTTGTGTTCAGACCGTACTGTGAGTGGGACTTGGGCGGGCTTCCACTGGACACGACAAGGAAAGGGCGGTAAGAACAAGGGCAAAGAGGTGGCAAGCAGCGAGGGCTGTCCGTGGGGGTGGGGGCGAGTGGGAGGAGGGGGGGGGGGGGGGGGGGGGAAGAGACGGGAGGACTTAGAGGTACGAGAAATAGGATAAAGAGGAGGCGATAGTAGGGACGGAGGGAGGACGGAGAGGGGTAGGATGAAAGGGAGGGAGAGAGGGAGGGATGGAGTGAGTGAGTGAGTGAGGGAGGGAGGGAGGGAGGGAGGGAGGGAGGGAGGGAGGGAGGGAGGGAGGGAGGGAGGGAGGGAGGGAGGGAGGGAGGGAGGGAGAGGGAGGGAGGGACGGAGAGTGAGGAAGCAGGAAAGAATGACGCAATACATCATTAACTAGAAATTCATTTTCAAGTATAAAATTCAGTGAATTACATTTGTTTCCACAAAGCCTTTAAGCAATGATTCGATACAGAGACCAATAAAAGAGAAAACATTTGAAAAGCAGACAATCCGCGCTGCAATAGATCTGCCAAACATACACACCAGACAAGCAGGCGTTGTGCTTAACTGGGTCCGTATGAATGTTTCGGAAATGCTCAGCCATTTTAATACCTATTAATCTGTACGCTTACAATTAATATAAACTTTACTTTTAAATATCACATGCTGACTGCCGAAGCTAAGGCATTTATTAATTCAATGTTATTAATGCAAGAAACCACCACTGCGTTATTGTTGAACTGTCAATAAGCACATGTATAGACAATCGGGCATGTATATATGCGTATCTATACATATATAGTTGTTATATATCTGTATAGACATATGCATATATATATATATATATATATATATATATATATATATATATATATATCTATATATATTTATATATATGTATATATCTATATCTATATCTATAGATATCTATGTATATATCTATATACCTATATATATATACATATATCTATATCAATCTATATTTCTCTCTATATACAACACTGACCAACATGGCGGCCAGCTAAGATCATGCACAGAAAGTGTTCAATTACCGCCAAATGTCAATGCAGAGAACACAATAATGAGAAGGAGGGGGGAGGGGGGAGGGGGGAATGGGAGCGCTGAGGAGCTGTAGCCAACCAAGAGGAACCCTGTGCAACATCTACACCACAAACCACAAACCTCCAGGGCACGACGACGAAAACACTGGTCAAAGAAGACGCATAATAAATAACAAGGCTACTCGCTTGTCTACTAATTCGCCATGCAACCAACGTGGTCATAGTCACACCTGGAAGTGCGGCAACGTCAGGATATCAGACACCAACGTCACTTTTGCAAACAATATCATTTCACAGCCTCCCATTGGCTGAAAACAGGAACAGTGGAGGGCCACAAAAAACATTTGCCAATCTTTGTTCTTGTTTTATGGGTGGTTTTTTTGTTGGGACGGAGGGGGGGGGGGGGTGCATTCCAAAATTAGAATTTACTTTCTCCATATGTTGTCAACCAATTCCACCAAATTTAAGTGATTTTTGTTGTGATTCTTGTTGCTGTTGTGGAGAGCAACAAGCTTTAAGCGCAATGCTTTGTATTTGACATTGTAGGAATTCACGATCAAATTGTAAAGAGAGAGAAATTGGCTGAAAGCACTAAGCCAAATAAATAATTTTTTTACAATTTTATTTCTGAATTAAAATGGGCCGGTGGTTAAAGGGTTGGCAAATTGGAGTTTCAGGGAACAACCGCGGGAACAAAGGTGTCACCACTAGACATGGTCACCACTGACCGAGTGAGTAGTGGCAGAACTTGTCACCACTCACTGAGTACGTCACGTCTGAAGAAGGTCCTGATGGGAGAGCCAAAACACACCTAGTTACAACTGACCCGAGTGAGTCACCACTCACGTAAGAATAACTGAAGTGAGTCAGGGCAGGACCCAGCCACAACTCGCAGTCATAAGTAAGTGAGTCATAGCATGTGACATGGCGACAACTCACTGAGTCACAACTAATGAGTCATGCCAGGACATGGCAACAACTCACTTCAGTCACAACACATGAGTGAGCCATGGCAACAACTCACTGAGTCATAACTAATGCGTGAGTCATGGCAACAACTCACTGGGTTGCAACAAATGAGTCATGGCAGAAGACAGCAATAACTCACTGAATCGTAACTAATGACTGAATCATGTGGCAGGAGACAGCAACAACTCACTGAGTCGCAACTAATGAGTGAGTCATGGCATGACAACTCACTGAATTGCAACTAATGAGTCACAATTAATGAGTGAGTCATGGTAGGAGACAGCAACTCACTGGGTTGCAACTATTGAGTCATGGCATGACAACTCACTGAATTACAACTAATGAGTCACAACTAGTGAGTGAGTCATGGCAGGTAACAGCAACAACTCACTGAGTCACAACTAATGAGTCATGTCAGGTAATGGCAACAACTCACAGTCACAACTAATAAGTGAATCATGGCAGGACATGGCAACAACTCACTAACCCACAATAGGACTGAGTCATCACAGCGAGGGATAGTGTCACAACTCACTGAGTCACAACTAATGAGTCATAGCATGACAATGACAACTCACTCAGCCTCAACTAACAATACTGAGTCGTCATCGCGGAAGACAAGTGTCACAACTCTGAGAGTTACAACTAACGAGAGTGAGTCATGGCCGGATGCAACCACGGCTCACTGAGTCAGCACCGACTAAGTGAGTTATGGTGGGACACAGTGACAACCGGGCAGGGTGCTGCTCCCTCCTCCCTGCGTCCACTGACCTGACGACATGGGGCGGCCCCAGAAAGGGGCTGGGCGGGGCCGACAGGGACCACGTGGCAGGGGCCGGCCGGGCCAGCGAGTAGCTGAAAGAGCCGAGGTCATCAGGAGGTGTTAGTCAGACTGGCACCGCTCCACTCGCTGTGCTACTGGAAGTTAGACTGGCACCGCGCCGCTCGTTGTGCTACCGGAAGTTAGTTTGGCACCGCGCCACTGTGCTCCCGGAAGTTAGACTGGCACCTCGCCAATGTACTACCGGGACCGGAAGTGCTTGGCAAATGTCGGTTGTTGCCGAACATGTTTGTAACGACTACTATCTGCCTATATTTTATTTTACTGAAAGAGTTGTCTACACTAAACTCCTCATCGAAACAGGGATTATATCTGTACATATAACATACCAACAACGCATACCAAGATTTTTTAAATATAAAAAAGTTAATAGGAGAAAGAGTTGTTGTTGGGGGGGGGGGGGGGGGGGGGGGCCCACGGTGAAATGGAATTTGGGGAATATGGGGTGGGGGCACAGGCGGGGGTATTTCTGCAGACACTTCACGATTACCAGTATATATATATATTATATATATATATATATATATACATATATATAGTATAGTTATACGAGTCTTACCTTGGTACAGATGATGGATAACTGTTGTTTTACCGAGGTATAAGCCTCGGATAGATGTGGGCTAGGGAGAGGTAAGCACGTCCGGTACCAGCAATCTTAACCTACTTATTGAGGATAAAAATGACTTTCAAACAATGGATACTATTACTTTACCGAAAAGGTACACCAACGGAATAGATGTGGCAGGGTGTGGCGGGAGGGCCCTAGCCCACATCTATCCGAGGCTTATACCTCGGTAAAACAACAGTTATCCATCATCTGTACCAAGGTAAGACTCGTATAACTATACTATTTTACCTCGGTAAACAGCCTCAGGCTAGCCTCAGGCTAGGGAGACCTTTACATAATTCATTTTTATCCTTAATATCATTCTTTCTTATTATTATAACATTCTAAATTTTTGTTCTCACCTATTCTTGTTAGTTGGCGAGAAGACGCTTTGCAACGCCGGTAGGCTTTTCTAGTCGTTTATTATAATGTTTTGCAAACGACTTAGCCGTCTTCCAGCCTGCATGCGCTAGTATTCTTTTCACAGAAATACCAAGCACCCGCGCCTTGGAGACCATGGCTCCTCTAGTTGAGTGGGAAGAGTATTTACTCGTATCCACTCCAGCCAATTTCAACACCGTAATTGTCCATCTGGCAAGTGTGTCTCGTGAAATCGCCTTATGTGGCTTTATAAAGCTCACTAATAGTTGTTGTGATGCACGTAAATCCTTTGTCTTGTATATATAAGCCCGTATGGCCGACACAACACATAATTTCCGATCATTCGGAAAACAGTCTAAGTGAACCGTTGATAAAGGGTCACCTAACGTGTTCGATTTAAGCAATTTTTCTAAATCAAACGTAGCTTGTTGCTTGTCTATTTCTAATCCAGTTAAGGATAAAGCAACAATCGTCTGTCCTCTGTGTCCGGTTACTAACAATAACAGGACCGCGACCTTAAAACCTAACTGTTTTATATCTAACCACGAGTTGTGAGGCCAAGCCTGAAACAACTTAAATACTATAGAAACATCCCAAAACCGACTATACTTTGGTTTTGGAGGATTCCTTTGATAAATTGAACGAAGTAAATAACAAATAACATGATGTTTTCCAACTGTTTCGCCATCAATTCTAGGTAATATAATTGATAACGCACACCTCGCCGCATTAATCGATCCAAAGGAAAGTCCTTCATCCTCTAGAGAACGAAGAAACCGAGCTACTTGTGAAATCTTTGGATTTGTTGGCTTAACTTTCATTAACAAACAATGTACACCCCATTTCTTTAAATAGGTTGTATACATTTTGACAGTTCCTGGCCTCCAGGCATCCGATACTATCCTATCCTCAGTAATTCTGTCCAATCCAAATTGCTGTAGCTGCTTCCTTAGAAAAGGAATGCCAATAGGGGCGTCGTTGACACGTCGCCGTGAACCACTAGCGGTCCGTGGTGCGTCAGATTCCCGAGTTTTCTTGGGAATCGTATACGATCTTTTGCCAGTTGTGAAACTGCTGGCAGCCAAGGTTGCGTGTCCCAATCGGGCACCACCAGTATCGCATGTGTCCCTTCCAAGCCGATTTTTCTCACTACTCGGCTGATAATGCTAAATGGTGGGAAAATATAAAAATAATTATTTTCCCAGGTAATAGCAAACGCATCTACTTTCCAAGCATCCGGTTCAGGATGCCAAGAAACATAACAGGGTAACTTGTTATTATTTCGTGATGCAAATAAGTCAACTTCAGGTGTACCCCATTTTTCACAAACGAAGTTAAACAAATGTGTAGAGAGAGACCACTCTAAATGGTCATGGAAATTTCTACTTTTATAATCTGCAAGTGTATTTTGTGACCCTGGAATATGCGCTACAGTCAGCCAGACTTGTTGAGCCTGTGCCCAGTTCCAAATCAGTTTAGATAACTGATTGCAAGACTTTGATTTGGTTCCACCCATGTTACGAATATATGCCATGGCAGTAGTATTATCAGTTAGTATTCTAACCTGTGATTTATTTATCTTTACTAAACTACGTAAGCCCAGATAAATAGCACGCAATTCTAGTGCATTAATATAGTCTGATTTTTCATCATCAAGCCATCTACCTCCTGTTGTGACCCCATCTCGATGAGCTCCCCAACCTTCTAACGAAGCATCAGTAGTAATTACTGTATTAGGTTCCGCCATGCGGATTGGATTTGGTGAACTTGCTATATGTTGCATCCACCATCCAATATCCTGTAACCCTTCTTGCGAAATAAACATCTTTCGCTCAAAATTGCCTTTAGTTCGTGTTAACGCTAAATTTTTATCTATTTCTAGCGACTTAATATGGGCCTTCCCATATAACACAGCAGGTGCATATGAGGTCATTATGCCAATAAGAACAGCAACCTGTCTAATTTTTGGCTTTGATAACTTAATAAGCTGAGTCGCTGTAGTCATAAACTTAATTAGTTTTTGTTCTGTTATCGACACTGTAAGGGACTGTGTATCCAGAATAAACCCTAAACATTTAAGTTGTTTTGTTGGTTTAAACACTGACTTTTGTTGATGTACATAAAACCCCAATTTAGTGAGTAATGCACATAAATCCAAAACTGCATTCACACAACCAATTTGTGTTGATGCTATAATAAAAGAATCATCTATGTATGGAAACATTATATGACCCTTCCTCGCCATTACCGAGAAAACAGGTTTAAGCAATTTAGTAAATAAACGTGGCGCACAAGCTAAGCCATTCGGCATACAGGTAAACTCATAGAGTTGGTTATCCCAAATAAATCGAAGAAATTTTCGGTATTGTTCCATTATGGGAAGCGTATAATATGCATCCTGTAAATCAACACTAGCCATCCACGCATCTGGTGTAATCAGATCCCGTGCCGTATCTAGAGAGAACATTTTAAAATGTCGATATTCCACCCTTTTATTAAGGATTGTTAAATCCAGGATCATTCGAACATCACCATTAGGCTTCGGTCTCGAGAAAATGTTTGAAATAAACTGTCCTGAACAGTGTGTCACTTTTTGTATAATTCCTTTCTCAAAGAATTTATGTACCTGTTTAGTTAGTGCGTCTCGTTCAACTGGTTGAATGTTATATGGAAAAGGTATTATACTTTGTACAGGAATTTGTGTAAAAGGAATTTGAACACCCCTAACTATTTCTATAATTTCTTGGTCACTAGTAATTTTGTGCCACTCAGAAATATGATTACTAATATTACCAGCCACAAAGTTGCTTACAGTTTGTGTGTTTTTAGAGGCTGCAGGGACTTGTAAAGTTTGTGTTTGGACCTCTACTTGGACCCGCCCCTGGGGAAAGGTCTCGACGAGTTGAACCCTCGACCTATTGGCCGTGCGGTGTTGTCGGTCCAGCCTGGGCGAGCGCCCCGGCCCCGAAACCCTTGACCGAAGTTTGAACTCGGTCTGGTTCCTCTGGTGAACCGTCGTGGACGAAAATCCCCTCGTGACTTTTTGAAACGAGGAACTTCCTGTTTCTTCTTGCCATCCATGTTTTTGCCACTCTTGGCTGCAGTCTCTACCTCTTTATAGAGGTATTGTAGTTGACCGCCAAACATCTTGGTATTATCTAAAGGTTTCCCTTTAATCGGCTCTGGAGCAAGATAGAGCGTAAAACTCCTTCCCCTCATTATCGGTAACCTTCTTAGAGCGAGCCACTTCTTTGCCAGCATCTGTGCAAACTGACTTGAAGACATTTTCATATCTTCGAAACGACAGGTAATTACCTGCCGCCGCTAGTACTGCAATGCCTTTGTCCATTGTCTTAGCCAAAGACGAGAACTTATTTTCACTCTGCATCCTATTAGCCACAGGAACAATAGCTGTTAGGGTAGCCAACACTGCCTTATGCACTGTGTGCAACACATCCTCAAACTTCTTACGGTCATCCGTCATATTGACATCCCGATCCATCTCTTTAATGATGGAGTTGGGAACACCCTTTATGCCTGTTAACTCATCTCCTAACTTGGAGATAACCTCCGCCGGTTTGAACGTGCGAAAATGACCATTCACGGTCTCGCGCATAAGCGTAGTGGTTTTAACCCGCTTAGCCTTTGGCTTCTCCACCTTCTTAGCCACTTTAGTGCCAATGTCCGCATAGACCCCTTCATATACGGTGTCTGAGTCTGATTCCGTAGAAGTAGACTCAGTGGACGACTCAGAAGAAGAATATTTCCTCTTCCTCTTCTTCTTTTTGGACTTAGTCTTCCGCTTTTTGCGCAAACCAGACTCTGCCCGCTCCTTGGTGAATTCATCACCCGAAGAAATCACCTGTTTCTTCTTCTTCCTCCGTTTAGGAGAAGGAGGAGGAGGAGCCTTAAGCTCCACCGCCGAGTCTGTGTCCAAGAAATCCTCAAATGAATCCTCTTGGACACTCGGCCTACGCCGCTTCCGAGACACAGGCGATTTGGCAGTCAAGATGTGGCTTTCCAATCTTGCAAAGCGAGCCTCCCAATCTGGAGGCGCAGGCACATCAGGCACTGCGTCCTCGTCCGGGTCGGAGAGGATATGCGCCCGGGGCTGTGTCGACGGCCCTGCCGACAACACGGGTGAGGAGTCGTACTCCTCGTCCACTCCACTCGGAACACGCCCCTCGGCTGCTGCTGCACCGCGCTTACTCCGCTTCGTGGCCATCGGGAACTGAAACAAACATTTTTGATCAGTCCCGGTATATATATATGTCACAATATGGTTGTTTCAAACTCATTTGGACATCTATTGGTGTTAAAGAACGTGTTTATACCGTTATAACACAGGCGTAATAAGCTAAATTTGTGCGTGGGTTGTGGGTCAAGCCCAAACCTTACGCGGGGTCGGGACCAGTGTATCGGCCCGCCCATCCCTCTGTTCCGCACACTTCTCCCACCTGTGACTACTACGTCAACAAGTTGGAGAAAATGCTACGAAACTCGGAGAAACGCCTGAAAAAGTTTTGTCTAGGGGAGTCTATAAAAGAAACCCAGGAGCATCTCCAACATTACTCTCTATTAGAGTACGAGAGAATTTCCACATGAGATAGGGCGAAACCCACATCTCTACCCATAGTCACACGGTGACCCGGGTGTTGACATAACCGCTAATGACCGGTTTGGTTCCTTCGCGAAACCCACTCGAGTGTTCTATCCTTGGTTGTTTATAACCAAATAACTCGTCCAAATTGGACCAACGAAAGTCTAAACTTTCCATATTGATGCTCTAATGCATCATAATTAAGCTAACCACAGTTTTTATTATACTTACTGCGTATTTGCTTGTATGTAGACTAATTTTGCCGGAGCAACCCAACGACACGTTATCCAGTCGTGAGTTGTATATGCTAATTGCTGGTACCGGACGTGCTTACCTCTCCCTAGCCTGAGGCTAGCCTGAGGCTGTTTACCGAGGTAAAATATTTATACATATATATCACGCCGTCTGCACAACCGAAGAAGCAGATACGTGCATTCACAGCTGCAGCTACTGGGAAGGGTACCAAAGTGCCACTGAACAGCGAAAGCTAAGATCTCTCTAATTCCAAATAAAAGCAACATGTAAGTGTCACTAAAACGCTTCTTTTTTTTTTAACTACAACATTCATAGCTTAAGTACTGGCAAAAGGGGAGAATGAAGTTTTGAATGCTTAAATAATTTTCTTCCTATTTCTTTTTAAATAATTAATAATCAAATTATTCTGTTTGAAACAACAAAGGTTTAGTCTTTTTTTGTGTATGTCATTGCTATATGCTTGCGTTTTGTACCTTATTTCCCCCCCCCTGGAAAGAAATGCAGATAAAAAAGACGAAAGAGACCGTTGTTCGACTAGGATGAGATTATTTTATTTATATAACAAGATAACACAAAAAAACTAATACAAATTGAAAAGTAAGTCATGGTTGGTGCAATGCAGACAGACAACGAAGATGACACTCCAAGTACTGCCTAATCTACCGCTTATTTACCGCAGCCTAGATGGTATAAACATGGAAAGGGCAGGTGGTGGGTGCTTGTGTGGAGGTGTGTGTGTGTGGGGGTAGGGGATATTCCATGCGGACGAGAGACTGCGAAGGACTATAGGTTATATTGACATAACAAAGCATGAAAAAATGAGAGTTAGAACATACAGCTGTACACCAGCAAGTCACCCTGTGTTAAATATATTATATAATAAATATAATATATATATACGACACTGGAACCGTACAGGGGATCATAATTCAAAACTTTAGGGAGGGGTAATATTCTGGAACATTAAGGGGAATAATTTTCCGGAACTTCAAGGTGTAAAATATTCTGAAACATTAGGGACTATAATAGCCTGGAACTTCATGGAGTATAATATTCAGGAGCTTCATGGGATATAATACTCACAAACATAAGGGGGTAAAATATTCAGGAACTTCATGGGGTAAAATATTCTGAAACATTAGGGACTATAATAGTCTGGAACTTCATGGAGTATAATATTCAGGAACTTCATGGGATATAATACTCACAAACATAAGGGGGTAAAATATTCAGGAACTTGATGGGGTAAAATATTCTGAAACATTAGGGACTATAATAGTCTGGAACTTCATGGAGTATAATATTCAGGAGCTTCATGGGATATAATACTCACAAACATGAGGGGGTAAAATATTAAGGAACTTCATGGGGTAAAATATTAAGGAACTTCATGGGGTATAATATTCAGAAATCAAGGGGTATAATATTCAGGAACTTCAGGGGGCACAGTATTCCGGAATACCCAGCTGATTCACACAGATATTGCGCAGCGAACATGTGTAAACCAGCTTACGCATCATAACCAAATAACACGGCTTACCACCAACATAAAAAAAAAACAGTGCAAGAAACAAACAACGAAATTACGAATAAAACCCCCGAGATGCATAAAGAATGCCGATATAATATGCATACCAAAAGTGGGAATCGCAAAGAAAAACACCCGCTTTAAAAAAAAATGAAATGCATCAGAATTTAAACAAACTTGGAAAATAAGAAATATATATATACATAGAAGAAATATATGTATATAGAAATTTAACAAGGAAAACCACCCGGAATGAGTAAAAATAGCATAGAAAAATTAGGATGTGGAGGAGTTGGCCCTACCTTTGGCGTAATGACTGGGCCCATTCGGCGAAGTCAAAACTGGGCACAAGAGATGCAGACAGAACACAACCTTAGATGACGTCACCCTCCGACACAAACACACAGTACAAGCCTACCACAAGCAAACGCTAAGGGCTGTGTTGTACAGTCACACCTCCAAAAGCAGACACCCACTGGTTGTGCTGTACAGTCACATCTCCACAATCAGACACCCACTGACTGTGCTGTACAGTCACACCTCCACAATCAGACACCCACTGGCTGTGTTGTACAGTCATGCCCCCACAATCAGACATCCACTGGCTGTGTTGTACAGTCATGCCCCCACAATCAGACACCAACTGACTGTGCTGTACAGTCACACCTCCACAATCAGACACCCACTGGCTGTGCTGTACAGTCACACCTCCACAATCAGACACCCACTGACTGTGTTGTACAGTCACACCCCTCAATCAGACACCTCTGGATGTGCTTACAATCGCAATCAGACACCCAATGGTCAGTGCTGACTTCATTCACTAAGCGAACAGTCCGCTAATCCCACACAAGAGAGTTCACTAATCTCTCAGATCTGTGCGCGGAGAACCATGTCAGACTGTAGAGGTGTGACTGTGGTTACTGTATGCACCATGCACTGCCTCTCATTTGTAACTCTAGACCGGAGAGGGCAACAGGGTAAGGCATTTTTTTTAATTAAGGAGGCAATGTTTCCAATTCAAACAGACCCAATTCAAACAGACCCAATTCAAACTGACCCAATTCAACCTGTGCTAATTCAACCTGACCCAATTTGACATGACCCGACCGGGCAGAACAAGCTCGTTATATATATGCAAACAAAACAGACATCTGAAGACGGAAATCATGCACCTAATCTCTCACAGGCCAGGCAGTTAAGAACCGTGTGTGTGGACAGGATAAATTAATTATATTGACCTGATCTGCTACATACAGTCATATAAATCGTTGATTCTCTCGAACTGTGGGCAGTTCGACGCTGCATGGCTGGCTGGCTGCACGCCGGCCAGCTTCTCCCCGCTAACACCAGACGGCGCCACCGGCGATGATTCAAGCCTCGCCTGCTCGCCACACGGTGGCGCCACCAGCGTGATTACCACCATAGCCGCAAGTCTCGCAGTGGTAGTTCAAATTGGTCAGATGGTCAACCAAATGAACTAGATGAATCGCTTACTGCCTACCCCCACCCCCATCCCACATAAAACTAAATTATACCCACGGACAAAATCGCAAACATAAAGTATTAAATTTACAACTCATACACCCAGCCTACTAATTGTGATTTTCCTCCTATTTCGACCTGCCTTTCCCTGTGCATGTCCACATTCAATAACTGAGGGGGGGGGGGGTCATAGAGTTTTCCCCATTTTCACAACCATACAAAGCAGGGCTTTCGCGGTGTTAATAATGTATGAATGAGACATATGGTTTAATCAAATGTTGATATAATAAAAACAACCGACATGTTCTGTGATCAAATGCGCATAGGTACTACTTCCTGTGGTGGGGATGGGCGAAGGGGGTGGGAGGGGGGTTTGGAAATGTGTTCTCTTTGTGGACGTAATCGATTAATCAACTCGGGTCACCCGAGCCACTTTTTGGCGCATGCGCACATCCTACAGTCTCGGGTTGAATAAACGAATACGCTCAGGGTGGACAAAATGGTGGCTTAATTTGAAACTTAATATTTCTTTTTCAAAAACCGGTAGAAATACAGCAAAATAGGATTTAAAGTATTTCATGATTGTAGAAGCTGAAAATCTGGGCTATTAAAAAAAAAGTATTAAAACAACATGTAGGAGTTGTACCTGTAGCTGTTATACTACAGGTACCAGCACAGATGTGACGTCATAGCTCCTAGGAAACCCCAGCCAAGAGGTGGGTTACTGGGGTTGAATTGTTTTGCACATGGCACGTGTATTTCTCGACTCCACTCACGGTGCTCGATTTGAAATTCTGACGACTCGGGTGACCCGAGTCGCCCGGGTCGTGTTAATCGATTACGGCCCGTATGTCAGTGAAAATGTTGAAAACCTTCAATGACCCCAATGATAAGTCGGGCTGTGCCACTTACAATACTCTTATCTAAGCACATTTGGGCTGGGAGAGGTAACGAGACACACCGGGCTGTCTGGTGGTTCCCAAAACAGATGAAGGCGGGGGGAGGAGGGAGAGGAGCAAAGGGGGGCGGGGGGGGGGGGGCGGGAGGGGGCCAGAACACACCACACACTGACAGTTCAGGTTGGACAATAGGTCAAAATTTATTCTATTTTTAAATATTAAATAAATGCTAACAACTTTACTTTAAATTATTTGTTATTTGTTACACATCCTTCATTTCATTTACTTAATAAACAAAGATGAAATAATTTTTGTAAATCCATTTTTTAAATCTTTTTTTTTAAGTGAAAAAATCCCACAAATTTACTTCTTTTCAATTATAAAACTGTTAACATATATTTATATACATAGGAGATTTACAGAGAGAGGAAAAACCAGGAAAACCTATGCAATAAAAGCTAGAGTTCCTCTAGTGATCAGCCAGTCCGGAAAGCTGCTGGTAACGCCGACAATTGGGGGTCAAACACAGCAATCAAACAGAAGGGCATGCAACCGACAGTTCAGAAATCCACCCGTCGCTGATATGACGACTGAGTAACCAAGGGTAAAATATTCCAATTTACGCCATTGGGGGGAATGCAAATGTTCTATTACTGATTGGGTATACGTGACCAGGCGCATGTGTATATATATATATGTATGTGCTGGTGGTGCCTGAGTGAGATGTAAATAGACATAGTGGTGCTGGCAGGGCTGTGTGTAAGGGGCACTCAGGGCCTACCCCCCCCCCCCCCCCCCTCTGCTAGGTAGGATCACCACACTCAGGCTCAAGGCAGGTGGTGGCCAGGGGAGCCATCCAGCTTGGTGGTGGTGGGCAGACCAGTGGTAACCATGGGGACCAGGAATGCTGGATCCCTATTGGTATGGTCAAGAATGCTTGTTTCCCATTGGGGGAAAAGGGTGGGGTGATACTCTACAATGAACCCATGTACCATATAAATAATAAACCAGAGGGCTTGACTCTCTCTCTTCTTTCATACTTTATACTCTTCCTTTCTCTTTGTCTGTATTGATTTCACTATAGCCTGCCTACACAACCACAGATTTGAGCTTTAGCCATGCTACAAAACTGGTGACCACAACGAGTGGTAAGTCTATCAGTTGGAGGAAGGATTCAACTTTACTTTATGGAGACCTAGTCTTTACACAAGCACAGTTAGGATTCTAGCCAAGGCTAGCCAGACCAAGGTTAATACATTTAAGCATCTAAGCAACTATAAAATTAGGCCCCCTTTCTTACACCAATTTAAAGTTACATAACCCGATGGTTTTAACTTCCTGCCATATTTTTAAAATAAATTAGATTGATTGTTGTAATCCACTGTGCGTGAGTTTGGGATAAAAGTTATTATAAATGGCAAACTTTGAGGAGCTATTTGAAGTGAAAAGACGGGAATTATTTTTGATATGCGCACCAAAATGTTGGACATCATAGGTTTGTGTGACTTGCAGTGGTGCCGGGTTCTGTTAAATTGAGTTAATATTCGATCTGTGCAGCAATAAATGGTTACTTAAATGCACCTGTATCTAAGTTGGATATATAGGATCAAATCTAGGCCAAGTCCTTGCTTTCGAAAGATTTCACGCTTTCATCGGATTATGCAACTTTAATGAAGTCATTGACGCCTGCATTTGTGCATCCCCGGGTGGAACAGACGCCTGCATTTATATAGGAGGCCTGGTCTCCCCCTTCCTTTTTAACTTTTTTTAATCAGCTGGGATTTTTTGTTTTAAAAAAATCAAAAATAAATCTGCCATATTTGGGAGGTAAAGACACCAGGAGAATAATCACGTGAAAATGTTGGCAGAAAACAACATACACCTTTTAACTGTTTCGTGTTACATGGCCATCTCGTGTAACATGACCATCCTGCCTTGCATAAATGCAGGCGGTGTCCTTGCGGAATGCCTAAATGCAGGCCATCTTCGACTCCCAATTTCATCCCCCATTAAACACGCAAAACTTACCTAAACTATACAAATGTCATATAAGTACCGATGAGCTAGTAACACTCACTACATCTTCCTATTCTTAGACTTAACTATGAATTCATTTTGAAAACATTGATGTAATGTAGGTTTTTAGATTAAATTGCCAATAGCTCACTTCAGAGTTCCTAATTTAGTCTTGACAAATCAGATTTTTTTTTAAAATAGTAATACCACAAGTCATGGCCGAATGAGTTGAGTGCCCGCTTCCTGGATAGCAGGATTCAATGCCCAGCCGAGTGAAACTGATAACTTAAAAATGTATACTTGTCGCTACCGAGCCTGGTGCTTGGCATTACTAGGACAGGGCAAAGAGCAGTAGGAGGAGGAAGACCAATTGTCCGCGATTGAAATTTACCATGACTAATAATAATTTTTAAAAGGCACAGTTTTTACGCTTATCGCAAGATGACGCCTAACTACACACCCTGTCAGTGCCCGACTTAGACTGCATGTCCATCCTTAGCGCTGCACTCATTTCCCATTTGTCTAATAAAACAACCCACTTACAAACTCATCCCTAAATACCCAAATAAACTCACAAAAGCCAACTCCAGCTATAGAGTGAGAGAGCACTTAAAAAAAATATAAAATAATTTTTTAATTTAAAAAAAGGAAAAGTAGGGAAACCAAAGGAATGCATTGAAAAAGCACTCTTGTTGATAATGACCCACATGCTGACCCCGACGTGGGTGTGAATGAAGGCTGAGCCTCACCTGGAGCCGGAGAGCTGGTGGCTGGAGGAGCTGTTTGGGGTGTGGGGAGACAGGGTGGGTGAGCGCGTCTCCTTCGGGACCAGCCCCATCTTAAAGCAGATCAATAAGCCGTTGATCTCTCTGAAATCAAAACCACGACTGATTTATTAATGGATTGATTGGTGGTGGTTTTACAAAGGGTCGGCAATAAAGGTTTTATGCGGTACAGGCAACAAAGGCCATATTCACGACAAGCACCACCCAAAATTTATTCCACAATATCATGATGTGACCATCACTTTTACACAGAACGCAAAAAGCTCACAATCAATTGTAAAATTGGCAGTAAAGAATAGTAAAATTCAAGTTAAAAGACAATGGTATATAAAATTAAAACATTAAGATACATGAGGTGATAATTTCAGATGAACAGAAATTCAAGACCAAATTTTTGCAATTTTAAGTTGCACAGTCCGATGGTTTTGAGTTTCTATGAAAAAAGAATTTTAGATAAATATATCCAAGTTCGGTATATACGTGGGATATTGTTTTGGTTGTGAAAATTTGGTGCTTTCATCTGACTATGCAGCTTTAAACAAACTATATGTCTATCTGATGCGCACACGGGTACTTACCCAACTAGTGTGTAGCCAATCGGTGGCCGCTTAGTGCGACTCAGGAGGATGATGTCACAGATGGAGTCGCGCGCAGTCTCCCGGGGTAACATGCGCACGCACACCTGCCGCTTCCGGGTGGCCTTCTCCCCTGGAAAACCAGACGCGGGGAGCCGGGTGAGAACACGCCAATACCATCAGTTCACAACCCAGCGTTCACACACTCGAACCAAGTCAAAATTCAACGGCTTTTCAAAGCACCTTCCGGGTCAACTTTACCAAAGTTCCAGGACCATACCGAATTAAAAGGGATAAACTTTCTTTTCCAATATAGCCACGCTATTGCTTGGGTCTCATGGCCGTGTCATTCTTGCATTGCGAGATGTTACATTTTTCTATAATACTACTGTAGTGGTCTGCACTGACCTCTCAGGCAAGTAACCACATAGACAGGTAGGCGTGGGGAGTGTATTGATATCAGGGAGCCTAGGTGGTGTAATGGTTAGCACACTGGCCCGGAATGCAAAGAGATGTGGGTTCGAGTCCCGCTCTAGGCGCGGTATTTCCCATTCGCATCACCCCCACGACACTGGTTGCCGTGATCAGGATCCTGTACAAGCTACGCGCTGTATGGTTGTTGAACCTACCCTGTGTATGTATGTGTTAGTGCATTGCCTGTATGTATGTAATTGTAAGCATTACAATACTTACAATTCCAGGGGGACGAGTGTAGTGGTCTGCACTGACCTCTCAGGCAAGTAACCACATAGACAGGTAGGTGTGGGGAGTGTATTGATATCAGGGAGCCTAGGTGGTGTAATGGTTAGCACACTGGCCCGGAATGCAAAGAGATGTGGGTTCGAGTCCCGCTCTAGGCGCGGTATTTCCCATTCGCATCACCCCCACGACACTACTAATAATAATAAAAACATTTCAGGCGGTTATATTTTATTTGACATAAAAATATAATTTTCAAGGGTTTTCCAGACTGCAAGATCATTTTCAAGGGAATTCAAGCACTTGAATACATTAATTTTTTCGAAGGGTTTCCCAGTCGGTATCGAACCCTGATAACTACTGATACCGATCACCCTTATTATTGTAGTTGGGGGAGGGGGGGGGGGGCAACAAACGGGAACAGCATGCTTAAACGGGCACTTAAACCCACATTTCTGCCACACAAGTGTGAGCGTCCTAACCATTTTCTTTCCTTGTCAAATTTGTTTATTAAGCACAGAAAATTTCAATCGCAGACAATTGGCCTCCCTCATTCCACTGCACTGTGCCCTATTATAGTGTCGTGGGGATGATGAAAATGGGAAATATTGCGGCTAGAGCAGGACTCGAACACACATCTCTTTGTATTCCGGGCCAGTGTGCTAACCATTACACCACCTAGGCTCCCTGATATCATCACACTACCCACGCCTACCTGTCTGTGTGGTTACTTGCCTGAGAGGTCAGTGCAGATTACTACACTCGTCCCCCTGGGATTGTAAGTCTTTTAATGCTTACAATTACATACATACAGGCAATGCACTAACACATACATACACAAGGTAGGTTCAACAACCATATAGCACGTAGCTTCTACAGGATCCTGGTCACAGCACCAGTGTCGTGGGGGTGATGAAAATGGGAAATATTGTGCCTAGAGCGGGACTCAAACCCACATCTCTTTGCATTCCAGACCAGTGTGCTAACCATTACACCACCTAGGCTCCCTGATATGATCACACTACCCACGCCTACCTGTCTATGTGGTTACTTGCCTGAGAGGTCAGTGCAGACTACTACACTAGTAATGCCAAGCACAAGGCATCAAACAGGTATCAAATCAGACTGATATCAGACAGGTATCAAATCATAGGTTTAACTTGGCTGGGGTTCGAACCCTTACCTGCCAAACAGGAAGAAGATGCTCAACTCATTTGGCCATCACATCTTGTCATTACTCTATCTAGGCTCCCTGATGCAATCACCCTACCCACGCCTAACTGTGTATGTAGCATTTCACCTGGAAAGATGAGCGCAATTAATTACACTCGTTCCTTAGAATCATAATTCTCATACTTTTAATTATAAATATCCAGTTGTCGCACTTCGCTTATATACACAGGGCAGGTTCAACGCCATGTACAACATCCTGGTCATAGCACCGGTGTCGTCGGAGGTGTCGCAACAAATGGTAACACCATGCTTAGAAGTTAGAGTGGGCCTGGAACCCGCATTCCTGCCATTCAGGGGTGAGCGTCCTAAACATTAAACTAATATGGAGATCTCCCCTGCTAATAGAAACGAACACACTGACAGGCACAAGTAAAAGTTGATCGCAAGATTCACTTACTTGAGTCTACAGTGTAGTCCACAATAGCGAAGCCAGAGGGTGGGGGGTCGCGCTCATTGTTAATCACAATATCGCCCAACACGTTATTAGAACGTCCCTATAGGGGAAAACGCCATTAATTAAATCGCAATAAATCACAAGGTTTGTAAATCCTTGCATCTATTTAAAAAATAACGATTTTTTCTTTAAAGCTATGGCAAAAAAATTGTATACATCCATGGTTCCAAATTTCTACCATAATTTTTTTTTTTAAAGCTATATATATGGGTCGTTCTCAGAAACTGTGTACCACTTGAGGTAGTCTACTTGAAATGCATATTTCAAAGAAACCCATTATTGGAGTGTCAATATTTAGATTTCATCATTTAGCCCAATAATGTGGGAGATATTTTAGATCAAAAGTAAATGTTAATATTGTGTATTATGTATCTTATTGGGATGGATGTAGCTAAATACATAGAAAATTACATCACTAATTTGTGACATTGTCAACAGCATTGAAAATAAAGTGTCACAAACTTAATGAAAACCTCTGAACAACAGCTCATTTCACTTCAAATGGTCATATACAATGTCTTCATTAAGTTGAAGACATTTATTTCTAACATTTCTTTTTAAATTATGAAATAGTTAACCTTTTCTGGAGTCATTAACATCGTAACATTTCATTTCCACTTGCAAGTACTATGAAACGCTGTATCAAACACTGAGTACAGATACAGTACAGGAACTATTTTCACCATTTGACACTCTATGCATGGACCCAGTTATGGTATAGTAAAAGATCAATCCTGAAATTGCCCCTAAACATTGAAATTTGAGCCGAACATTTGTGTAAAATTGTTGTTTCCACTTTGACTGTTGCCTTGCTAATATTTTGTTGCTTTTCTCTTTAATATTCACAAATAAGACAAAACCATAGCAATGAGGTTTCAAATTATTATTACTACTGTTTGTAAAGCAAGTGGCATGTGAAATGTCCTAAAAATGTAAAGTTTTGTGTGGAAAATATTTGATTTTGGAGTCAGATTGGTTTCCATGCTATACTGCTACTTATTGGGTGTGAGCATCATTTGACCTACTTAAAAATGCCAGAATATGTTTATTTTCAATTATTCAGATGCAACAGGACATACACATTGAGGAAACTTGCTTATAGGACTTTGGCAGTGTTTTGATTTTGTGGTACTGATGTCACACTATTGGTACACAACTTCTGAGAACGACCCATATATATATTAAGTTGATGGCTATAATCTAAATTGTTTAATTTTAAAGTAACCTTATTTGAATGGTTAGCCTTAATATTTATAGTAAAAATGTGCAAAGTACGTCTGGTATGCACGCCGTAATAGTAGCTAGCATAGGCTTCAACACTGACAGGATATATTAAATTAAATCAGTATTCCTTATCTGAGGCAATAAGTGGTTAACAAATACACCAGTATCTAAGCTAAATATTGAGGACCAAATCTAGGTAAGTGCTTTGGCTTCGAAAATATTATGCTTTCATCGGACTATGCAGCTTTAACATATTGCATAGTCCAATAGTTTTGAATTTCTGTGATTTTCCTAGATAAATACAATAGATTGATCTTCATAATCTACTTTACTTTGAAGTAACTTTTATTTTAAATGGCTATCTTTGGAGATATTTGAAGTGAAAACATTCTAGATTAATTTTCACAAGCACGTCAAAATTCTGACACCATAGACTTCAGCAGTAACAGGTTCTATTAAATTGGCTCAGTGTCCTCTTTTATGCAGCAATAAATGCTTAATAAGTGCACCAGCATCTAAGTTGCATATGTAGGATCAAATCTAAATAAGTGAAATGTTATACCTTCATCTGACTATGCACCTTTAAATACAAGTGGACACTACAAGCAATAGCTTACAATATGCTTTATCATCAGCAAAATATACCCTTATTAACAGATATAAAACAAAGCTATAAACATGCACGTCATAATGACACTGTTTCCATAAGAATAGTTGTACTAAGCCAGAATTGGATTTCAGTAATCTAATTCAACTCACCCCATCTAGCGGAAAGAGGCGCGTAAAACACAGATAGCGAGTGACCTTGGACCTAAAGAAGCTGTCCTTCCAGAGGTCACAGTCTTCTTGTTTGTCATAGGAGCGCAGCAACTGTGAAAGGGAAAAAGTATTAAAGAAAACTGTCAGATCTGAGCACTTTTAACACAATAGTGAAACAGCAACAGTGTGCTTAGCTAGAAACAAATCATCAATATCACGCTGTGAACCCACAATAATAATAATAATTCTAAGAATGGCACATTTGTCATTGTTGGAAAACGAAGTACTGCCATCAGATAACCAATGAAAATAAGTGCCAGATTAGCTTAGCTAACACAATTTGCATGTGTGGTGATGTTGGTTCTCCCTATTCGAAGCTCAGAACCAAAGAACGAAAGAATGATATAAATAACGTAGTGTAGTTTGTAGACTTCTATCCCTCCAGCATAGTCAGGCGCTGATTATAACGGAAACTATTCACTCACTACACAGTCTACAAACTACTCACCACTGTGATTAGTAATTACTCACTACAGAGTATACAAAGTACTCACCATCAACATTAGTAATTACTCACTACAGAGTATACAAAGTACTCACCACCGACATTAGTAATTACTCACTACATAATCTACCAACTACTCACCATTGAGACTAGTAACTACTCACTACAGAATCTACCAACTACTCACTATGGAGACTAGTAACTACTCACTACAGAATCTAGCAACTACTCACCATTGAGACTAGTAACTACTCACTACAGAATCTAGCAACTACTCAGCATCAAGACGAGTAATTACTCACTATATAATCCACCAAGTGCTAACTATTGAGACTAGTAATTACTCACTAGTCGACCAACTAATCACCACCAAGACTGAAGTATACCAACTACTCACTATCGTACATAGTCTACCAACTACTCGCTATCAAGACTAGTAACTACTCATTAGAGAGTCTGCGCACTACCTACTCACCACTTCGTAGCCGTGTGGACATTGGAGTGGGTCCGAGATGATGCACATCCCGGTGATGGGCAGCTCCTCCACGCTCTGCGGCATCGTGCCTGCTTCCGTCTTCAGCACCAGTACACGGTGTCTGTCCTTCTGAATATAATGGGGATGGGGGAATTGGATTACAGCGATGAAAGTGGTCTCCGGCAAAAACAAAAGCGGAACTATGTGGTTAGGTTATCTGTAATTGTCAATAATGTCGCTCCAACAATAGCATCGCTATCATCGTGTTTTTGTGTGGGGTTTTGTGTGTGTTTTATGCTTCCCATAATAGTTCAAAGTCTAATGGTTTGTTTTCGCAGGTTATCTGTAATTGTAAATAATGTCGCTCCAACAATAGCATCTCTATCATAGTGTTTTTGACAATTTTGTGTGTGTTTTATGCTTCCCACAATAGTTCAAAGTCTAATGGTTTGTTTTCGCTGCTAGATACTAATCATCTCATGGTTCCCCTTGTTTTGTCACTTTTAGTTGTGAAGCTATCTACTCCATGTATGCTTTCTCTGAGTATTTTCCTACATGCCCTTACCCCCTGTGAGCTTGTGAGTTATACAAATTACAATTGATTAGTAATTTGGTTAACTATCATTACTTTCCCTGACTGCTTCCACCTTGTTGCGCTAGTTCTCATTATTTTGGGGTTTTAAAGTTCACCTATTGTAGTGGTCTGCACTGACCTCTCAAGCAAGGAGCCGCATAGACAGGTAGGCGTGGGTAGTATGGTTATATTAGGGAGCCTAGGTGGTGTAATGGTTAGCACGCTGGCCCGGAATGCAAAGAGATGTGGGTTCGAGTACCGCTCTAGGTGCAATATTTCCCATTTTCATCACCCCCACGACACTATTATCAATACTAAAAGAAGGGAAACCAACGGTGCCCTACACGTATCGGCAAACTAATATATGGTACATGTATGCGTAGCCACGGAGGCTAAAGATACGAGAGGAACTAGGGCGCATGCGTAGACACTGCCATACGTCTAGACCAACAGGCTACGAATACGGCTCACATATATGTGTAGCCACTGCCTACTATAAATACAAGGAGTATATTATATTATGCGTATATAAATGCCGGAGTTAAAGTCGTCCTATTTATTATTATCGTTCGAATAATAATTAATTATTTTCATATATTGTCCAATCAATGACCGTTCCTTACGAGCCCGGGCCTGCCCTACAGTGGCGCCAAAACGGCGGGTTCGGCAGCCGGGTTGCCATATTTGGTCATTGTTCGCCCAGTTTTCAAACTTTAACCGGTAGGCATATAATTGCTAGCCAGACAGCAATAAAGACTTGTCCATCCCATCACCGCTTCATTTCCTCCTTTTGATGTAGGCACATTTATAGGGTGAACCTTTTATCTATAGTATAGCTAGTAAGCTAGTATAGGCCCTACTGAAGCGTGAAGGTGAATATCTTATCTAAACAGTGCCAGTGGCAGTGGTAAGCTTAAACTTAAAGCTATTAATATCATGTCAGGTTTCGAAAGTAACCACTAAACTAGTAATAACTTAATAGTACACGATAAAGGACTGCTGAAGTAACTAGAAAGAAGTAGAATAACTATCGCACTTTGAACTTTAATTTTTTACTGTCAGTGTCACGTCTTCGGCCAAAATAAACAACTACTTGATTGAACTAGGGAATAGTGATACTGATCAGTCTGATAGTAAACTCTCACCGCGCGCCATGAGTTTAAATCACCAAGCCTGCATTACCTCCCAGCGCCTAATCCACTACATAACCAAGGTGAAACCATCAATAATTCATGAGAAAATGCTTTAACAGAGTAAACGCTTCTATAGACTACATCACCGTTCCAGCGGCGCAATGCATTGTGGGATGCGTCAGAGCAAAACAAACCCACGAAGCACATGGCACATCCTAATACACTGGGCGCAGTTATGAAATGTGCTAGTTTCAGCTCATCTCAGCTCTTGTTTGAAACATAGATAGAACACTAACTAAAAATATATATATAATAAATTAAGATATTAATCTTTTATCCAGCATTGCATTTACATCAATATAATCAGCACATCTTATGCCATGTGCATTTAGATTTAGACAAATCTGGGCACTCAGACTAGTGTTAGAGCCATAGGCATAGCCAGAGTCAGTTTCATTTATTTTATTCATGTTTTTATTTAATTCTATGGTTAATGACATATGTAGAAATAGAAAATGTGTAGGGTTAATCAGATATTGGTTATATATTTCTTTGAAACAAGTCTTTGTTGACACATTTGACATTTTAATATTTAGAACAAGAATTACTTATGGCTAATCAATAGTGATGTAAACATCAGCCTGTAAAGTGACTGAAATTGTATGTTTCTTAGCTCAAAATGCTTAATTATGGAGAGTTGTGTCTTAAACATATTCATTATATTATTATATTGCATCCTTCCGTCCATGTTTGTGCCAAATTGTTATGTATTTCTATTAATTTTGAATAAAATACGTGTATCGGCAAACTCAATGGAGGCATTCGACTGGGACCTTTCTATCCGCAAGATTTACGGATGGAGCGGATGGAGCCACAACACACATCCAAATCATACGTATAGAAACACACTTCCGGTCCCAGTCGAATAGGAATTTGTAAGGAAATATTTTGATATTCGCATAGAGAGGCCCAGTCGAATGCCTCCTATGGCTGTATTCCTTTGCTTTGCTCCCAATGCCGTTTTCAGCACATGCGCACTCGGAACCGTGATCTCGTCTATTAGACTAGAATAGGTACATCAAATCCCGCTTGGGGCGCTGCAGTATAACCTGTCTCCACTACAGCAGCTGAACTCTGTGACCTGGTTTCTATATCAGTATATGCCTATATTCAGAGGTGCTCTGTAAACCCCATTCACAAATACTATGCAAATGACTTGCCATACAGGATGTCATCAGAATTGACCAATCACAACCTTGTTTACATCTGGGAAAATTTCTAGTGCATTAGGGGATACCTCTCATGGTTTTAGAAGCTGTTGAAGTCAACCACTGTTGAAAAAGTTATCGAACAGATAAGTAACGTTTGAAAATCATTCTAACAGTCTGACAATCCTCAATATTTAGTTATTTATCTTTCATTTGCTACCTATATTGTGTATATATCTGTCCATTCGGAAAGACACTACAGCACTTTTAAACTTTTAAATTTGTGTGTGCATCGGCGGCATCGCCGCGGTGGTAGCTGCTCGTGCTAAATTCGCGACATTTTCATCACGCACGAAAACGCATATTCCGGGGTTTAGCTCTGGTCATATTGTTGTGAATCAGGTGGTATTTTGAAGGCCATTAAATTGACCAGGTGTCAGTTTTTATTTCATCAAAATCCGTACAGAATTGACAAAACTACAGTGATTTTAAATTTGTGTGTGCATCGGCGGCAGTAACTGCTCGCGCCGATTTCCCGCCATTTTCATCGCGCACGAAAACTCATATTCAGGGGTTTAGCTCCGATCATATTGTTGTGAATCTGGTGCTATTTTGAAGGTCCCTAAATTGACCAGGTGTCAGTTTTTATCTCATCAAAATCCATACAGAATTGACAAAACTACAGTGATTTAAAATTTGTGTGTGCATCAGCGGCATCGCCGCGGAGGTAGCTGCTCGCGCTCATTCGCGACGTTTTCATCACGCACAAAAACGCATATTCGGGGCTTTAGCTCTGGTCATATTGTTGTGAATCTGGTGCCATTTTGAAGGGCATTAAATTGACCAGGTGTCAGTTTTTATTTCATCAAGATCCATACAGAATTGACAAAACTACAGTGATTTTAAATTTGTTTACATCTGGGACACTTTCTAGTGCATTATGGGATACCTCTCATGGTTTTACAAGATGTTGAAGTCAACCACTGTTGAAAAAGTCATCGAACAGATAAGTAACATTCCAAAATCATTCTAGTAATCTGACAATCCTCAATATTTAGTTATTTATCTTTCATTTGATACCTATATTGTGTATATCTGTCGATTTGGAAAGACACTACAGTGCTTTTAAATTTGTGTGTGTATCGCCGCAGCATTGGCTGCAGTGGTAGCTGCTCGTGCTAAATTCGCAATGTTTTCATCGCACACGAAAACGCAGATTCGGGGGTTTAACTTTGCTCACATTGTTGTGAATCTGCTGCTATTTTGAAGGGCATTAAATTGACCGGGTTTCAGTTTTTATTTGATCAAAATCCATAAAGAATTGACAGAACTACAGTTTGTGTGTGCTGATTTCCAGCCATTTTCACAAGCTGTTGAAAAAGTCATCGAACAGATAAGTAAAGGCCCTGTCACATTACAGCGTATGGCGGGAGCGTATTGAAAACCTACGTACGCCGTGCTGGTGCTGGCCTATGATGACCTTCGGTGAACTTTCGGGTGGGTTTGAGCGTATGGGGGACCTATGAGGAGCGTATGGGAGCGTGCTGTGACATTTTTTGACAGTATGGGCCATACGCCCTCATAGGTCGAGTTTTTTTGAGCATGCACAAAAAAATTTGGACGGACGGATTTATGAAAGCGTATGGCGGCGTATGACTCATACGCTTCACATAAGCCGGCATCTGGCGGTGTATGAGTAGCGTATGCGTAGCGTATACGGCGTATGCCGACGTATATGACGTAACGCGCCTACGCCGCCATAATGTGACAGGGCCTTAAAGGGGCTGTCACATTAGGGTTTTTTGCGGGAGCGTATGGCGGCGTAGGCGCGTTACGTCATATACGTGGGCATACGCCGTATACGCTACTCATACGCTACGCATACGCTACTCATACGCCGGCTTATGTGAAGCGTATGAGGCCTACGCCGCCATACGCTTTCATAAATCCGTCCATCCAAATTTTTTTGCGCATGCTCAAAAAAACTCGACCTATGAGGGCGTATGGCCCATACTGTCAAAAAATGTCACAGCACGCTCCCATACGCTCCTCGTAGGTTCCACATACGCTCAAAACCACCCGAAAGGTCACCAAATGTCATCATAGGCCGGCACGCGCAGGACCTACGTAGGTTTTCAATACGCTCCCGCCATACGCCGTAATGTGACAGGGCCTTAACATTCGAAAATCATTCTAGTAGTCTGACAATCCTCAATATGTAGTTATTTATCTTGCATTTAATACAGGTCTATATTGTGTATATATCTGTCCATTTGGAAAGACACTACAGTGCTTTTAAATTTGTGTGTGTAAAGAAATGTACCTATCCTGGAACACAAATGGTCACAACTTAATAGCTATAACCAATAAGCGAGTTCAGCATTCCGCACGCGCGGTGGTTGATGAGAAGTCATAGGGATAAACAAACCCATGTGCATGACTCAGCCTGGCGGTACGCGCAGTACATAACGTTTATTTTATTAAAGATTAATAGAAATGCAGAACCCTAACCATATAAATTTAATATAATCTATTCATTGAATATGTTTTCTATATGTGTTCCAAGCAGTTTGTGGCTAGGTGGTGTGGTTTTAGAAATATTTCACTTTTTCTGTAAGAAGATTCCTCACGGCCATTGACAATGCACTGAGTTTGCCGGTATGTGTAGTGCAAAATGTTTATTTTATTCAAAATTAATAGAAATGCAGAACCCTAACCTTATAAATTTAATATAATCTATTCATTGAATATGTTTTCTATATGTGTTCCAAGCGGGTTGCTTCTAGGTGGTGTAGTTTTAGAGATATTTCACTTTTTCTGTATGAAGATTGCTCACGACCATTGACAATGCATTGAGTTTACCGGTGTCGCAGTTTCAGCTCTCCGCATCGCTTCTGCGCATGCGTCAAAATCGAACAGCATCGTCACTAACCTTATAAATCTTTTTGGTAAACATGTTTTCTATATGTGTACCAAGCGATTTGTTTCTAGGTGGTGTGGTTTTAGAGATATTTCACTTTTTCTGTATGAAGATTGCTCACAACCATTGATAATGCCTTGAGTTTGCTAGTATGCGCAGTGCAAAACATAAGTTTTATTCAAAATTAATAGAAATCCAGAACCCTAACTTTATCAATTTAATATAATCTTTTTGGTAAACATGTTTTCTATATATGTACCAAGCGATTTGTTTCTAGGTGGTGTGGTTTTAGAGATATTTCACTTTTTCTGTATGAAGATTGCTCATACGGTCATAGCCATTGACTGATTGAGTTTGCAGTGCATGTGGCTTTGTTTATCCCGACAGCCGATGACCGGAAGTCGGCCCCGCACATGCGCGCGGACGATGCTGAACTCGCTTATTTTCGATGTCGGCGTCGCGTCACAACCCCCGTAAATTAGCCCTGCAGTTATGTGTGCTGCAGCAATGCTATGTCTATGCGGAGCATATATTTTTGTCAAATGAATTAAAAAGCTTTCATTGGATCGATTAAAAATATCTTAATGCACGATTGAAGAGGAAGATCTGAAGTATTTGATTTAACCTAAGAGCAATTTACTCTGAAAGTATTAAAAACAGAGATAATAGTGAAAGTTGGGATATTCTGAGTGCCAGTGCCAGTGTTAGCCTTACCAGATCATGGCCTCAAAAACTATTTTTGCAAAATAAATTCAAGAAGTTGAAGACCTTCCAATTGGCTGATTAAAAAAAAGCTGAATGTGAAATTGTAGAGAAAGAGCTGAACTATTTAATAGAAACAAGAGAAATCTGCTTTAAAAGCACCAAAAAGCAGAAATTACTGTGATAGTTGGGGTAGTTTTAATGTTGTCTCTATGACAGTGGCATTTGTTTTACCCATCACACATTGTGAACGCAATAAGTGCCCGGAAGTCCGACATCGAGAATAGGACAAAATGTTGATTTCTAGGAAAACTAAATCATAGATAACTTTGGAACGACTAATCATACTTACTTGAATTACAAAACCTTTAAATTTAATCTATTCTGTGAGGCGGTGACTGTGAGCTCTGTCTGTCTACCGATTTGCAGTAGGGCCTACTGTGCAACAATTTTACAATTTTCATGTGGTGTACAATGATGTTGAGACAAATAAGTGTTCACACTTCCTGTCTACCATTCGCTATTTCGCTAACTAGAACAATGTGAGTGTTTGATGACAGAGGATGTGTTCTATTGCCATATCCGGCGCAAGTATGGGTGCGCCGGGCTTTATTTGGCGTGTTATGAGAACTGCCACAGCGCCCCCAAACGAACACGCAGGTCGTCTCAGCCTCTCGGCCATTGACGTCGGTGCCCCTGGGGTGTGGTCTGCTCGCTGGTGATAGTCTTTAATATTACACACACCTCTAACGATATTTACGGTGTTGGAACCAATAATATGTTGGAAATAAAGTGAATTTACCAACTAATCTTCTCTGAAGTAGGAATTCGCAATATAAATCTGTGTGATTATTTTCCTTTTAACTAATGTCAGAGTCCTTCCTGCTTCCGACAAAAGGAAATTGACTGCAGGAAAGGCGGGTTCCGAATTATTCGTTATAAAATAAATGGGCTGAGTTATTATTGTATGCTTTTGTGGATGTGTTTTGAAGTATTACATTGAAAGTATTAGTACATTATTATACGACTAAAATGCATGCATAAAGAAGTATTTTGGAGCTTAAGAACAATGCTGTAAAAGGATCCAAAAGTTCATTCTTTTTCTTTTGATCCTGCAGGTAATAGAAAAACTTCCGGTAGCAAAGGGCGGTTCTTCCGAACGTTGTCCGCCCTTGAAGGTAAGTTTCAACTCGTTTATTCCTGTTGTACTTTTGTGAAAATTTAAACCACTCAATTATCAAGTTTATGTACTGATTATCCTGACTTATAATACTAATAGACCACTTCGTCAATTCCAACTACGCATGCGCTAAATCTGCGTTCAAAACAAATACACAACACATGTTAATGATGTTGAACATGTAGATCTATTGAACATGATGATCATGACATGAATGATCATGTAACATTACATGTTCATCCATCATTCATTGGTATTATTACCCAAACACTGGGGGCATTCGGCTGGGCCCTTTCTATCCGCAAGATTTACGGATGGAGCGGATGGAGCCACAACACACATCCGAATCATGCGTATAATAACCCACTTCCGGTCCCCGTCGAATGGGAATTTATAAGGAAATATTTTGATATTCGCATAGCCATAGAGAGGCCCATTTGAATGCCTCCAAACACAAACACAATAATTTCATGGTTTGATAGGATAATTTAACCCCCTTTTAGTGATTTAATGAAGATTTTGTGGAGAAAAGTAGAACTTGAAATTCAACCTTAACTTTTTAAACTGATGCTGGTCCAATAAGCGAGTTCAGCATTGTCCGCGCGCATATGCGGGGCCGACTTCCGGTCCTCACCGTCGGGATAAACAAAGCCATGTTTTGCATTGCACGTATGGCCGTGAGCAATCTTCTTACAGAAAAAGTGAAATATCCCTAAAACCACACCACCTAGAAACAAATCGCTTGGTACACATATAGAAAACATGTTTACCAAGAAGATTATATTAAATTGATACAGTTAGGGTTCTGGATTTCTATAAATTTTGAATAAAACTAACGTTTCGCACTGCGTGTACCAGCAAACTCAATGGCCTTGAGCAATCTTCTTATAGACAAAGTGAAAAATTTCTAAAACCATACCACCGAGAAACAAATTGCTTGGTACACATATAGAAAACATGTTTACCAAGAAGATTATATTAAATTGATAAGGTTAGGGTTCTGGATTTCTATTAATTTTGAATAAAACGAATGTTTTGCACTGCGCAGACAGGTGTCACAGGCAAACTCAATGGCCGTGAGCAATCTTCTTACAGAAAAAGTTAAATATCTCTAAAACCACACCAGCTAGAGACAAATCGCTTGGTACACATATAGAAAACATGTTTACCAAGAAGATTATAATAAATTGATAAGGTTAGGGTTCTGGGTTTCGATTAATTTGGAATAAAACTAACGTTTTGCACTGCGCGTAGTCTTCACTGTCATGCACGTGGGTTTGTTTATCCTGATGACTTCCCATCAACCACCGCGCGCCCGAGATGCTGAACTCGTTTATTGAAAGAATTCAAGAACGAGGATGTAGAGAAATTTGTGCTCTGTCATGAAAACAAGAGCAAAATTGTAGCTAGAAAACCCTCCTTTTGAGGAACTGAAAGGTAATGGCTACCACAAAGCAGCTCAGCGCAGCTGAATGGGGCTAGCGTTACCATCGTTTCTGAACCGATTTGCAGCGACCGGCGGTATTCGCACATAGATCGCGGTATTCGCACATTTATCATTGGTCAAATTGATCAACTGCATCAATTGATCATATTTACTTACTTACTTACTTATCCTCTTCTGCTTAAGAAATTAGGCATCAATGCCTGTTAGCAGCTTTGGCCTGTCTAAGTGGGACCTAGTGAAATTATAGTTTTCGTGCGGCGAGCGCTGACTGTAGCGGTAAATTCCCCAGTGCTTATCAAGGCGTGCTTTGAAAGAGTTTAAGCTTGGGGCATTCACTACATCAGCTGGTAATCTGTTCCAAGTGTTCCCGGCTCTTTCAGTGAGGAAATTTTGACGAACTTGCTTGTTAGTTCTGGGTTTGACGATCTTCTTATTATGCCCTCTGGTTATCAGACAGTGTGTTGGCTCGAGTATGATGTACCGATTTTTGACTGTATAAGTTCCGCTGAGGTGTTTGTAGATCTCAATGAGGTCTCCACGGGCCCTTCTGTAGTATAGGCTTGGCAGTTTTAGTGCTCATAGTCGGTCTTCGTAAGAGAAATTCTTCAGGGTTAGGTATGTGACTTTAAAAAAAAAATTGATGTAATTGTATTATGAGTTTATGATTGGTACCATTGGAAACATTTGTTTGTTTTGTTTGTTAGAGCTTTACATTCTAGCAACATCTATTTATATTTTTTTCTGACACGATTTTTATTCTGCCCATAACGTACAAGCTCCCGTGAGGGTGCTTGTTTTCAAAGCTGGACAGCTGTGATACTGGACAGCTGTGATACTGTATTTTCAAAGTTTTTTCCTAACCTGTATATGATAACTTAGCCTACTATGTACATCTACCCAGATGACGTACAAGCCTGTGGGAGAGGATCCCATCCCATTGTGGTTTGTTACAGCATCCTTTCATCGACGCCCTGTCCTAAAGCCCCAGTCACACCTACCCGGACGAGCCCCGGATTTTGAGCCGGACCAGTTGCCCGGACTGTCCCGGACCACCCCGGATAAAAGCACTGTTTTCGTCGTTTTTTGCCTCGTGGTCACACCTACCCGGCCAGGGGTAGTCCGGGGGTGGTCCGGGGCATTCTCGCTGCTACTACTACTACTACTACCATGCCTGATCGAGCCCGGATGCCCTGGACCCCCCCACCCTGGATTTTTAAAACATTAAAAAACATCCGGGGCAGACCCCGGACCAGCCACGGATCATGCCGGATCACCACGGACGAGCCATGATGAGCCACGGACCACCCCGGATCGCCACGGACCACCCCGGATGACGGTCCGGGGCTCATCTGGCCTCTGATCCGGGTAGGTGTGACTGGGGCTTTAGATAGTACACCAGTGTGCCAGAACACACCTGGACCCTTCACGACTGCGACTAGGTGGGATGGTTGTGTTGTATGGTTAGCCATTTTGTATTTCAGGGTGGCCTGCCCGGTTCTGTTTTGGTTTGTGCCAGTACACATACCCAGACGGACTGCGCCCTATGGTGATAGTCATTTCGATTTCCTTAGTACTTAGGGCTAGTTTCCGTATTTGTAATATCTACCATCTTTTCTGGCCTGTCTTTTGCTTTTTGTGCCAGAACACAGCAAGCAGTGACTCGCCCCATGGTCAGGTGAGATGTTCCTTCAGTAGGTGGTTGTGTATTACCTTGTTTTCTTTTAAGAACCTTTTATAGTGGTCCAGGCTTTTGATTGGCCGTTGTTGTGTGGGTTGATTATTCCAGGCATGTGCGCCATGGCCAGTACACTTCTCTCATAAATGTGTGTGTTACTTATTGCTGTCAGTAGCACTTGTTTGCAGGTATTGCAATACCTCAGGGAGTTTGACACCCTTGTCCTGCAGAGTTGTAAACCACTGCCTTGTGGTAGAGGTTCTTGACAGAACCGAAGGCTAAGGGAGCAAACCCTAAACAGAAAACCATGTCACTGTGGCAGCATTAAGGGCGGTTGATGTATGAAACTCCCAACATCTCCCGACCAGCCACTGCAGGGAAAAATAGTTTTGCGGCTGTCTGGACATGTTCTTGCCGGTGTGAAACCTCTATTTTCTCCCCCAGAGAGTGCCGCTGGTAACTTGCAAAAGCCAGCAGCACAGGAACACTGTTGCAGGCAGCTTTCATGAAATGAACGGAGGAGGATGGCCAAAGCTAGCGCATCTTTCGGCCAACTATGCCAGAGACTCTGGAAGAACCACCATGTGTCCATGCGGGTTAAAGGCAAGATCTACCACGCAATCGGCCTATCCACCCTACTATATGGAGCCAAGGCCTGGACAGTGTACAGACGACAGGTGAAAAAGCTGCATGCCTTCATGATGCGACATCTGCGTTCAATCATGAGGCTAACCTGGAAGGACAAAGTGACAAATAAGGAAATACTCGAACGAACGGGGCTGCCCTCTATGGAAGATCTTCTAATCAAAAAGAATCTCAGGTGGACTGGACACCTCATGAGGATGTCATCAGACAGGCTACCAAAGCAGATCCTCTATTCTCAACTGTCTTCTGGTTACAGAAAGAGAGGGTGCCCTCGTCTCCGGTTCAAGGATACCATCAAGAGAAACCTGAAGCTGAGAGACATTAAAGCCGACTCATGGACATCACTCTCACAGCAGAGAGCTAAATGGAGAGTGGCAGTCAAGTAATGAAAGCGTCGTGACCGACAGCATGATGATGATGTTGATGATGAGCACTGGGGCCGCCATTTGCCTGGTGTCCCTAAGGGGGGTTGCTGTGTAGCCTGGTTTTATGGTGTAATGGTGTGCTAGTATTTTGAGGTGCATTTCCCCTCCACTCGTTAGTAGTGTTGCATTGTATTTTTTGTGTAATTCTATTGTGGGATGACTTTTGGGCACCTGAAGGCATACTTTGAGGGCTCTATTTTGTAGCACCTGTAGTTTGTTTAATAGTTTTGTATTTCCTCCCATGTGTACTACATCACCATAGTCAAAGTAGGGGAGGATCATGCTTTTATATATTTTAATTGCCATGTTTATAGTCATGTAGTATCTCAGTTTAGCCAGTAGACATATTTTATGGTTTACTTTTTTGATAGTATTTGTTATGCAGAGGTCATAATTTAGGTATCTGTCTAGATCCACTCCCAGATATCAGTAGTTGTCTGCTTGTTCCAGTTTGGTGTTTCCCAGAAGACACTTTATTTTATCGTTACTCGTTAGTCTGGTACCAAATAGTACTGTTTTCGACTTGCTGTTGTTTATGGTTATCGTATTTAGTTGGCACCACTCAATTAGTTTTTTTAGTGTTAGATTCAGTTTCATTTCTATTTCTTCATTTGTTTTGCCTTTGGCATATACCACCGTATCATCTGCATATAGTTGGATGTTTTCAATTTCTAGCCAATTGTTTAGATCATTAATATATATGAGGAAGAGAAGTGGCCCCAGGACTGACCCTTGGGGTACTCCACAAGTTATCTTTTCCTCATTGGATATGGATCCATTTACTGTGGTGCATTGCTTTCGGTTTTCTAGATAGCTCGCTAGCCATTTTCCTGTTACTCCCGTTATTCCCATTTGGGGTAGTTTACTCCTTAGGATAGGGTGGTCCACTGTGTCAAAAGCTTTGCTGAAGTCTCTGAAAACTGCACCCACTAGGTTCTTTTTATTGATACTGTTTGCAATATCGGTTATTAAGATAGCAATTGTTTTTATTGTCAAGTGTTTTTTTCTGAAACCGCTGTTTACTGTTTAATATCAGGATGGGTACTGACTTTTGAGAGTGCACTCATGGCAACTTGTATAGAGGGAGTGCATGTCACGTCAATACTCAGCAGTCAGCCATCTTGGATTACACTTAATACCACCTATGTCACCCCCTGTGACCACACTTAATACCACCCTAGAACACTACAGCCACCACTGGGCCTACCTAGTTGGCATCCGCTGATGTATGTGGTGCCACCTAGCGGGTACTGGCCAAACCTTTCTAATTCTTTGACAGACCATTTGTCAACATACTGCACTTTAGCATCAATGTGAGGCTACATGATTTAAAAAATTACTTCCCCTGTATTAGAAAAAAACTTTTCCCCAAACTTCTGAGGCCAAACTGCTCAAAACAGTGACAAATAAACCAACAAATCAGTAAATAAACACAATGTAAACAGTTGCATGCCTTTAATATGTAATCCAATATGGCCACTTGAAGTTGTCTACTGACGTCATTACACCCCCTCGATAGTTTGTTTGTTGTTGTTGTACGTCCTAGCAACATCTAAGGTCATATCAGGACGGGTACCGACTTGTGACAGTGCACACTCATGCCGACTTTATAGTGCTGCCCCACTGGAATGCCAGGCCGCCAGCACCATGACCTGATATCCCATTCAGTCACAGTATCCTGACACTGAGCCAACCAGTCCTTGTCCTATCCTAATAATGCCGAGCGCCAGGCTAGGAAGCAACAAGTATCAATTTTAAAGTCATTGGTTTGACTCGACCAGGGTTCGAACCCACGATCTACCAACACGGGAGACGGACACTCTAACTCATTCGGCCATCCCGTCTGGTCCCCTCTATAGTGTTGTCCCATTGGGAAATCAGGCTGCCGGCCCCATGGCCCGATATCCCACTCACTCACATTATCCTGACACTGAGCTAACTAGTCCTTGCCCTACCTTCTGCACAGGAAGCCTGGGTTCTAACGATTCGGTCACCAGATACGGTTCCATTGGAAAGAACTGTCAATTACTATTAAAAATGGTCTTTAAATTTTTATTTTAGGACAAATATGAAGAATGCTATGTCATGTTGAACGTTGACAATCAGGGTGAAGAAATATATATATAGCAACAGTCTGATGAACCCTATTCATTTCCTAGGCATGTTATTAACCATCAAATAATGCCTAGGAAATGCATTATGCAACTTTAACTATTGCATAGCGATCTTCATGACTTGCACAAAAAACATGTTTATGGTCGAGTTTAGTATTGTAACGTGGTGATGTTGTTCTCATCCAAAAGAAACTCAGATGCCATGGAGGAGCCCTCTTCCTCACATCTACAGGAGGAAATCCTGGACATCGCCATGGTAACCAAGCGGCCAGGGTCGCCTATGTTGGATCGGGTAAGCACCACGTTCACAGATATATATATAACTCAGACCCTGTGCACCCTCAGTATTCGAACACTGAATACGTAAATACCGATTTGTTTGTTTCATTATAGAATAACCATGACATATGAGCCTGTCTCAAAAGGTGATAACTCTTTTTCCATTGTAATGATTGACACAAAACAGCACAGAAATGGTTACACTGAAAACACAAGGAAATTTGCTGCAAATTAATATGTATTCTATTGGGATTATGAAACGCCATGTAAAAACAAATCAGTTTATCCTGAGCAAATGCATAAGCAGATAGTATGTTGATTGTTACAATGGACAGTTTTTGTCCCATATTGCTTGTATAACCATGAAACATATGTCATGCCGTTTTTTCACCTGGTCTTAAGTTTGCTTGTGAATATTATGTAATTTTTATTTTTCACTGAACGTCATTCAAGAAATACTGAAAGTAGTTTTGACAATACTGAAAGCTGTGAGATCGGGTGCACTGGTCTGTATGATTGTGTCTTATAGTTTACTATATCAATATTATATTAGCATTGGAACTCTTGCTGCCTGGTTAGTTCCGTTAGTGCTCGCTAACTGGAACTGGCGCTGTGTCCTCAATCCTGGTCCGGTGGCAGTAGACCAGGGTACGCTACCCGCCATCACCTGCTGCTGCTTCCTCATATATTTCACGACATACCACACTTTGATTTTTGTTGTTGTTAAAATTAAATTCATTATACATGTCATTTAGTGTTCACACTTAATAAAATGATAGCATTTATTTGGTTTATGCACTAATGGCGCTTTTTTAAATTTAATTATTTTTTTTAATTGAGGCTGTATCTATACTATCCATAGCATATAAGCCCGGGTACCCAGGCTTGTTTTCAATGCTGGCCAGTTGTAGTGTTGGTGTTATCTTACCACGCAGTAGCTGCTGATAAGTAATTTGATTGCCTGCATTTCAGAAGCAGATAGATAGTTGGTTGGTATGGTTAGTAGCCTATATTAGTTGTTTTTTTAATTTTCTTGGCATATATGTATTTTTTTTATTTTGTTCTACTCTTATTACTAGTCTAGCCTACTCCTATTTACGCTTAAATTCGTAGATATAATGCATACATGATTCCTGTGGTCTTTTATATCGCACAAAATATTGGCTAGGATAATTTCACTGAAATCTATATTAGAAACAAATGTATGGCAATAACCCTGCTGAAGCCGCAACCCGGCGTGCTAGGCCGCAGCTTCAGTCTTTCTTGAGGGACCAGCGGAACTAGGAATACCTGTAGCCTATTGCATACAAGTCTTTATACTTCTTTATGGTAATACTTCACCGGTAATGTTTATGACTTGATGCGGTGGCTGAATTTGTACAAGCACTGTCTTCCCATGCTTGAACCCCGACCGAGTCAAACCAATGACTTACAAAAATTATACTTGCCACTACCAGCTTAGTCTGGCGCTCAACATAATAAGATAGGGCAGGGACTATTTAGCTAAGTATCAGCATAATGTGACTGAGTGGGATATTAGTTCATGGTACCAATAGGGCAACACTATAAAGTCGACATGAGTGGGGCCTGTCACAAGTTGGTATGTACCCATCCTGAGATGACGTAGATGATGCTGGGATGTAAAACCCCAACAAACACAAGAAGATACCCTTAGATTTGCTGCTAATATTAACCCTCATCCCAGGAGCCGAGTGTGAAGAGGAGTGGGACAAGGCAATCGACAGGCAGACGGTCCAGCTTTTTTCGGGGCCGCCTCTCCAACATCCACGCAGTCCCAGTCTCCAACTACTCATCGGGTACCTACATGTTCCTTTCTTCATTTGGGGTTAGCGGCGTGATCCAGACTATATTTATAGATCGCGTCATGGGAGGGGTGATGGTGAGAATGGGAACATTGTGCCTAAAGCGGCATTCAAACACCACTTCTTGATATTCCTTGGCTACCATCAATGAATGCTTGGAATATCATGGGAAGACTATCAAACTAACGTTTAAGTGTTTCAGAAGAAGTTGGAAAAGCTAGAAGCCCAATTTCACCAGTTTACTGTGATAAACCCTAGTTACCATCATAATAAGCCCTAGTTACCATCAAAAGAAACCCTTTGTTCTGTCCAAATAAACCCTGGTTACCATCAAAATACAGGGATGAAAGATCTCCGCGATTTCGCGGATTTCCAGGATTTCCAGGATTTTTACTGTAGCTATAAGTGTATACTTTAGCTACAGTGTATACTTATAGCTATGTTGCGCCTTTCCTGGTATGACCTTAGATGTTGCCAGGACGTCTTCAAACGCTGCAGTAGTGTCAGCATATACATATATGTGGTGCAAACGCCGCAGCACTAGGAGCGTATACTATTAACACGTGCTTCTAACGCTGCAGCACTATCAGCGTATACCAATATGTGGTGCAAATGCCACAGCACTAGCAGCGTATACTACTAATACATGCTTCAAACGGTGCAGCACTATCAGCATATACCAATATGTATGAAATCCGACTTCCGGGAAGTTTCAGCGATTCCCTGATAATGCTAAGGCTATGGGAGAATATCAGCATTTCCCCTTTTGTTCCCAGAGACCACTTTCATCCCTGAAAATAAGCTTTAGCTGCTATCAAAATAAACCCTCGTTACCAGCCAAACAAGTTACCTAGTTACCATCCAAATATCCCCATGTTGCCATCCCTAGTTACAATTGATGAGATTTCCTAAATCCTTTCAGATCTCATCAAGGAGATACTGCCTCATCTGGCACCGGACGAAAGGCTAAAGCAACTGACTTTTGCAGCGCTGGAGGTGAGCTCATGGTTTAAAGGGGCCGGGATGAAAGATCTCCATGGTTTCACAGATTTCCACGATTTTGATAATCCCTGCTTGACGTTCACAAGAATCTGTTGGCCAATACTGCACTGCCTTTCCACAGCACTATCAGCTTATGCCAAAAAGTTTAACTCTGCAGCACTGTCAGCATAAATCAATTGGTATTGCACCACGTAGTACTGTCCGTGTAGGCCAATACTATATAGTTTTTATTTCTTGTCCCTTTCAGTTCACTCATGAGAAGGTATCGGCCGAGTTTAGTGATGTTGACGGTCTCCAGCAGTTTCAAATCAAAGGTCAGTATTGATTTAACTTTTAAGGCACACATCCGGAAATTAAGCCACAATTAAGTCCATAAATTATAGTGAGTATTCCTATACAGGTATAAATCCTCGGCTGGAGGTATTTTATTATTATTATTATATATCATTATACGCCCGGTTTTTCATCCAGTCCTATATCAGCTGGGATTTTGCCCGAGCCTATGGTGTGATGGTGGCGCCGCCACCTGGCTAATCCGGGTACTTATGTTCCAACTAGGCTTATTCACTTGCTTGAAAAAGTAAGGATGCGCTTGCGTGTACACACCAATGGCTTTTGCATCTTTGTTTACAACCTCCAGGCATGGAGGTCGATAGGCGAAATCGCGGTACCTTGACTACGCCACTGAGGACTGTCCTCATAGGCCAGTCAGCGGCGTTCATGGACATAAGCTAGCTAATTAGTGTAGTTCTACAACCGTACCCAGTAAATTACACAAATTGGACCAACTTTGCTTAGTAGTGTAAAAGAAAAGTTGGTGATCAGCAAATAAAACCATTTTTACGACAACAAATATGGCTGAAATTCCAGAGCTTTAGCGCAAACAAAGAGATTTATTCCAGTTAATCAATTATTTACACCCCAAAAGTGGTGAATCAATCGATGGTGAATGCAATCAGTTTTCAATGGACAATATATATATAATTTGATTAAGTTTTAAAATATTTTTTATTTATTTAGTTTTCCACAAATTCAGTATATATATATTTTTTTTTTATAAGTGTCAATAGGGGATATAAATATGGAAATTAATGACCTTTGGATAAATAGCAATAAGCTGAGACCTGCCTGTGTTGTAGCAGGTCCACTTTACATAGTGTAGTAGACAAGATATGGGTCGTTTTCTGAAACGTTTGTGACATGGACACCAACAATGAAAACATTCACAGTAATAGCAGAAAGCAGAAAAAATAATAGCAGAATCGATGTTCATATAAAGGTTTATGTGTTGTACATATGTCAAAGTTTAAAAATTAAATTAAGCAATGTTAAAATGTCCAGTGGAACATGGAAGTTAAGCATGCATCTGGAACATCATTTTATCATACACAATTCATTCAAACATTACAGTTGATTGCAGTTAAGCAAACAAAATTACATCTTATAAGACAAAAGTTGGGGGGAAAACATTTGTGTAAATCTTGGTGTAAATGTGTAAATTTTCACATTAGCACAACATCATAGGAGCTTTTGCTCCATTTTGTGGGATAGATTAAATAAGTGTAGTATTGCTAACATACTTACCACACAGATCCGACAATAACTGACTTGCTATTAAAGACACACAAAAAAAATTATGGTCATCATAACATGGACACCAAATATGTGGTACCCCGTTTCAAAGAACGACCCACATACGAGCCGCACTACCATACGCTGGTGGCCCTCTCTACACTGACCCTTATCGTGCCGTAAGTAAAGACCGACAGGTGGCAGTGTGCAAGACTGGGATCTCTGTATTAGACCAGTCCATCTCCAGCTAGTGCCCAGCTCCCGCTAGACATGTGAATGCCTGGATACCCAGTGATAAGTCACTTCTACTGGGGGCGACCCCTGGATTGAAGCGATTCTATAGTAACATCAGTTTGTCCTTCGGAGAATTAACGTGCATGTGTGTGATGTTGTTTTACGTCCTAGCAACATCTAAGGTCATATCAGGACAGGTACTGACTTGTGAGAATGCACAGTCATGGTGACTTTATAGTGCTGCCACACTGGGAGACCAGGCCGCCAGCACCATGACCCGATGTCTAACAGTCACATTATCATGATACTGTGCTAACCAGTCCTTGCCCTATCCTATTTATGCTGAAGTCATTGGTTTGACTTAACCAGACGAGATGGCCGAATGTGTTGAGCGTCCGTCTCCTGTTTTGGGAGATCGGGGGATCCGAACCCATGGTATCATGGGTTCGAACACTGGTTGAGTTAAACCAATGACTTACAAATTTGTATTTGTCGCTTCCTAGACAGGCGCTCAGCATTATTAGGGCAAGGACTGGTTGGCTCAGTGTCAGGATAATGTGACTGAGTGGGATATCGGGTCATGGTGCTGGCAGCCTGGTCTCCCAGTGGAGCAGCACTATAAAGTCGCCATGAGTATGCACTATCACAAGTTGGTACCCATCCTGATATGACCATAGATGTTGCTAGGACATAAAACAACAACAAACTTGGTTTGACTTGGCTGGGATTTGAACTCCCGACCTTCCGCACAGGGAGCCTTCGCTCAACCGATTCAGCCACCGCGTCTGGTATTTACCCCATGTTGCCTTTTTGTTGACAGTGGCGGACTCCTTTCGGGCTGCGATGGATGAACTGAGCATGGACGGGGTCTTCAGGAGAGCGGTCAAACTGAACAAGTGAGTTGAAAAAACTGGCTTGTTTCCTCCTTTATTATTAAAGTTGTGCAATTCAATGGTTTTGAGTTTCTGCCATTTTTTTAAACATTAATATATTAGGTTGACCAATATAATCTCCTTTATTTTAGTTTGTGAAGTAATTTGTTTTAAAGGGTTGACCTTTTAGAGATTTGTTTAAAGTGAAAGCATGCAGCATCACTTTTTATGTGAAAACCCAAGATGTTGGACATATGATTTTTTGCGCCAAACTCCAATAAATGTTTATATATAATGTACATTACCTGAGAAATAGGAAGTTATTTAAAGTTCTGACGTCGAATGAAATCATACTTTGAAAAACCAAACCATCCGAACCTCTCTTATAGCATGAAATCGCACATAAAGACCACTAATCAGGTTTCATACAGTACTCTCCAAACAGAGTCTTATCACCATGCCTATGACCAATCATTACAGATTCTGCTTGGAGAGGATTCTGCTGTCAATTGTCATTGTTGTGACCTTATTATATATAACCCTCCTCGCTATCGATTTCTGCTGCTTCTTTTTTTTTTTTCCCGATACCACTATGATCCTGGAACTATATTTTATATCAATTGGCATGTATCCATACACGCAGCCTTCTTGTTCATTTCAGATTGCCAACTGACCCGCTCAACATTAAAATTGCCCAAACCAGAAGAGATTGTAAACGGTAACTTGAGGTTATTTACATCATTCTATTAGTGTTTTTGTTGTAAATGTACTCATATTCTATTATGTACCGGTACCGGGGCTAGGATGGCCAAGTGGGTTAGGCATCTGAGACCCCTAGGGAAATCATGGAATCAATCCCCAACCGAGTCAAACCAATGACTTATGAAATACCAGACGGGATGGCCGAATGAGTTGAGCGTCCGTCTCCCGTTTTGGTAGATCGTGGGATTCAAACCCATAAGTTCGAATCCTGGTCTAGTCGAACCAATGACTTAAAAATTGATACTTGTCCCTTCCTAATCCTAACCTGGCGCTCAGCATTATTAGCATAGGGCAATGACTGGTTGGCTAGGGTGTCAGGAAAATGTGACTGAGTGTGATATCAAGTCATGGTGTTGGCAGCCTGGCCTCACAGTGGGGCAGCACTATAAAGTCGCCATGAGTGCGTACTGTCACAAGTCGATAACCGTCTTAATATCGCCTTAGATGTTGCCAGGACGTAAAACCCCAACAACAACCAACTTATAAAATCGATAGTTGTCACTACCTCATATATCACTTTGCGTTATTAAGAAAAGGGCATGGACTGGTTAGCTCGGTGTTGGGATAATGTGACCGAGTGTGATATCACGTGATGGTGCTTGCTGGTGGCAACAAAAGTTGTACTTGTATGTGGCTTTAACAATATTTGGGAGCATTTAATGAAACCATGTTTGCGATACTGTCAGAAATTATCTCTATCCAACAATGGCTGCCAAGCATGGGTGACCACGCTTGTTGGCACCATAATGATAGCTTTGTTTTCATATTTGATCTTGCTATAAAATTGGGGGGGGGAATTTTCCTTGTTATTGCAGATAGTACGCCACACACTTAAATATTTATGTTTATTTTGAAACTACAATAGAAATAGATTTGTAATACAACTTTCAACCAACCCAATCAGACACGTGAAAGATTGCCTTTAAAAAAGGTTTCTCGCGCCTTCGCTTTCAGGATGGAGATTGAGGTCTCTCGATGGGACACGCTTTTGGCTGAGAGGAAACAGGCAGTGGAGAATGCAAAACGGTGAGATCCTTTAACACAAGGAAAAAATGGAACTATTTAATCAGAAATATTAAAGTTGCATAATCCGCTGAAATGATAATATTTTCAAAAGTAAAGGATCTACCTAAATTTGATTTGACATCCAGCTTTACGAGCTATATAAAGTTATCCACACATTCACGGTCGTACAGCGTACTACTTTTCCATACTCTCCCCCCCCCCACCCCCTCCTTCCCCCTCACACCTCAGATACCACATCAACATTTTACCATTTTGCTCGTGTTTTTGAAGCTGGTATCAACATTTTATTAAACGATAAAAGCTGTTATTGGTTGATACCCCCGCTCCCCGAGCCCCCCCGCCCCCCCCCCCCCCCCCCCCCGGTTGTACGCCTTTGGACGACCGTAAAATTGTTTGCAAAGTTGGCCGGCTCCTTAGAGTTGTATAGTCCGATGGTTTTGAGTTTCTGACATTTTATGAGATAAATATAGTAGGTTGATCATTATAATCTACTTGACTAAAGCTTGAAGTTACTTTTATTTTAAATGGTTACCTTTTAAGATAATTGAAGAGCAACCATGCAAAATTAATTTTGGCGTGACCCCACTGTGCCCACTCTGGTGGCTCCATGGTCCAACCTGCCTGTTGCTCTATATCTACAAACTCCACTCACTGTGCCAACCCTGCTGGCTCCCTGGTCCGACCTGCCTGTTGCTACGGCTCTATAATTACAACAGGTTGTCTGCTGAGGCGCAGATGACTCCCACCGAGGAGCCCTACGTGTACCTCTCCAACAAGTCGGACGGACCTGGTGTTAACTACCACAACATTCTCACACGCGATGCCAATACACAACTAGAAATAGAACTCCTGGTATGTAGAATATACCTAATTTCTTCTCTTCTATTCAGAGACGGAGAGTCATAGATAATTTACAGAAAGTCCTGTGTGACTTTTATTCTTGTTCTTTTTGTTGTTGTTTGAAAATTTGTTTATTATAATTGTGGATGATAATTTCCACTTTTCCATTAATGCATAGTGCTTTGTAGGGATACGCTTATGCGCTTAGCTGTGCGATTTTCTGGTGCACTAAATCACTGTTGCAAGTCAGTACCCACCCTGCTATAATCTCAGATGTTGTTAGGATGTGAAACTCCATTCACCCTGTATTGGAAAGTGGGATTTATCATGCGCTCTACTTATCTGTTCATTGATAGGCTGATGAGCTGCAGAACGGAGTGCGGGGCCTCAAAGATTTTCTCAACCACACGAATGGATACCTCCTGCACCACGCCCAGCAAATCAGTAAGTTCTGGCCCATTACTCACATTCAATAAATAAAAATGTGTCAACAGTAGAGTTTATCCCGTTATACACACTCAACAAATAACAGTACTACAGTATGTTCTACCCCATTACTCACAGTCAATAAATAACATGTTAAAAGTATCTTTACCCATTACTCACAATCAACAAATAACATGTGTCTACAGTAAATTATATCCCATTACTCGTCACCAAATAACACTGTCTTCAGTATGTTCTACCCCATTACTGACAGTCAATAAATAACATGTTAAAAGTATGTTTTACCCATTACTCACAATCAACAAATAACTTGTGTCTACATTAAATTCTATCCCATTACTCATCACCAAATGACACGTGTCCACAGTAAGTTCTACCTCATTCATCATCATGCTGTCGGTCGCGATGCGACAAAGACTCCTTTCATTACTTGACTGCCGCTCTCCAGTTAGCTCTCTGCTGTGAGAGTTGCGTCCATGAGTCGGTCTTAATGTCTCTCAGCTTCAGGTTTCTCTTGATGGTATCCCTGAACCGGAGATGAGGGCGCCCTCTCTTTCTGTAATCAGAAGACGGTTGAGAATAGAGAATCTGCTTTGGTAGCCTGTCTGATGACATCCTCATGATGTGTCCAGTCCACCGGAGATTCTTTTTGATCAGAAGATCTTCCATAGAGGGCAGCCCCGTCCGTTTGAGTATTTCCTTATTTATCACTTTGTCCTTCCAGGTTAGCTCATGATTGAATGCTATTTGTCCCTGCAGTGGCTGGCCGGGAGATGTTGGGAGTACCATACATCAACCGCCCTTAATGCTGCCACAGTGACATGGTTTTCTGTTTAGGGTTTGCTCCCTTAGCCTTCGGTTCTGTCAAGAACCTGTACCACAAGGCAGTGGTTTACAACTCTGCAGGGCTGTACCTCATTACATGTGTTTATATAGTCAACTCTACGACATCACTCACAATCAACAAATATGTGTCTACCCTATTACTCACAATCAACAAATAACACATCTACATTAAATTCTACCTCATTACTCATAAGCATCAAATAACCTATCCCATTGGCACAGATATGTTTTATCACCATTTGTACTTTCAATCAATTCTGATATTCTTTGTGACATCAGTAACTGAATGTGGTTTTTCTTTTCCTTTCTTTCCAGGGACATCATCTTTTCAAGCTGTTGAAGACTTTGACAACCCGATGAAAATCATAGAAAATCTTGCCTCTATCTAATTAAACTCGATTTAAAATATATTGGTTGATTTGTAATCGATCTGTGACTAGAATCTGAATGGCGAAAGCTAATATTCTCTAGATACAGAAGTGTGTATGGAATTACTTTTTTTTAAATGTACTTGTCACTATCTAGCCTGGCGCTCGGCATTACTGGGATAAGATATGGAACAGTTGAATGAGGAATACAAGTTGTCCATGATTGAAATTTCCCTTGCTTAATTAACAAATTACAATTATTTTCAATTGAAAAGCATAAGCTTGCATATGCACATGCATTTGGTGAAGCTCCATATATGCGGGTTGCAGTGCGGTTGTCACATCAATTGCTACCTGGAGCGATTCAAATTTCCACATACGCGACCATATGAAAATCTACACCCATACGAAATGGTGCTCGTCTGGCTGTAGCATTCCCCTTTTATTTTGCATGTTGCCTTACGCTTCTATGTCTATGAAATCTTAGCTTTCATGCTCTTGCTTAAATGCCGTAATACATGAATAATGTTGAAAGTGTGGGTAATAGCCATGGCTTCTCCATCACATATGGTTCTCGTATTTCCTCGAATAGTCCCTGTTATCTCATTTGGCTGTCCATCCAATGATAGGACACCTGCTATGGCAGGACAACATTGGTCTGGATGCAGGGTTGTCCATTGAAGACAGGCACTACTGTAGGTACTCCCTCCTAAATTCCTGACTTGAATAACCCCCCCCCCCCCCCACAAGAGAAGTGGGACATGAATGTAAATAATGGAACATTTATTTAAAAGGCCCTAGTGGCCTGATATACTTAACGTTGTGGGACCAAAACTGCACTCTGACAAATGCTCTCCACCACAGCTTTGCACGAGTTCACTGTTTTTGCAACGAAATATGCACCTGGAGAGTGATAGGACAACTCCCAATATGCATTGCATGATGGCAGAGGCTATTTGCAGAGCTGCTCTGCAAATAAGCGGACACATTTTTGTTATTTGCAGAGCTGCTCTACGAATAAGCAAACACATTTTTGTTATTTGCATAGCTGCTCTGCGAATAAGCAGACAAATTATTGTTATTTGCAGAGCTGCTCGGTAAATTAGCAAAAGAATATTTATTATTTGCAGAGCTGCTGTGCAAATTAGCAAAAGAATATTTATTATTTGCAGAGCTGCTGTGCAAATTAGAAAAAGAATTAATTTGGAATAACTGACGTTTTGCACTGCGCATACCGGTGTGGCAGTTGTTGTTGTTGAAGATTTATACTGCCTATCATGGATAAGCCTGAATAGGCTTGTTTTCACCATTAGACAGTTTGTCGATAGAAAGCCCGAGCCTACACTTTTACCGACCCAAGGGATTTTTAACCTCCCACACCACATAGACATGGTATGAGAGCAACCGGCCTTTGATGACGCTGTAAGTTATACACAGCGGTGGAAATCCAAATTGGCAGAGATGGGGGCATGGGGAATCAAATCACCGACCTTCAGATTAGGAGTCCGACCTAGAAAAAAGTCAGACACTCTAACCACTCTGCCACAGAGAAGACAGTAAATTGCAAACCCCTGGAAATCGCAAACCCCCCATGCTTTGTACCCCCCATGCTTTGTAGCATTTATCACCACAAGCATGGCAGCTATAGGCCTATGTTTGATTTTGAACTTCTACCAGATCTGGGGGATAAAATGGGTTCAAGGAGGATCAAGATGGATTATTTTATTAGTTTTGATGTCATCCTGTTACAGCAAAAGCCCTTTTCACTGCTCTTGAACACTCACAAGAAGAATAAGGGACCAGATCAATTTTTGTCAAAGATACTAAACTACAACATTAAGAAAAGCCAGCACAACTTCTTTGAACTAACAAATATCCAATTCCCTACAAAACTGTCAGTCACTTTGCACATACATAGGCTGCTAAATTTCATACTTTTCAAATGAAGAAAATGATAACAAGTATCCAGCAATGGTGGTATTGGCTTTTTGGCCTCATAATTTCTTGGTCACAAATAATAATTCTAGAAATGCTTAGATCTAGAGTTCTAAACCTGAATCTAGACTTATATAATTATGGATATATATACAAACTGCATAACAAGACTTGCATTCAATGACAACTGACCCCAACCAATGCTGCAATTCTTGTTTTAAACCAGCATAAATAATAGGGACACAATGTGAATAAAATAAGAGCAACTTCATCTTCTAGATCTAAATCTGGACTTTTTAATTATTGATCTAAATGATGTAGGCTTAAATGTCAAATGTGTGAACAGAAACTTGTTTCAAAAGAAATATATAACGAACCAATGTCTGATGAACCCTAGGCCCATCCATTTCTTAGGCATTCCATTAACTATCAGATATAAATAAAAAGATAAAAATAAGTAAAAGTGACTGAGGCTCCAGATTTGCTTACATCTAATTGCAGATGGTGATACGTTTTTGTTTATGGAGGCCTACATACAATGGTAGATAAAAGATTCACATATTAATTCCTGATATATATTTTTTAATTTACTATTCAAACTTCAGCTGAAGTCTAACAAATTCCAGATATGCAAGCTCAGCTTGACATACTTAAGGCAATCACATGTGCTTTGTGCAAGTTTTGGTTTAAAAAAATCACACAATGCACCGTGACGCTGGAATTACAAACTGGTCTATTGTAAAAATTGTATTTATATAAGCATGATTAAGCCACATTTATTTTTATATAAGGGGGATCCCTCACAAGATGGATTAATTGATTATTTTTAATTTCATGCCTGTCACAGCAAGGGCCATATTCACTGCACACAAGGATAGGGGAACAGATAAATTTTGTGTCCAAGATACTAGACTACATCAATAAGAAAAGCCAGTACAACTATCTGTATCATTATCCTACATATGTCCGAAGCCACCATGGTGTTGTAAAGCAGCCAGCAACTGCTTGGTTGAGACATTAGCTGCTTTCATAGTCAGGTTCCAGCTCCCCAAACATCATTAACATGGGGGGTTTGCGATCTCCAGGGAGGATATGTGATTTCCTAGGAAATCGCAAACCCCCCATGCCCATATATGGCATGGGGGTTTGCGATTACAGGGTTTTGCGATTACAGGGTTTGCGATTTCCTGCTACATGCCGGCAATGCATTGTCAGTGGCTGTGAGCAATCTTCATACAGAAAAAGGTAAATATCTCTAAAACCACACCACCTAGAAACAAACTGCTTGGAACACATATAGAAAAGATGTTTAACAAACAGATTATATTAAATTTATATGTTTAGGGTTCTGCATTTCTATTAATTTTGAATCAAACTGACATTTTGCACTGCACATACCGGCAAACTCAATGCATTGTCAATGGCCGTGAGCAATCTTCATACAGAAAAAGTTAAATATCTCTAAAACCACACCACCTAGAAATAAACCACTTGGAACACATATAGAAAACATGTTTAACCAACAGATTATATTAAATTTATACGTTTAGGGTTCTGCATTTTTATTAATTTTGAATAAAATTGCCGTTTTGCACCGTGCGTACCGGCACTCAATGGCAGTGTGCATTCGTTCAGCATGTGCAAGTAAATGATGCACGCTGATTGGTCCACAAAAGATTATGCATGCTGATTGATTGATTATACCTCTGCGAATAACAGTATTGGTGGCGTCAATTTGCAGAGCCACTCTGCGAATAGCGAGTGCTTTGCATGATTGCTCTCCCGATTTGTCTTGACAACACAATTCCGAATAGGCATTCCATGATTGCTCTCCCAGTGATAGATAGTATGGGTGCAAGTACCAGGTTCAGATTTCTATATTCAATCCGATTGCCCACTTACAGTGGTTTTGATTGGTCAGTTCACTCCTGTGCTGTGCCTCAGCACTCCCCGTGGTGTGCAGGGATGAAAGGTCCGCGAGTTTTACTGTACTGCAATCCCGCAGCACTATCAGCGTATGCTAAAACATTGTTCAAATACTTCAGCACTATCACTGTATACCAATATGCATGAAACCTGACTTCCGGGAATTTTTCGCAATTCCCTGACAATGCTCAGCCGATGGGAGAATATTCGCGTTTTCTCAAAATGTTGCTGTCAGTTTACAAATAACCTCACAGTCGCATAGATTTCCGCTTTTTTTTTGGGCCAGAGATCACTTTCATCCAGCAGTGTGACACTACTTCACAAGGTCATCCTAGAAGAACAATAGGAATGTCTTTAAAATTTATACTTGTCATTACCTAGTCTGGCACTCAGCATTACTAGGATATGGCAATGAGCACTGGAATGCAGAAGACCAATTGTCAGCGATTGAAATTTACCCCCGCTTAATTAATCAACCTCATATTTATCTAAAAATATTTGGAGGAGACTCAAATCCATCGGACTATGCACCTTAAATACGGCTGTGTATTTACCTGCTATTCTTACAATACCTTTATACATGTACACTATATACCATTTGTGTGTAAATAATCCTGACTTAAACAAATGGTTGGATGACCAGTGCATCAGCACTGATCTCAGAACCTACTTAACAGAATAAATATATTTACAACAAAATAAGGAGATTTTGATTATTCTTTGGAGATAAAGTGGAACTCATGCACAAAATACATGTATCTAGATCTATACATCGATGCACTTTAAAAAAATTGAAGCGTATAATTCAGGGATGAAATATCTCTGCGATTTACCGGGCGCGGTTGCCGAATCAGTAGAGCGCAGGCCTCCCGTGCAGACGATCGGGAGTTCGATCCCCGGTCGAATCAAACCAATGTCTTACAAAAGTTGATACTTGGCGCTTGGCATTATTAGGATATGGCAAGGACTGTTCAGCTATAAGTGTCACAATAATGCGACTGAGTGGAATGTCGTATCATCGTGCTGGCGGTCTGATTTCCCAGTGGGGCGGCACTATAAAGTCGTCATAAAACCCATCCTGATATTACCTTAGATGTGGCGAGGATGTAAAACTCCAACAACGAACGAGCGCAGTCTGAAGTAAATTATCTTGGGGGAGGGGAGAAGAATCCTACCGCAGAAGCGTTTAAGGATTTTCTTGGTGACTTATGTTATTTGTGTTATATACGTTATCTCCACACAAACCACTATGGTAAATTGCACACAATGTTAATAGTTGTTACCAATCTACCCTAGAATAGTGAGTTAACTGTGTAATTGTTGTTATTGTTGTACATTGATCATGTGGAAATAAATATATTATCATTATTGACACGACGTCAAAGATCCACATTAACTCGGCAGGGCGCCTTGCCCAGCCAGATACGGTAATTCATTATATAACGGTTGTGTTCATGAATAAAATACTGTATCCGCCCTGTGTTGTCCTCGTTGCCTGCGCTCACTACATATATATATATTTATAATACACATATATCGATGACATATAGTATGTATGTTTGATATATTATATATATCATAATATGAATAAGCAAGATTCCCGGCTGGTACTTAATTGGAGAAGGCAACGGGACAACTTTATATCAATTCCACAGAAACAGCTGTTTCCGGATTCTTGATTCTTGTGAATTTATTTTCCCTCTATATATGGGCATTGTTTCTGTATATATACATGACCTTGTTAATCATTAACCCCCCACTGGGTGGGTCGGTATTAGTTTTTATATTAATTAAGAGCGGCTAACGGGTCCAATGCCTATTATAGCTGTATCCTATTGATTGATTGATATTGGAGTAATTATATTTATGTAGTCAAAAAACACACCTGAGGTATTAACCTTTTAAGCATAACCCTATAAGCTAGCCACACTCTATCTAACAGAATAAACAAACCATTCTACTAACACTCACTCCATCTCAGAATGTTAACTCCAACAACATGATAGTTTTGCAATTCACAACATAGTAGGCATACAAACCTATGAAGGAAAACTATGCACCTAACCACTCCGTAATGTAAAGGTCTAATCAATACACATGTATGTATCAAGTGTGTAGGAATACAACATATAACTGCTATTTTTGTATGTGAATTGTCAAACTATACCATATGTAAGTCTTTGAATGTTTGATATTGTTATTTCAGCTGATTTGGGCTAGCTGCATATATTGTAAATAACTGTATTGTCACATGGCTGGAAGACCAGTGCCACGGCGCTGACAAAAGACTTTATTCAATGAATAAACTATATTTACACAAAAAAAATCACATACAGATACATTATAATGCACAGTAATAATGGCACAAATAGAAGCATTTGGGTGGAAATGGCACAACTAACATAAATAGTTTATTGACAATAAATATCATCTGAAAAGCATGAGTTAACATTAATTAGACATCATTCTTGTAATGATCTACACATTCGATTAGATTATGTCTGATCAATGTGGCATTTTTACATGTACCATTATTATATGCATACATATATAATATTGCAGAGACATTGGAGAGGACACCCACAATTATATGACTTCAAGAGTCTGTCCACCTCCATATGTGTGCACAAAAAAGAGTTTATTCTTTTACCATAATGAGCTGGCATTAGAGGCCGAATAGGGCCTAGATCAGCCAGAAGAGGATCAGTAAGTTAATATTTATATGATATATACCGCCAGCTATATATATATATATATATATATATAAAGTAGGGCTATGTAAGGAAAGGGAAGGATACAGATGAGTGTTGGGTCGGACACTTTATTGAGCATCTTGGCTAGCACAATAACAGGCTTACCGGTAAAAGTTTGAAATCGCATAGAGAAGTGACTGCCCCGCCGAGCTTGCCGAGGAAAACGCCCGTTGGTGGCGCTAGTGTAGGCAACCCGTGGCAAATTAAGGCAGGTCAGCGATTGGCTATAATATATTGCGAGTAACGTAATGGCAGATAATAAATAATAAATGATACTCTGCCTATTTATATCTGCATAATTAATTATACATCCCATATATATAATATATATATAACCCGATACCTCGCTTAGTCAGGTTGTCCTGATACTGAGCTAACCAGTCCTTGCTGAGCCTTATTAATGCTGAGCTAGGTAGCGACAAATAGTCCTATCAATTTTGTATGTCATTGATATGACTCGGCCGGGATTCGAACCAGCGCTCTTACAAATTGGGCCACCGCGTCCGGTCAGCATTTTTTGTATGATAGGATCCATGTTGATACCGCTTTCATCTCTGGAACCCTTCTACTGACCTAGACATCACCTTATGTGTTCTGGAGAATTGGCGAGATTTTGACAACAGAATCTTTCAACAAATTAAGCTTACAAATCAATGCGGCTTTAAAACATCTTTTGTGACTGTATTTTCACAAAATTGATTGTGAAATACATAGATGAAGTTCTTAGACAGGTTATTTTGCCATAATTTTAAAGTTGGGTGAAAATTAACAAAATCTTTATTGTGCCTGATTGTTCAATACCATGCCTTGTGATTTTATCGCTGATACCATGTGACGGGTCACATCATCATCATCATGCTGTTGGTCGCGATGCGACAAAGACTGCTTTCATTACTTGACTGCCGCTCTCCATTTAGCTCTCTGCTGTGAGAGTTATGTCCATGAGTCGGTCTTAATTACATTTCATGAAAGCTGCCTGCAAAAGTGTTGAAGTGCTGCTGGCTTTTGCAAGTTACCATCGGCACTCTCTCGGGGAGCAAATAGAGGTTTCACACCGGCAAGAACATGTCAAGACAGGCGCAAAACTATTTGTCCCTGCAGTGGCTGGTCGGGAGATGTTGGGAGTTCCATACATCAACCACCCTTAATGCTGCCACAGTGACATGGTTTTCTGTTTAGGGTTTGCTCCCTTAGCCTTCGGTTCTGTCAAGAATCTGTACCACAAGGCAGTGGTTTACAACTCTGCAGGGCAGGGGCGTCAAACTCCCTGAGATATTGCTATACCTGCAATACCTGCAATACGGGTCACATACACACATACAAATAAACTACCTCAGCGATGCCTCTGATGCTAGTATTTATCTCCATGTTACTATATAGACGCCATTCATTCAAACGTAACACTAGAGTCGTTTCCCCATGTTTGATAACTGGAGCCGCCAACTCTAGACTGTTTGTTTGTTGTTTCTTTGGTCCTGGCAACATCTAAGGTCATATCAGGGCCGATACTGACTTGTGACAGTGCACACTCATAGTGATTTCATAGTGGTGTCCCACTGGGAGACCAGACTGCTGGCAACATGACCCGATTTCCCACACTGTCACATTATCCTGATTCTATGCTAACCAGTCCTGGTCCTATCCTATTAATGCAGAATGCCAGGCTAGTTAGCGACAAGTATCAATTTTATAAGTCATTGGTTTGATTCGGCCGGGATTCGAACTCCCGTCCTTCCACACGGGGAGCTATCGCTCTACCGATTCGGCCACCGCGTCCGGTCCAAGCCCAGACTAGTCGAATGACATAGTCAAGCACCTCTGTAAGGGTGGAGTGATTTTATTCTTGTTTCATGCTAAGCCATGACTCCGTAGGGGTGCAGCGGTTTGATTCTCGTTCTGACCATCTTTTGTGAAAATCACAATAAGCGAAAATATTGGATCTGTTCCAAAAGCATTGTTGTCATAACCAATTACCATGCATATTATAAATCAAACCAGGCTCCTGACTAATTAGCCATATCAGTGATCAAAGGTGCTTCAGTTTCAGCAGCTGGTGAAATTTATTACGCAATGCTTCGACATGTGTCTGCTCCATCTCTTGCAACATGTTTATGCGTGGCAGCAGGAAATAAGCGCACGACTGCTGACTCAGGCAGTCGTAAGTAACAAGAAAGAGTGACCGGAGCCAGCCAAGCACTGTCCGGTTCTTCAGCGTCGTCTTGTAAATTGTCCACAGTTTGAGCGATGTTGTCAAAGCTGGTGGGAACATGTTCCACTCTTCACTGAAGTCCACCACCATCTCATCAAACACAGCGAAGGCCTTTTTTGCTTTCAAAAAGATCTCCTTCCGCAGCGACAACTCTAGCAAGCGCTTTTCCAGTGGCTCGAAGCTGATCACCCATGACCTCATGTGTTCTTCGAGCGGAAGTGGCTTCCTCAGCTCCCACTCCATTTTCTCCTTCTTCAACTTGGACCTCTTTGTCAACACCTGCAGAAAGTCCGGTCCCCACTGCTTCGACTCGCACTTTGCTACGCTCGTCGATATCGTGGGCACAGACCGCCCCTCAAGACGCCAGAAGAGGCTCCAGTCCTGAACCTCCTTGTCAAACTCTCGCATTATCTCAAGGCCGATGCGAGAGTAGGGCAGTAGGTGGGGCGTGGGCATGCGCAGCTGGAACCCAGACACATGGGGAATGCCAGCCGCAATGATGACCGGGAATATGTGGATGGTGAAGGTGGAAGAGTTGGACTCCTCGTCTGCCATGTCCATGTTGATGTAGCTGATCAAGAGCGTCATCTGCGGAGGGGTCGACGACGACGGGATGACGCTATACATGTCGCGGGCTATGTGGATCTTCCCAAGAGAGGTGAGTGCCATCCGTATCCCTGCCGACATGAAAACCCCGCGATGAACCATTTTCTATTTTTGTTTTAGTGATAGCCATTTTTATTTTTATTTACGCATTATGTTTTATGTGCAGATTTGTTTGATTCCTTAAATGCAAAAAAAAGACTAAGTTATATAGACAATTAAGCAGTTTGCTTTCCATGCACAATTCCTGATGGTTTATGTACACAATTATGCAGTTTGATTTCTATTTACAATGCTCAAAATAACTGATCATGATTAAAATAACTGATCATGACCTCCCTATCAGAGTCAGAGAAACGCAAACAATACTTGCCTTCAAAAATGCATATAGAGCCCACCTGGTTATTCAGGCCCTTAAATGACTACTGCAGTAATTACTAGCAAAGCCCTGAGCTGCTGCCACCCCGGATCCTCGCTTGCTCTCCGGTGGGTTTTTCCCCTGTACCACCCACCCCAATGGGCCCCCCTCCCCTGCCACCACCCTTAACCATCATGAACAAACCATCAACACACCGAACATCCTACACAACTATCAATCTGTTTAAACACATCGAACATTATATAAAACAGACAAAATGTCTTGTCAACTCTGAACTTAACTTGTTTTATAAGAGAAAAAATGTAACCCACAACGATTATTTGAGTTGCCCCGAGTATACACCTTCTACTCGGTGCTGCTCCTCATTTTTGCATGAACTACAGTGACTGTTGCTGTACATTATACAGCAGGAGCCACTCCCTTAATTCTACAGGATCGGTGCTGTAACTAATACAGCACTGATCAAACTTATTCTAATAGTAAGATGGCCGGAAGACCAGTGCCCCGGCGCTGACAAATGTCATGTTCAGATGAATAAATACTTTACCAAAAAAAAATATATATATATTATGTACACAAATATGCATAATGCCTGATGCTTTACGGATGCAATTGGGAAGTTAGATTTTGGTTATGTAATGATATACATTTCTATTAAAGGTACATAGTCCGATGGTTTTGAGTTTCTGTAATTTTTCTGAGATAAATATATTAAATTGATAGCTAGCTTATTTTAAACCACCTTATTTTAACATGAAATCACTTTTGTTTTAAATGGGCTAACTTTTGAGATATTTGAAGTTTAATCATGTTAAATGAATTTTGGCAAGCATCCCAAAACTCTGACGCCTTAGGCTTTGGCAGTAACACGTTCTATAAATTTGACTCAGTATTCCTGATATGTGACAGACTGTTGAGGTATGTGGCGTTCTCTGTGGCGGAGTGGTTAGAGTGTCTGACTATTTTCTAGGTCGGACTCCTAATCTGAAGGTCAGTGGTTCGATTCCCTGTGCCCCCACCTCTGTCAATTTGGATTTCCACCGCTGTGTATAACTTACAGCGTCATCAAAGGCCAGTTGCTCTCTATGTGGTGTGGGAGGTTAAAAATCCCTTGGGTCGGTAAAAGTGTAGACTCGGGCTTTCTATCGACAAACTGTCTAATGGTGAAAACAAGTCTATTCAGACTTATCCATGATAGGCAGTATAAATCTTCAAGAAAAAATGTAATATATGAATGACATCATGTGTGGGATTCCCTCATTCCATTACCGACAGGGAAACCATCAAGATGGCAGCCATAGAAAGCTCTCAATTCACCTTTTAAAGTCTATTAATCTACATGATAAATTATTCACACCAAAATAACTGATCATGATTAAAAAAAGCATTCGAACTATATATATATATATATATATGTATATATATATATATATATATATATATAGCACTTTAGCTTGCAAATTGTCAGATTTTCTCTATAGGATTGCCCAGAAGCCCTATCAATGCTGCTGGGGGCGTTGCTGTTGGCTGACAAGTAGGCCTACCTGAGTGCTTCAATCATCCATCAGTGCATCGCTGATGGTAAGCCGACGCAGCACAAACTACAATCAAAGACCCTATAATACTAAGACGGCTCACTCAGCCTGTACTGTGTAATCAAAATGATCAAACCCACCACTTGGTGGCTGTTCTCTTGGTTAAACAGGTGCTATATTATATGTATAGATAGATTAGTTAGACGAATCTTACCTGGGTATAGATGATGGATAACTGTTGTCTTACCGAGGTAGAAGCCTCGGATAGACGTGGGCTAGGGAGAGGTAAGCACATCCGGTCCAGCAATCTTTACCTACTTAATCAGGAGAAATGAGCCAAATAATCTAAAAGTACATTAACGGTGATAATGGTACCAAACTGTGAAGTTTTGTTGGTAAAACCAAAGAATAGACGTGGAAGGGAGTGGCGGGAGGGCCCTAGCCCACGTCTATCCGAGGCTTCTACCTCGGTAAAACAACAGTTATCCATCATCTATACCCAGGTAAGATTCGTCTAACTAATCTATTTTACCTCGGTATACAGCCTCAGGCTAGCCTCAGGCTAGGGAGAGGTTTACGTAAACTCATTTATCCTGTATTCTAATGTCAAAAATCAATAACAATTGTTAAACATGTATGAACATCAACCAGCAAAATTAAAGAGTTTTGGTGAAAACGAAGTGTATTCTCACCTACTGCTGATCTAGTCTTGTAGCAGCTGTCGGGCTACTGTGCTCGACTTTTCTAATCGTTTGTTGTAGTGGGTTGCAAACGACCGTGCTGTCTTCCATCCTGCATGGGCCAGGATCCGCTTAACAGAGATGCCCAGGAGTCGTGCCTTAGACACCATCGCACCCCTTGTTGAATGGGAGGCATATTTGTCCGTGTCTACGCCTGCCATTTTCAACATTCTAATTGTCCATCTCGCTAGAGTATCTCGCGAAATGCCTTTGTGTGGCTTAATAAAGCTCACCAAAAGCTGTCTTGACTGTCGTAAGTCTTTTGTCTTGGATATATATGCCCTAATGGCCGAGACAACACAAAGTTTTGAGTCTTCTGTGAAACTACTAACACTAATCGTAGATAAAGGGTCACCTAATCTGTTAGATTTTAATAACTTTGACAAATCAAATGTGGCCTCCTTTCTATCTATCTCTAGGCCGTCTAACGATAACGCTACAATAGTTTGACCCCTGTGTCCTGTTACTAACAAAAGGAGCAAAGCTACCTTAAAACCTAATTGTTTAAGATCTAAATGCTTATTATGAGGCCACTGTTTGAGTAAATCAAACACTACCGACACATCCCAAAAGCGACTGTATTTCGGTTTTGGTGGATTCCTCTGATAAATCGACCTAATAATCCAATGAATGACATGGTGTTTTCCAAATGTCTCATTATTTATCCGTGGCAGGATAACCGATAAAGCACAACGAGCAGCATTAATAGCTCCGAACCCTAATCCTTCATCCTCCAACCCTCTGAGAAATTTACCGACTTGTGAAATAGTAGGATTCATGGGTTTAACTTTGTTAACTATACAAAAAACACCCCATTTCCTCAAATATGTAGTATACATTTTAACCGTACCTTTACGCCAAGCATCTGCCACCAGTCTTTGTTGTGTAATTTTATCTAAACCAAATTGTTCTAAATATTTATTTAAAAAAGGAATGCCCACAACGGGGTTGTGGACACGTCCCCTCGTCGTTTTAGAGGGCCTTGGTGTGTCAGATTGTCTGGCGATCTTCGGAATCGGAGGCAATCTTTGGCGGCTGCCTGTATGCCCGGTAGCCAAGGCTGCGTGTGCCAGTCGGGAACGATTAATATTGCGTGTGCTTTGTCCATCCTTATTTTTCTGCTTACCCGGCTGATCAAGCTGAATGGGGGGAAGATATAATAAAATTTATTCCCCCAGGTGAGAGAAAAAGCATCTATATGCCATGCATCCGGTTCTGGCTGCCATGAGACATATTTATCAATCTTACAATTGTTTCGTGAAGCAAATAAGTCCACTTCAGGTTGGCCCCACTTTTGGCACACTGTGGCGAAAATTTGTGGCTTAAGAGCCCATTCTAAGTGGTCATAAAATTGTCGACTTTTATGATCCGCTAAAGTGTTCTGCTTTCCGGGAATATAAGCTACTGTTAACCAAACTTTCTTCATTTGGGCCCAATCCCAAATTTTTCGGGCCATAGCATTACATGGTTTTGACTTTGTCCCACCCATATTGCGTACATATGCCATTGCTGTGGTATTATCCGTTAAAATACGGACGTGTGTACGTGGTACTTTAACCAAACTAGCGAGGCCTAAGTAAATAGCTCGTAGCTCTAGGACATTAATATGATCAGAATCTTCCTCTTTTAACCAACGTCCACCAGTTGCTACGGACTCGCAATGTGCACCCCAACCTTCTAGTGAAGCGTCAGTAGTAACTACTGTGTTGGGTTCATTCATCCGTATGGGGTTGGGGGAATTTTCAATATTATCGAACCACCAATTAATATCATTCAGTCCTTCCTCGGAAATAAACATTTTCCTTTCAAAATTGCCTTTAGTACGAGCCAACCCTAAGTTCTTATCTATCTCCAAAGATTTGATATGGGCTTTGCCATATAGAATAGCCGGGGCGTAGGCAATAAGTATGCCAACTAGCACCGCGACCTGTCTAATCTTTGGCCTACTTAAGGCGACCAAGTGAGACGCCGTATCATGAAACTTAAGCAGCTTGTTATCTGGGAGTGAAACAGTCATACAGCGCGTGTTAATAATAAATCCTAAACATTTCAGTTCAGTTGTTGGGACAAAAACAGATTTGTTATAATTTAAATAAAATCCTAACGTAGTCAGGAGGGAACATAAATCTTCCACCGCTTGTTGACAGTCATCATAGGATTGTGACACAATGAAGGAATCATCTATGTAGGGAAACATAGTATGTCCCTTATTCGCCATCACCGAGGAAAACGGGTTTCAACAGTTTAGTAAACAAACGGGGAGCACAGGCTAAGCCATTCGGCATACAAGTAAATTGAAAAAGTGTACCTTTCCAAATAAACCGTAAGAATTTCCGGTGTAGTTCAAATATCGGGACTGTATAATATGCATCCTGTAAGTCAACACTAGCCATCCATGCATTTTGTGTTACCAAGTCTCTGGCTGTGTCAAGTGAAAACATTTTGAAATGTTGATACTCTACTAGTTCGTTTAACTTAGTTAAATCTAAAATCATACGGATATGGCCATTTGGCTTTGGCCTTGAAAATATATTAGAGATAAACTCCCCTGGAGTGTGTAACACCTGTTCAATAATACCCTTAGACTCAAAGAGCGTAACCTGTTCAGATAATGCTCGTTCTTCAATCTCATTAAACTTGTACGGAAAAGGTATCCGTTTTTGTAAAGGGATTTCCGTAAAGGGAATCTTAACACCGGTAACAATATTCAAAATGTTAACGTCAGAAGTAATGTCATACCAAGAAGAAATACAATTAACAATATTTCCTGCACAAAATTCCCTTACGTCTGTTTGTGTAGACTCCGCCACCCGCTTAGGTAGTTGGGTCTGCGTAGCCATGTCTATTTGTTGACTGGTCGTGGGAAGGATTGTTTCGGGGCAAACTCCTTCCTGAACGGGCGGTTGCCGTCGTTCCACCCTTGCCGGTCTCCTCGACCTCTGCCCCTGGGCTGATAGCCGTAGGATGGGCCGGACCTGCCAGCCCTGGCTCCTCGACGAGGACGAAAATCCCCTCGGGGTCGACGGAATCTGGAAGAGTCGGTTTTCTTGGCCTCCAGGTTACGACCACTCTTGGCCTCCGTTTCTACCTCTTTAAAGAGGTATGGCAGTTGGCCCCCAAACATTTTCCCCTTATCCAGAGGTTTGCCTTTGATTGGCTTGGGGGCAAGAAGAGTGTATATTCCTTGCCATCGTTGTCCATAACCTTTTTAGACCTGGCGACTTCCTTTCCTGCTTGGGTACTGACCGCCTTGAAAACATTTTCATAGCGACGATAACTCAGAAAATTACTGGCGGCTGTAAGGAGGGCCATGCCCTTGTCCATACCTCTAGCCAGTGAGGAGAACTTGTTCTCTGTCTGCATCCGGTTCGCGACCGGAACGACTGAAGCGAGTACGCCCAAAACTGCTTTGTGGACGGTAAACAGTGCTGTTTCAAATCGCTTCTTCTCTTCGTTAAGATGGATGCCAGCATCCATCTCCTTAACGACACTAGCTGGGATACCTTTGATGCCGGAAATTTGTTCTGTGATCTTATTGATCACCTCGGCTGGCTTAAAGGTATTGAAGTGTCCTTTGATAGTCTCACGCATCATGGTCGTTGTTCTGACCTTCTTACCCTTTTGAATAGGGCAGCGCTTGCGAATCTTTCCGCCCAGCTTGGCATAAACGCCATCTCTTTCTGTATCTGAGTCGGATTCAGTAGTCGACGAGTCAGACGATGAATCGGAAGAAGAATCCTTCTTTTTCTTCTTACTCTTCTTCTTTTGCTTCTTCACTTTCTTACTTTTGGTGGCTTTCGTGTAGTCATCACCCGAGGAACTAGCGGGTCTTTTTCCGCTTTTTGCCCTTAACGTGCGTGGGCTCAGCCGCCGAATCAGTCTCAAAATCCGTGACATCCTGCCAACCAGAGTCATCTGGGTCAAACTGTTGGTCTTTGCTTTGGAGCTCTTTCATACGTTGCTCCACTAGCCGATTGACCTGCAAGGTCAAGTCCGCTGGGAACACCTCGTCGTCATCACTGTCTCTATCCGAAAGCACGTGGGCTCCCTGAAGCGGAGACGGCGGAGCTGTCCTATCGGGAGACGTATCGTAGCCGGTAGGCACGCGTCCCTCCGCCGCTGCAGGCGGCGGCTTGTTTCGTTTCGTAGCCATCGGTTTCTGTAACCCAAAAAAGGAAACTTAATAACCGGAATCAACTCAACTGAACACCGAAGTGACGCCAGAAACTGGGTTGAGGATATCTTGGTAACGAGTAACGTATTTACACCGTTCTCGAAACAGGCGTGGTAAGCTAAATTTTCCGTAGGTTTTAGGTATCGAAACCAACCGTACGTGGGGTAGGCTTCTAGAACCTCCCATCTCTCTGTTCCATACACTTCTCTCACCCACGGCTACTGCGCCAGCAAGTGAGAGAAAATGCTACGAAACTCGGAGAAACGCCTCATCAAAAGGGGAGTCCATAAAAGAAACCCAGGATCTTCCCCAACATCACCCTCTATTAGGGTCCGAAGGAATGTCCACAGGAGATGTGACGGTGTCACCATCTCTACCCGTACAAAGCGGGTTAAATCGAACCACTGGCCAAGACAAAGGAATCCTTTGTTCTATCCGATTCAAATTTTTAAACGTCAATCTTGTCCAAACTGGACGTACGAAAGTTCTGAACTTTCCAATCTAGATGCTATAACGCATCATAAACAAGCTCAACCAAAATAATCATGATTACTTACAGTTGTTAGCTTGTTTGTAGATAAATCCAACTGGAGCAGCTCACGAGCGTCCTCCGGTCGTGAGCTTTTTATGCTAATTGCTGGACCGGATGTGCTTACCTCTCCCTAGCCTGAGGCTAGCCTGAGGCTGTATACCGAGGTAAAATATATATATATGAATGTGAAAGATGTGTGATGATGGCGATGATGCTGATAATGATGGGTATTTGTTCATAGCAATTTCATATTGATGTGTATTCATACTTACCTATCTCATGTATAATATAATTGTATGTGTTTACATGTGAAACACCAACCAGCAGCCACGCTGATCAAACCCACCACAAGGTGGCACTGCGAAATTTACATTACCATGGGAGAGATAGGGAGTGAGCAGTCTTAGTATTATAGGGTCTTTGCTACAACGCAGCAGGAGCAACCAACCTCAGCAACTCCACCCCCACCCCCTCACACACAGACATACTCGGTTGCACAAACTGAAAAATCAGCAAAGGTGTGCTTGGAGAGCATTTATCAGAGTGCGCTTCCAGTCTCAACAGCCTATACCGGGTCCGTTTAATGTAACATCGGCTCCAGTCTCAGCTTACCATCATCGATGCACTGATGGACGAGTGAAGGCGTCAGGTACTTGCCGGCCAGTAGCAGCGGCCCCCAGGTGTTCTGGATGTTGACCTTCTCAGCCGGGCTCAAGGTCGAGTGGAGCCTGGCCACCGCGTGCCCGCCAGCGGTCTCACGTGGCGACGCTGACACGATCTGCGCCGGGGAATATAGCTTAGCTAGAGCTGAAGTAGACCTTTACCGTGGAGCATGCGTAGTGGGCTGAAACTTGGGTTGCGGTGAACATCATATGTCTTTGTTTGTCTGTCATATCAGAACAGGTACCGACTTGTGACCTCACACATTCATGGCGACTTTACAGCGCTGCCTCACTTGGAAACTGAGTCACAGGACCATAACAAGCTATCCCACTCAGTCACATTATTCCGATACTCAACAAATCAGCCATTGCCCGCTCCTAGTAGTAGGCCCCTAATGCAAAACGCCAGGCTAGATAGTGCCAAGTCGCAATTTTGTAAAGTTATTAATTTGACTTGGCAGGGTTCGAACCCACGACCTACACTGCAGGAAGTCAGCCAGCGCTTACCTATTCGACTATCCAATCCAGTCATCAACATGAGAATTGCATATTAAGTTTGTACACATTGAATACTGGATCACCATTGAATGCAGTGCATGTAATGAGTATTTATAATAATACAACTAATAGTAATACAAACATCTAAAACCATTGACTATGAACATGTGAAGTTGTCGCAGCTTCTTCACCAGTAACACACCAGACGGGATGGCCGAATGAGTTAGAGCGTCCGTCTCCTGTGCTGGTAGATCGTGGGGTCATGTGTTCGAACCCTGGTCGAGTCAAACCAATGGCTTAAAAATGTATACTTGTCGCTTCCTAGCCAGGTGCTCGGCATTATTAGGACAGGGCAAGGACTGGTGTGCTCAGTGTCAGGATAATGTGACTGAGTGGAATACCAGGTCACCATGCCAGCAGCCTGGTTTCCCAGTGGGACAGCACTATAAAATCGCTATGAGTGCACACTGTCACAAGTCGGTACCCATCCTGATATGACCTTAGACGTAAAACAACAACAAACAAATCATCAGTAACACACACATGCAGCAACTAAAGCAGCAATTACCCAGGCTAAGTCTAGCTAGTCTAACATAGCTAGGTCTAAGTCTAGATTTCTCTAGATGTTTGTTGTTGTTTGTTTGTTGTTTTATGTCCTGGCAACATCTAAGGTCATATCGGGAGGGGTACCGACTTGTGACAGTGAACACTCATGACAACTTTATAGTGATGGTGGTTGCTTTACGCTGTGTCAGCAGCACAGGCGATATTCATGCCGAAACGTGTTTAGCTTGTGTTCAGTCATATTTTTAGTCAATCATTGATTTTTTTTTATACAAAAAGGTAAAAGCATATAATTATGCAAATTGTCAACAAGTAAAATAAAATTCCAGATGAAACTCAATGGCATCATTCTCCTTGAATTGATCAAATCGGTTTAATAAAATTATATGAGATAACAAATTGGGAAGTAAATGCATTTCTACACGGTCTAATCGTGGCGACGCTGATAAGATACCCAGAAATGAGTGCTGACCTCAAAAGCCTCAGCTGGTACCGGCGGACGCAGCACTAGATGGACGTCGTAGACGGCGGGGACGCCGAGTCGGGCCCGGATGTTGGAGCCGGCCCGGGGAGAGCCGTCGGGGAGACCGGTCAGCAGGTGGTTGAAGCACCGGTCGAAGCAGGGTTGCACCCGGGCAGCCTCCGCGAACAGCACCTATCGGGCACATCCGCAAGGTGAGCACCAGCAGCACTTGGGGTGGGGGTGGGGGTGGGGGTGGGGGTGGGGGGGGGGGGTTATTACAGCCACAAACAGGACGATTGCTTTGTGTGTTTGGTTGTTTGTTGGAGTTTTATGTCCTTGCAAAATGAAAGGTCAGATCAAGATAAATACCGACTTGTGACAGTGCACTCATTGGTTTTTTGTATCATGCTTCCCCCACTGGGAGACTTGGCCACCGACGCAATGATCCGATTTCCCACGTAGTCACATTATCCTGATACTGAGTTAACCACTCCTTGCCCTATCCTAGTAATGCTGAGTGCTAGGCTAGGTAGATACAAGTATCAATTTTGTAAGTCATTGCTTTGACTCGGCTGCGTTTCGAACTCCCGACCTTCCGCACGGGAAGTCACTGATTCGGCCATCGCCTCCAAAGTGTAAACAAGGCGATAGGGAAAGTCCTGACCGTAAGCTAAGCCATAGGAATGGAGGGTGTATGGGTGGAAAGTTAGACGGAAAAGTTGTGGCTTTGGTGGTAAGCGTTTTTTGTTTGTTTGATGTTGTTTTACATCCTAGGAACATCCAAGGTCATATCAGGACGGGCACCGACTTGTGACAGTGCGCACTCATGGCGACTTTATAGTGCTGCCCCACTGGGAGACCAGGCCACCAGCACCATGACCTGATATCCCACTCAGTCACATTAAGCGGCAAACTGCTGTCAGGAGAGGAGGGAGAAAGGGCTTAGGAAGGTCTGCGGGACAAGAGAGGGATACGCTGATTGGCTGAGGAGGTATATGAGAGGTTGTTGAACCTACCCTGTGTTTGTATGTAAGTGCATTGCCTGTATATGGGCCTATGTAATTGTAAGCGTTAACAAACTTATGGATATAAACCATATAAAAGACTTACAATTGTAGGGGAACAAGTGTAGTTGTCTGCATTGACCTCCCAGGCAAGGAGCCACAGAGACAGGTAGGCATGGATAAGAGTCACGACATCAGGGAGCTTAGGTGGTGTAATGGTTAGCACACTAGTCCCGGAATGACGAGGTGTGGGTTAGCTCTATGCGCAATATTTCCCATTTTAATCACCCCCACGACACATAGGGCCTACCTACTACTCGGGTCAGCCCTCTCGGCTGCCAGTCACCAATGGTCATGTGACACTGCACTCACCTTTATGAGGAGTCTGGCCCTCTTCAGGTAGTCTCGGCCCTTTGGGAGAAGCCGCGTCGGTGATGTGACACCCTCTGAGTCGATAGGCGAGATTATGCCGTGCCGGATGCCCGACAGCCCTGGAACCTGATTGGTGATTTGGTTATTGCAGTTTTACATCCTGGCAACATCTAAGGTTATATCAGAATGGGTATCGGCTTGTGACAGTGTGCACTCATGGCGACTCCATAGTGTTGCCCCACTGGGAAATCAGGCCACCAACACCATGACCTGATATCACACTCAGTCACATTATCCCGACACCGAGCCAACCAGTTCTTGCCCTATCCTATTTAATGCCAAGAGTCTGGCTTTGAAGCGGCAAGTATCAATTTTGTAAGTCATTGGTTTGACTCGACCGGAATTTTAACTCCCGACCTTCCGCACGAGAGGCATGCGCTCTACCGATTCGGCCATCGCATCGGGTGCCTGATGGGTGACGACTCCATGGATATATTACAGCGATGGCCGCCACGCAGCATCCGCAGCATTCAACAGCTTCACAGTCGTACAAAGAGAACTACTTTCAGTTTCACAGGCCATTAGATTAAAGTTGCATAGTCCGATGGTTTTGAGTTTCTGTCATTTTGTGAGATAAATATATTCGGTTGATAATTATAATCTACCTTACTTTAGTTTGAAGTGACCTCTATTTTAAATGGATAACTTTGAAGATACACACAAATGCCAACTTAATTGGGGGTGTTCTCTGTGGTGGAGTGGTTAGAGTGTCTGACCTTTTTTCTAGCTCAGACTCCTAATCTGAGGGTCGGCGGTTCGATTCCCCATGCCCCCAGCTCTGCCATTTTGGATTTCCATCACTGTGTATAACTTACAGCGTCATCAAAGGCCGGTTGCTCTCATACCATGTCTATGTGTTGTGGGAGGTTAAAAAATCCCTTGGGTCGGTAAAAGTGTAGGCTCGGACTTTCTATCGACCAGCAGTGGAATGAGGAAGACCAGTCGTCTATGACTGAAATTTCCCCTGCTTAAACAACTAATGGACCAAAAAATAATAATGTTGGCAAGCACACCAAAACTCTGACAGCATAGGTTTCAGCAGTAGCGGATTCTATTAACTTGACTCAGCATTCCCATCTATGAGGCAACAAATACTTAATACCTAAGCACCAGCAGTGGTGCTTACAAACCTAGGGGGTTTGGGGAAATGCCCTCCCCACGCACCCCCAAAACACACCGAACAAGACCTGTTTCTACCCTACTTTCCCCCCACTTCCACCCTACTTCCCCCCACTTCCACTCTACTTCCCCCCACTTCCACTCTACTTTCCCCCACTTCTACCCTACTTTGCCCCAATGGTGCATTCTGATGACATTTGGATACACATTTAACTCATTATATTCCTGCATTTTTGTTAGAGGGTGTGTGTGTGTGTGTGGTGGTGGTGGTGGTGGGGTCCAGGAAACCAGGAAACCAGGCCAATGTGGGTGAGGGTTTATCTAGAAAGACTTGGGCGTATTTGCCATCAATTACAGCTTGATTACCAAACTTTATATACATACACATCTCATATTAATTTTGATGGGTTTTACTAACTTGGGTCAGTTCGATTAGAGTGGCACCCATTTTGAGTCACGTAACCACGAGTGTTATTAACTCCACCATTACATAATGGTACAGATGGATTCCACCAAATGGAGGCACTATATTGAAACGGGTCCGGAATATAACAGAGAACATAGATATATATATACACGGTTCAACACAATATTGGCCTAGGGATTGATGTGCAGCAGAGGTTAAAGCTAGTATCTCTATATAAATGATGAATGACAAAAGCTTTCCCTGAATATTACCTGGCCCCATGGAATGCCGGGACATGACCTGGACGTGGCTCCGTGTGAAACAACGGACTCGATGACGGAGGCTTGCCGGGGTAGGTCACTCCAGCTTGTCGTTCTGAACAGCGTCGCGTAGGTTCGGGCGCGCGGCGTCTTGTACAACATGACGCTGTCGACGCTACCCGATGCAACCTGGCAGCCACCGCGTGTCTTACCCGCTCTCGCGTGTTCTCGCACGTACTCTCGCGCGTGGCGAGATCCTAACATGGCGGCGTCGCCGTAGGTCCGCATTTGGCGCCGGACAGGCGGCGGGGGCATCTCGGCCCCGGGCGGGGGCGCCTGCCGGGCGGGGTCCTGCATGGGCGGGAAGGAGGCGGCGGCGAAGCGGGCCTCCATGACGCGGCCGACCGTCGAAATGCCATCGTTGGTGGTGGACTTGGTGAGGGTGATTTTGTGTGTGAATGAGGTAGAGGAGATGATGGAGCTGTTGTGGGGTGGGGGATCAGACACTGGTACTACCAGTGGTAGGCCTAGTTCCAATTGGATTGAGTGGGGAAAAAAATCAAGATGGACATTAGAAGCGAAACCGAAATCTGCACGTTCGTTAAAGTTGCATACATAGTCCGATGAAGCATAACATTTTCAAAAACCAAAATATACTCACCCTGATTTGATTCTACATTTCTAACTAAAGCCGTGTTCACACACGGGAGTTCTGTCGCCTCAACTAATTCGCCTTGTCTAGTTCGGCTCACATTCGCCGTGTGGACGCGACGCTGAAGTGAATTAGGGCTAGTTCGCCTCATCTAGTTCGCTTCAAGTAAACCACGTCACGAGGTAGTACTGATGAAGCGAACTAGCTTAAGTCAGCCCATCTAGCTTGTGTGGACGGTAGCGGTTTAGATGAGGCGGATTAAGGAAGTCACAGTCGAGACCTGAGTTTGTTGACTTTCCAGTAAATTTGCTCTATGAAACTGCTAGCTGTGCACAGATATTTTTTTCATAATTTATATTTAGGGTTTCACTGCCCAGCAGAAGTTTTGACCAGTCCAAAACAATACGATTCAGTCAAAACAGATCTAGGTCGAACCCACGCTCTCTCGTGCCGACGTCGAATAACCGAAACTGGCGCTGGTTAGTATGGACTTGCTCATGCGCAGATATCGATTTCCGCCTTAAACCGCCCCGAGAATACTGCATCTGTGGACACGACACTAGTTCGCCTCATCTAGTTTGCCTTATCTAGTTTGGCCTAAAGTTGTGTGTGTGAACACGGCTTTAGATACTTATAAATTTATTAAGCATTTGTTTCCACATAGATGGGCATACTGAGTCAATTTAATTGAACCTGTTACTCAATAAGCCTATGGTGTCAATTTTAGTGTGCTTGCAAAAATTAACTTTCATGTTTGCCCTTCAAATATCTCCAAAGTTAGTCATTTAAAATAAAAGTTACTTAAAACTAAAAAGTAAGGTAGATTAGGTATAATGATCAACGAAATATATTTATCTCAGAAAATGACAGAAACTCAAAACCATTGGACTATGCAACTTCAACAAATTGGACTGCACACCCTCACTCTCCTAACAACGTGTACAAACAGGTGTTGAAGATATTAAATGTACATTCCTCAAATAGGTCTATGTAGGTAGGTAGGCATGCGTGTATGCCATTGGGGCCCAGGTCCAAGGGGCCCTCGGGCTAGGGTAATCTACTCTGGTCTTGTAAATCATTTCACTAAAACAGACCTTAGCTGTGAACGTGGGAGCCGCGCCAAAATGTTCCCAATTGGGCCCTGCAACTCCAAAGGCTGGCATTGTCTGTATGTATGTCTGTATGTATTGTGCCTGTATGTATGTATGTATGTATGAATGTATGTATGTATGTGTCTGTGTGTATGCATGTATTGTATGTATGTATGTATGTATGTATGTGAATATGGATGTCTGTATTATGTATGCATTGATTGTGCGTATGTATTGTGTGTATGTATGCATATATGTATATATTGTGTATGCCACCATATGTCATATAAATTATATACATGCAGACACAATACATATACATGTATGCTTATATGTGTGTGCATTATGTGTGCGCGTATGTATTGTGTATGTATGGATTGATGTATGGTTGGTTGGTTGTTGGAGTTTTATGTCTTGGCAAAATCTAAGGTCATATCAGGATGGGTACCAACTTGTGACAGTGCACACTCATGGTGACTTTATAGTGTTGCTCCACTGGGAAATCAGGCTGCTAGCACCATGACCCACTATCCCACCCAATTACATTATCCTGACACTGATCTAACCTTGCCCGATCCTATTAATGCCGAGCGCCAGGCTAGGAAGTGATAAGTATCAATTTTATAAGTCATTCATGGATAATGATGGAATTCTTGTTGTGGACAAATTTAGGTTGATGAAAAATAAAAAATATTCGAAAAGTTTAGGAGTTTTCATGTCCTTTGTTTGGAGTTATTTTTAATCTACCCAATTTACATAACTCTTATTTATTTTTGTTCTATAAAACTTATAAATTACGTATAGCCAAGGACTTACTAGAGAAATCAGCATGCACTCGGGGAGCACAGTCGGCGACCAATCGGCGAGCAGTCACCAGTCGAACGCTGATCGGTCGCCTACTGCTCGGTGACCGATTGGCAGCTGTGATATATGCGTAATAGACGTCCAGACATGTGGGTAATATATGCTAATGAGATGCATCAGGTTCTAGACAGTGAGTGAGACAAAAGAGTATGTAAATGAGGTGACATCATGGAAAGTTTAGCCGGCGGTTCAGCTAGCCCTGGACGTGAATAAACCATTCAGTATCCAGAAGTCAAAGTGTTCAGACGTACTTTCACAGCAGCCACTCGGCTACTGCTCGCCAAAATTGGGCCCTGATCGCTGAGCGCTCACTAGGTGGTTGCTGCCCGCTCAGCGATCGATTGCTGACCGCTCACCTACTGATCAGTGATCAGTCGCCAAAACCTTGTTTTTCTCGTCTTTTTGTGTGCTTTGGTCGAATGGAGATCCCTGGTGAATGTGGGTTTGTTGGTCGCAAAGTGGTCGCCAGTCCTAGTGTGGCTGGGGCTTAAGGCATTAAAGTTGCATAGTCTGATGAAGCATCCAATTTTCAAAACCAGAGCAAGTATCTAGATTTGGTTGTACATATCTAATTTAGATATTGGTGCACTTATTAACCATGTGTTGCCACAGAGAAGGGAACACTGAGCCAATTTAATCAAACCTAATACTGCAGAAGCCTATGGTGTCAGAATTTTGGCGTGCTTGTCAAAACTAATTTGACATGTCTGCACTTCAAATATCTCAAAAGTTAAGCCTTTAAAATAAAAGTTACTTCAAACCAAAGTTAGATAGATTATAAACAATCAATTCATTATGTTTATCTCAGAAAATTGGCAGAAACTCAAAACCATCGGACTATGCAACTTTAATCAACCACAAGTAGACAGACAGCAGGTAATTAACGGCTGCTGCATGGTCATGTTTCGTTTGTTTGTTGGCGCTTTACGTCCTGGCAACATCTAAGGTCATATCAGGACGAGTACCTACTTGTGACAGTGCGCACTCATGGCGACTTTTATAGTACTGCCCCACTGGGAAATCAGGCTGCTAGCACTATGACCACTCAGTCAAACTATCCTGACACTGAGGTAATCAGGCCTTGCTCTATCCTAATAATGCCGAGCGCCAGACTAGGAAATGACAAGTATAAATATTATAAGTCATTGGTTTGACTCGACCGGGAATGGAACTTCAGACCTTCCGCGCTCTACCTATTCGGCCACCGCGCACGGTCTGCGTGGTCATAGCTCTATCTACGCATGCATGTGTATATGCAGTAAATCGATAGTGCTAGGCACAGCATGGCTGGACTTGATTGATGTCGCCACCTACATTAGACTGAACTGCAATAAGTTAGATTGGTATGAGTGATGGTATGTCGACCTGTCCAAAATATCATATCGAACCAATATCAATCTCCGGACAAAGCCCCCACCCCCCTCAGACATATGGCTGTAACATGTATGCTCAATTAAATTATGCTTACAAAGCTGTATTGAAGTTTAAACCAAGGTCGGTTAAACCAAACGATCGGTTAATCCAAACTTTTTTCGGCGGCCCGGCAAAATACTACCATTTATCATATAGAAAAGTTTGTTAAACCAAAGTCGGTTAATCCAACCTATCGGTTAATCCAAACAAAATTTTCGGACCCTAAGCCACTTCCAGTATGGTTAAACCAAACTTTCATGTGGTTATAAGGTCATCTGAGACCGGACCGACTTTTTTTAATATGATAAATGGTAGTATTTTGCCATCCGCCGAAAAACGTTTGGATTAACCGATCGTTTGGGTTAACCAAGCTTGGTTTAAGGGGGTTAAAGTGTATATACATAAAAAAACAATAATCAAAGTGTCCACATACATTGTATATTACATTCATAGTGCACTCACGTTTTTACCAAAGCCAAGTCAAAGTCGAAGCCAAAGCTTGGTTAAACCAATGATCGGTTAATCCAAACAAATTTCTAGGGCCCCTTCAAGTTTGGTTTAACAGGGTTGTACTGTATATATATCTATATATCCCAGACGGGATGGCCGAATGAGTTAAAGCGTCCGTCTCCCGTGTTTGGTAGATCGTGGGTTCGAATCCTGGTCAAGTCAAACCAATGACTTAAAATGTATACTTGTCACTTCCTAGCCAGGCACTCAGCATTATTAGGATAGGGCAATGAGCAGTGGAATGAGGAAGACCAATCACCCACGATTGAAATTTCCCTGCTTAAACAACTAATGTACCTCCCCTACCCCCCAAATATATATATATGAATAGTTTATGCACAAAACCATGTAAGCGCCAAGCCAGAAATGGAGATAAACATCGGAATCAAACCCGAAAAACCTTTATTTTTTTATATTCCTTCTCTTTTGTTCATTGCTCCATAACCATGTGACCATATGAAAAGTGGAATTAGTGAGAATTACATTTATCTTTAGGATAAAATGTTTTATTTAAACTACATTTTTGGATTGGCGCTTACATGGTTTTGCGCCTGGAATCTTCAATATATATATATATATATATATATATATATATATATATATATATATATATATGTAGTGGTCTGCACTGACCTCTCGGGCAAGTAACCACATAGACAGGTAGGCGTGGGGAGTGTGTTGATATCAGGGAGCCTAGGTGGTGTAATGGTTAGCACGCTGGCCCGGAATGCGGGGAGATGTGGGTTCGAGTCCCGCTCTAGGCACAATATTTCCCATTTTCATCACCCCCACGACACTGGTGCCGTGACCAGGATCCTGTACAAGCTTTGCGCTGTATGGTTGTTGAACCTACCCTGTGTATGTATGTGTAAGTGCATTGCCTGTATGTATGTAATTGTAAGCATTACAAGACTTACAATTCCAGGGGGACGAGTGTAGTGGTCTGCACTGACCTCTCGGGCAAGTAACCACATAGACAGGTAGGCGTGGGGAGTGTGTTGATATCAGGGAGCCTAGGTGGTGTAATGGTTAGCACGCTGGCCCGGAATGCGGGGAGATGTGGGTTCGAGTCCCGCTCTAGGCACAATATTTCCAATTTTCATCACCCCCACGACATATATATATATATATGTGTGTGGGTGTGTGTTATGTAGGCCTATATGTATGGCCATGTGAAAAAATGTAGGTGTCTGTGAAAGATATTTGAAACGATTGCAGTATATTGTGAAGCATTATGGGAAGTAGGAATCAGGAGTCATCCTAAAGTTGTCCACATTTTCATGGTCGCGTAAGGAGTGCGCTGTACTACTTTTTCAGACCCTCCCTCCTCTTCCTGCTCCGTCACAAAGTCACAAAGTCGTAGACATCAACATTTTATCACCAAACACGACATTGGTTTATGCTATATCAGCACATTATTAAATAACCCAAGTCGTACATGACTGACACTCGCCATGTTCATGGTGTGTGCTTTGTATGACCGCCGCCCCATCCTGATATGACCTTAGATGTTGCTAGGACGTAAACCAACAACAAAACAAACAAACTGTATGACTGTCGAAAACTTCGAACGGCTGCTTAACTCATATGACCTTAGATGTTGCCAGGATGTAAAACCGAAACAAACAAACTTTAACTCATACCTAAGTTATATGAAGAGTCATATTCGATCGAGTATTTGTAAATAAGTAAAGATGGTGGACTGTTTAAAAGAAAACTACCAGACAAGTTGACCGCAATAACAATACCAGGAATGGTAAATTTATTAACAACAATTCCAGAATGTATCGTATTTTTCTAACTCCCTTTGCTGTGTGTTGGGTAGTATAGTAAAGGTGGGGGGTGGGAGGGAGAAGGGGGATTAAGTGTCTAAATGATACCAATAAAATAGTTTTCATTATCTATGATTATGTAGACTGCAAAGTTTAGTGAGCTACCTTAAAGTTGCAAAATCCGATTTTTTTAAAGTTTTAGTTTTGCTTAGGAGGGGGAATTTTCAATTGCGGACAATTGATCTTTCTCATTCCACTGCTCCTTTCCCTATCCTGGTAACTTGCAGAAGGTCGGGAGTTCAATTTCCGGTCGAATCAAACCAATAACGTACCAAATTGATACTTGTCACTTCCTAGCCAGGTCTCGGCATTATTAGGATAGGGCAATGACTGGTTGGCTCAGTGTCAGCATAATGGGATACCAGCTCATGGTGTTGGTGGCCTGGTCTCCCAGTGGGGCAGTGCTATAAAGTTGCCATGAGTGCGCACTGTCACAAGTCGGCACCCGTCCTGATATGAACTTAGATGTTGCCAGGATATAAAATTCCAACAACCAACTAACCAGGGCCACGTTCAGGGTCCGTCTTGGAGGCGCGTCAGAGATGGTCCTGACGTCACGCTAGTCTGAACGGCAAAAGCAGTTAGTTGTCTCGAAACTGGCCGCCCCCCCATAGGTGACCGCCATTTGCAATGGCAAAGCTGCGTTGTGATTGGCTGAAACCACTGAATACGGCGGCCATTTTCGAGGTGCTTTTTGTCTCCTGTCTGAAATGGGAGGCGTCTCCAAGACGTCTCTGAAACGCACCCTGAACGCAAATAGGCCAAAAACTGTCACAGAGACATCTCTGCAGCACCTCCGAGGCGCACCCTGAACACGGCCAGGTATCACACAATACAAGACTCACCAGTGTTCTGATGCCGACGTGTATTCCTCTTGGTCCCCATAGTGTCTGAGCCGCAGAGCTTGTAACCGGAACCAGGTATGCATGTGCACGCATGCGCAGTGCCGCGCTTTACTAACTCCCAACATACTATTTGTTTGTTTGTTAGGGTTTCACATCCTAGCAACATCTAAGGGCATATCAGAACTGGTATGGACTTGTGACTGCGCACTCATGGCGACTTTATTATAGTGCTGCCCCATGGGATAGGTCTACCAGGCCGCTGGCACCATGACCTGATATCCCACTCAATCACATTATCCTGACATTGAGCTAACCATTCCTTGCCCTATCCTATTAATGCCGAGTCCCAAGCTCGGAAGCGACAATTATCAATTTTGGAAGTCATTGGTTTGGATCAAATTCCCGTTCTCCCAAATTAATATTTCTCGCTACGTAGCCTGGTTCTCAGCATTACTAGGATAGGGCAAACAACTGGTTAGCCCAGTATCAAGATAATGTGACTGAGTCTATATGAGAGGGGAATTGCGTCATGGTGCTGGCAGCCCCAATGGGGCAGCAATATGAAGTCGAAATGAGTGCGCACAGTCACAAGTCGGTTCCGTCCTGATATGACCTTAGATGTTGCTAGGGTGTAAACCTCCAACAAACAAATAGCTATGAAAACATTAGTCTGAGTGCCGCATTGTCCGTTGAAGACAGGCACTGTTCTGCATAATCTGTTGTTGGGGGCAGTCTATCACTGACAGTGGAATAATCACATTCTCCAATCACAGTCGGAATGTACTGGTGCAATTGAATGATTTGTTTACTGACTGTGGAACAGTATGGAGATTGGAGATTAATTGGCTTTTGTTGGGTATTTTATGCCCGACTTTGGGGTGCGCAGTGTATTCGAATTTAATGTTGTTAAATAAATACATGCCCAGAATATCTTATCCAAAATCCTTTGGGGCAGTTGTATTTCGGAATTTAGATTTTTTTTCGGATTTATGATATATAGCCGACTGCACAGAAAAAAAAACCTACGGTTTTCAGAACTTTTCTGATTTCATAATTTCGGATGTATTGATATGGACCTGTAGGCCTATATACTTTTCAAAATTAACGCAAAATTAGACCAAACTAATTGTAGAATGTGGTTAATTTCACAGCATTCCAGAGAGAAGAGTTCCGTCTTAGTCGTGGGAAGCACACCTTGTTTCGAAAACTGGATTTCTCATCAAGCCACTTCTACTGATATAAACAAGTCATAGACTGTGGACACCTCACTGTTATATGATTATATACGGAAACTGACTCAATGTAAAATTCTGCGATATTTTCTGGGAATCAGGCAAACAGGGATGCCAGGTAGGAGGCAAAGAGTGCCTCGAAAATGGCTGCCAAATCCAGTGGTTTCAGCCAATCAGAGCTGTTCTTTTCAATTGCAAATGACTGCCCCCTATGGAGATGACCATTTTCGAGGCAACCGACTGCTTTTGTCGTCCAGACTAGTGCGACGTCCTGAATTTCTCCAAGACACACCCTGAACACGGCCCTGCCCCTAGGCTGAGCTTTAGTACACTCAATACATGATTTCCGCGACTAGTAGGAAATCTGGTGATAGTCAACGACACTCGTATTGTGGGTGACAGTGTGTCACTGTATTGTTTTACACTGACGATCGAGCTTTTCAATCAAACAATAGGATATAGCTATAATTATCAAAAATGATTAAAAAATGGTAAGCATGTTTTCTCTATAAATCCACATTTGTGGCGAAAAGACTGTCAGTGGCTCAATAGGAAGCCAGTGTTAACAGAGCATCAATTGCCTCTCAAAAGATGCTGTGACCCACAAGTCCAGTCTGGATTACACTCTGTGCATGCGTCGCGGAAATCATGTATTAAACCATTTTTCTGTATTTAAAAAAAAAGATTTATAGTGCCGATCATAGAGAAGTCTGAATAGACTTGTTTTCACCATTAGACAGTTTGATGATAGAAAGCCCGAGCCTACACTTTTACCGACCCAAGGGATTTTTAACCTCCCACACCACATAGACATGGTATGAGAGCAACTGGCCTTTGATGACGCTGTAAGTTATCCACAGCGGTGGAAATCCATAGGCTTCTGCAGTAACATATTGTATTAAATTGACCCAGCATTCCCTTATATGTGGTAACAAATGCTTTCCAAGTGCACCAGTATCTAAATTACATATGTAAAATCAAATCTAGATAATTTCTTTGGTTTTGAAAATTTGATGTTTTCACTGGACTGCAGTTTTAAGTAAAATTGTCTTGGTCATGTTACTTCTCCGTTAATAATTCCCCTAATAACACCGAAGCACAGAAAACACATATAAACAAAACAAGACATACCGTTTTAAATGACAATTTTAATCCAACATTTGGCGAATAATATGCCGACATGTGGTACAAGTGTGGAACAGTTATGACTAAGTAGGCATGACCAAACAAATATCGTAAGCCCCTTGTGACGTTCAGAATTACAGCAGTCCTGGTAGTCAAAGGTAAGCACCCTGGTGAATTAATAAACCATACCACTTACACGCAAATAATGAAAGGAAAATCTACTTAGGCATCGTCACTATCACACACGTCGGATAAATATAGTACAACATCGAATTTCCATCATTCAAGTGACCCAGTCAAGGAACGTGGTTCCCTCATTTACCATGGGCACTACTGAGAGATAATATTCTGACTGCCATAATAAAGTGTACCCCGATTCACTTATGAATGAAGCATAATAACGCGACTACCGTTTCATATTCAGGGGCGTAGCTAGACCTTTAACGATGTGTACTCCTAATTTCGGCAGGGGGTTTAGGGGGGCTGCTTACGGCATCACACCCTTCCAAATATGAAATCATATCTAAGTAACCACCTGGTTGCCAAAACGATGTGGACGTTTTGGCGTATGCCTAGCTACGCCCCTGATATTGGGACGAGAACTTTAATTAAATTTTTATTTTAAAGACATGATAGGTATATCTACTCATTTGTATGTGTGTTGATGCATATGTGCGTATGTATATTATGGAAGATGGTTTGTTTGAAATAAAAATATATATGATTCTTTTAACCAAAAGCGGGGCAATCAATTCATATAAGGGGGGGGGGGAAAATCAAAGATTTACGAAAAGATGCTTGCTGGTATGATAGTCTCGGGGGGGGGGGGGTCACTTTATTACGGGGGTCAGAATATTATCCAACACCGGTGTAACAATTTCAATTTCCCCCTTTTCAAATCCCCCCCCCCCTCCGGGAATTTAAAATTGTTTAAAAAACATTTTAAAATTCAGACCTATAATATTTTTTTCTTGAGACTTCGCCCATTTGGGGTGAAATATGTTTTGTTGTACTAGTAATAATTTCCATTATGCTATTCTCTGTACTATTATTATATTTGTCATGAAATCTTTTGTTAAATAACAAAAAATAAAGAAAATTCCCCCAAAATGGGGGAGGGAATGTTAGAACGAGGGAGGGAACTTGAAAACGTTTTCAAATTCCCCTGGGATGAATTTGAAAACGTTTTTAAGTTCCTGGGGGGGGGGGGGGAACTTGAATCAGGGGGAATTTGAAATCTTTACACCGGTGCCAGATAATAAGCAATTATTGCACGATATGAGGCTCGGAGACATTAAAAACACACACAATAGAAAAATGCCGCGGTTATTTAAATTATGTTAACTTTCATTTTAAACTATAACTAACACTAACGTTTCGATGCATTTTAAACACAATTCACAACAAAACACAATGTAACATCACTTTTGTTTTTGTGTAGGAGGCCGGGGGGGTGCGATATTAGTTTTATCTAACATGGCATTACAATGGCTATCACCATAGAGAATGTGTTATCATTTATAAACGCACTATGCCATTGTAGGGCCACCTTCGCACACATGTTGCTAGGACGCAAAACCACAACAAACAAATAAATACTTTCCCATCAAGGATATAATTTCATTTTGGTCTCAGTTAACTCCAATAGCAGATCATAGGTTCTTAACATACAAGAGCTGGATTCATTTAAATAAATAAATAAATGGCCACCTATGGGTCGGGTCTTTCGAGGTCATCATGAATTATACAAAACAGGGAGACCCTTTCTGCCAAACAAACGCTGGTAGAAGACGCAGCAAATGCCGTCACGAAGTCAGGTGGACCATTCCATGTGAGACAGGTCAGGGGGACCACAAAACAAGACACAAAATAAGCCCGACTTGTCTAAGTGTTTGGTTTGAACTGGCCAGACATTGATCCTATGACTTCATGTATGCGAAGCAAGTGCCCTACCAACTCAACCATCCCGTCCGGTCCCGTCAATAGATTCTCCCCTCTTCCTATCAAGGGCCGGGGGGCGGGGGAATACTGCTCTCTTTGTAAATTAGGAAACCGCATAACAAAAGCAGTCTGTGTGCCTGGAGAGCCCCCCGTAGTGAAACAGGCCAAGGTCACAACACTGCACGCATACTAGGGTGGCAGGACGGCTTGATGGCTATTTTCTTATATCCATAAATATAATGACGGGAGTTTTAAATATAGCATGAATAGCGGCACATACTGGACCTTTTGCGGTAGAAAATATATATATATACTCACTGCAGTGATGGATGATTTGTATGCTAGCACGGAGAGGGGTACCTGGCTAAATTGACATATTATGCGTCACAAGCTGAACAAACGAGCACATGACCTGTCACTGGCTATATATTGTACGTGACATGTCATACACTACATGAAGTACTGCATGACACATAACAAGCTGAACAAACGAGCACATGACCTGTCACTGGCTATACATGGTATGTGACATGTCATATACTACATAAAGTACCGCATGACACATAACAAGCTGAACAAATAAGCAATGGCTGGACAACACGGCATAAGATATGTCACACACTGTGTAAAGTTACACATGATGCGCCACAAGCTGGGAAAATCAGCACCTGACCTGTCACTAACTGAACAAATCAGCACGTGACCCATCAATGGCTGGACAACATGGCACACCATATGTCACACACTGTAAAGTTAGACATGCTGCATCGTAAGCTGAACAATTCAGTTCATGACCTGTCACTAACTGAACAAATCAGCACGTGACCCATCAATGGCTGGACAACATGGCACACCATATGTCACACACTGTAAAGTTAGACATGCTGCATCGTAAGCTGAACAATTCAGTTCATGACCCCTCTCTAACTGAACAAATCAGGCTATGACCCATCAATGGCTGGACAACATGGCACACCATATGTCACACACTGTAAAGTTAGACATGATGCATCGTACGCTGAACAATTCAGTTCATGACCTGTCACTAACTGAACAAATCAGCACGTGACCCATCAATGGCTGGACAACATGGCACACCATATGTCACACACTGTAAAGTTAGACATGCTGCATCGTAAGCTGAACAATTCAGTTCATGACCTGTCACTAACTGAACAAATCAGCACGTGACCCATCAATGGCTGGACAACATGGCACACCATATGTCACACACTGTAAAGTTAGACATGCTGCATCGTAAGCTGAACAATTCAGTTCATGACCCCTCTCTAACTGAACAAATCAGCCCATGACCCATCAATGGCTGGACAACATGGCACACCATATGTCACACACTGTAAAGTTAGACATGCTGCATCGTAAGCTGAACAATTCAGTTCATGACCTGTCACTAACTGAACAAATCAGCACGTGACCCATCAATGGCTGGACAACATGGCACACCATATGTCACACACTGTAAAGTTAGACATGCTGCATCGTAAGCTGAACAATTCAGTTCATGACCCCTCTCTAACTGAACAAATCAGGCTATGACCCATCAATGGCTGGACAACATGGCACACCATATGTCACACACTGTAAAGTTAGACATGATGCATCGTACGCTGAACAATTCAGTTCATGACCTGTCACTAACTGAACAAATCAACCCATGACCCATCAATGGCTGGACTACATGGCAGAAGTTATGTCATGAAAGCTCATGAAAGCTGCCTGCAAAAGTGTTGAAGTGCTGCTGGCTTTTGCAAGTTACCAGCGGCACACTCTCGGGGAGCAAATAGAGGTTTCACACCGGCAAGAACATGTCAAGACAGGCGCAAAACTATTTGTCCCTGCAGTGGCTGGTCGGGAGATGTTGGGAGTTCCATACATCAACCGCCCTTAATGCTGCCACAGTGACATGGTTTTCTGTTTAGGGTTTGCTCCCTTAGCCTTCGGTTCTGTCAAGGACCTGTACCACAAGGCAGTGGTTTAGAACTCTGCAAGGCAGGGGCGTCAAACTCCCTGAGGTATTGCTATACCTGCATACCCAAGTTATGTCACATGCTGTATAAAGCTTGACATGTGTCACAAGCTGAACCAATTGGCACACAACACTTCACTGGCTATACATACGGTACCTAACATGTGAGTGGCCGTACGAAAACGTGCATATGACATGGCATTGGCCATATAAACCACCGCAAGACATGACCCAAGCTTAATAAAGCAACACATGATGTGTCACTGGCTGAACAAATCAGTATATAACATGTCACCATCGGTACAAACCAGCTGAGTACAAACTAGTCCACCACCCATCACTGGCTTTACAAATCAGAAATGAACATGTCACTGGCTTTACTACAAATCAGAAACCGACATTTCACTGGCTTTACTACAAATCAGAAAGTGACATTTCACTGGCTTTATTACAAATCAGAAACCGACATGTCAGTGGCTTTACTACAAATCAGAAACCGACATGTCAGTGGCTTTACTACAAATCAGAAACCAACATTTCACTGGCTTTACTACAAATCAGAAACCAACATTTCACTGGCTTTACTACAAATCAGAAACTGACAGGTCACTGGCTTTACTACAAATCAGAAACCAACATTTCACTGGCTTTACTACAAATCAGAAACCGACATTTCACTGGCTTTACTACAAATCAGAAACTGACAGGTCACTGGCTTTATTACAAATCAGAAACCGACATGTCAGTGGCTTTATTACAAATCAGAAACCGACATGTCACTGGCTTTACTACAAATCAGAAACCAACATTTCACTGGCTTTACTACAAATCAGAAACCAACATTTCACTGGCTTTACTACAAATCAGAAACCGACATTTCACTGGCTTTACTACAAATCAGAAACTGACAGGTCACTGGCTTTACTACAAATCAGAAACCAACATTTCACTGGCTTTACTACAAATCAGAAACCGACATTTCACTGGCTTTATTACAAATCAGAAACCGACATGTCAGTGGCTTTACTACAAATCAGAAACCGACATGTCACTGGCTTTACTACAAATCAGAAACCGACATTTCACTGGCTTTACTACCAATCAGAAACTGACATTTCACTGGCTTTATTACAAATCAGAAACCGACATGTCAGTGGCTTTACTACAAATCAGAAACTGACAGGTCACTGGCTTTACTACAAATCAGAAACCAACATTTCACTGGCTTTACTACAAATCAGAAACCGGTCACTGGCTTTACTACAAATCAGAAACTGACAGGTCACTGGCTTTACTACAAATCAGAAACCGACATTTCACTGGCTTTACTACAAATCAGAAACTGACATTTCACTGGCTTTACTACAAATCAGAAACGGACATGTCACTGGCTTTATTACAAATCAGAAACCGACATGTCACTGGCTTTACTACAAATCAGAAACCGACATGTCAGTGGCTTTACTACAAATCAGAAACGGACATGTCACTGGCTTTACTACAAATCAGAAACCAACATTTCACTGGCTTTACTACAAATCAGAAACGGACATGTCACTGGCTTTACTACAAATCAGAAACGGACATGTCACTGGCTTTACAAATCAGTGCATGACATGTCACTGGCTTTACAAATCAGTGCATGACATGTCACTGGCTTTACAAATCAGTGCATGACATGTCACTGGCTTTACAAATCAGTGCATGACATGTCACTGGCTTTACAAATCAGTGCATGACATGTCACTGGCTTTACAAATCAGTACAAACTAGCATATGACATCACTGCAAATAACACATGACCAGCTTTACAAACAAGCACATGACAAGTCTTATTGAGTCATTGAAGTATGCAATCATCACATACAAGCAAACTACTCATTATATACCAGAGTAATTCAACAAAAACTGATAATCTAAAGATTAAGTCAAACTTGGACCACATAACAAGTCTGTCACTAAATACTATGCAAGACCACAAGCACTTTGAGATCCCTTAGAGAAGATAAGTGAACACCAATGTACAAAACAACAAATGGTAAACTTCATAACTATATTAATAGTTTAATTCAATCACTTCACATGTCTATATTTTACAGTAAATTTACATGTTTCTTTTCATAAATAGAAGAACCGTGGAAGACCCAACAACGATGTTACATTTCGCAACATCAAACACAGCCAGGCTAACTTCATGTATGCAATTGTTCCTGCTAATGGTCACTAAGAGAATAAGCTCCACCACAGCTACTTTCAGAATGGTCTTGTGCACAAATAGCACCAAACTGCTCCACCTCCTACAAGACGGAAACTACAAACGCAGTCAACTTGCTTCTGCAGCCATTTATACTAGAGACAGGTACTCCACCAAACAAATTCAAATAAATACCAACAAAAACGATAAATACAAACTAATAACAGCTGTGGGTGCTTTCTAAATAGAATGACAAGATGGTCAGCTCTCAATTAGTAATTACTTCTGTCACACATGTAATTCTAGGTTTGTTGAAATGCCAAATTGTGTCTCAAAAGGCACCTATACCACCCACCATCCTCCTGGATACACCAATGCTGTTTTGACTAAGAAAATAGCTTATATGATTTTTTTTAAACTACTTATTTTTGTCTTTCACGACTATTGACTCTTGCATAATGGTAAATGGTTTGTCAATCTGGTTATGGATTTCTATTTTTGTTATCATCTCTGATGCTTACCCATTGCTCGATTGCTAGCCAATCTGGTAACCGCGTGCTGGTAAATATATTTGTATATCATCTGATGTATACCTATTGATTTGTATATCATCTGATGTATACCTATTGATTTGTATATCATCTGATGTTTACCTATTGCTAAATCGCTAGCCAATCTGGTTAACGTGCGCTGGTAAATATATTTGTATATCAATTATCATCTGACTCTTTAACTGTTGCTAGATCGCTAGTCAATCTGGTTAAGGCGTGCTTGCAAATATATTTTTTCTATGGCTTCCAATGATTGCTAGATCTTTGCCTAATCTGGTTAATGTTTGCTGAGATGGGTTCCGACTCTTGAGCTATTGCTAAAATGATAGTCAATCTGGTTTAAAAACCAAAACCAATAATGTTGATTTAAACATCAGAAGGACTTTTTGAGGTGGCGTAGTTTCAATCGAAACATCAACACCACTCAATACACTATTAGGAGCCGAAAGGCTGAGGAGAAATTAAAAAAGCATGAATAACCCTTTAGTGCACGTATGTGTGTCGCTGTAAAGGGGTGTGTGTATTACCACCAGTTCTAGATTCACATGGTCTGTGGCTCAATTTCTTTTTTGCTTTTGCTTCTTTGTGTACAACCTGTACACAAGGTCACTAATATATAAATATACCACACTAATGTCGACATGGTGCCATTCTGTATAACAAAACGAACACTTAACAATACAAGATACCCGCGTTGCATTGGCATGTCATATAAAGTGTTAAAATATTAGGACAAAATAACAAGCTTAAGTATATTATGAAAATTTACATGTGGACTTGCTGCAAGTCCTGACACTTTACTCTCGTGTGACGCTAGCTGATCATATGCGACTGTAGTTCTCAATGTGACTAACTTTACACGGATAACTAGCTTGATACATACAATGCCAGCTTTCCATGCATGACTGTAGTTGTACATACAACACTAACTCAATGCATGACTCCGGCTTTCCATGCATGATCAAAAGGCCAAATGTAATGACTTCGGCACTTTAAACAAGCTCTGCATGCTTGACTAACTCTGCATGCATGACTAGCTTTCCATTCATGACTCGTTCTCATATGCATGACTCTAGCTGTCCATCCATCACTCACCAGCTATTAAGATGCATCACTAATTCCACGTAAATCTAATCCCACTTAGCACTATACACACGGTGATTACCAAAACAAGATAATACCACTTCTAGACCTGTTGTACATTTCCCCTCCCGCCCATCATTACTTTTGTGGGCATTTTCTTTCTTATTTTATAAAGAATATTCACAGATTCAGTCAAATGTGCTTCAGATCTCCCAGACAATTTCGAACCACATTACATCACACAAATCGTTTCTTTTTCCTGTGGCAAACCTGGAACTACACTATCAGGTGTTTGTTTCTTGTTGTTTTACGTCCTGGCAACATCTAAGGTTGCCTCTGTGTGTTAAGTATGTTAGCAATATTACATGTATTTAATCTATCTCATAAAGTGAAAATTTACACATCGACACCTTGCATTTACATCACTTTTTTTGTTAACTTCTTTCTCCTAAGATATAGTTTTGCTTGTTAACTGTAATCAATCAAATCATGCTTCAATTTGTTGTGTATGCTAAAATGATGTTCTGGACATGTGTTTGATTTCCATGTTACACAAGCGATATTAACATATTGCCCAATTTATATGAGATCAAAATCAAAAAGTGAAATAGCTTCTTTTTTTTTTTCAACTCTGACATGCACGCCATATAAACCTTCATATGAACATGGATGCTGTTATTATTTGGAATGTTTTATATTATTTGACAGGTTTTCATTTTTGGGGGTTTCCATGTCACACTTTAGTGCCCAGTTTCAGAGAACGATCCATATATACGCTAAGCAAATGCATCCCCCCTTTTTTTTTATTACAAAAGATGCATAACAAAAGTGGTGCCCTAAACTATTATGAAAATTGGTGTAGTTATGCTATTTTACGGGCAGGAAGTTTAATGAAAGCTTCCCAATCCGGGTCAGCATACTGTCATACTGCCCAAAGAAGGCGTAACCTTCAATGATAGCATAGTTCCATTGTTTGACACTGCACCAAATGGGGCTTTCTTTCTTTTTTTAATGAGAGAGAGAAAGAGACACATTGCCAAGTTCACTGTCAATGACAATTTCTGTACAGCCATGGACTTAACTTTGCCACAGGATGGTCGATAATTGACCTCACTGAGGTCAGTAAGAATATCTGACAACTTGTGGTCAGAAGCAACTGTATCAGAGCAAAGGAATTAGTGTTAATTCAGAAAATATACAACCACTGGAACATCTCATCCAACATGACCAATATGCTTTTGGTCTTGACCTTGGTTCAGGTTGAAGGTAACCTTGCCTATAGTCGATCGTAACCTTAATCAACCTTATTCTCCCCTAGTTCAGGCGCTTCCCTGGTGGCCATGACTTCTTCGCTGATGACACGGAAGACATCTTGCATCTTGCTTCGCACATCGTTGGTGAGGTCATCCACATCGTCGGGTGTCATGTCGGTGGTCGAGATGGGAGGCAGGCACTGCACAATCACCTTGCCTGAAATTGAGGAAATTTTTGTTTAAAAAGCTGACCATTTTCGGTTAGAGCTTATAATTAGATTTAAAGTATCCGACTCGTCCAAGCGACTTTTATGCCAACGGTAAACATCGGGTCAACCAAAACATATTGTGTGTCTAGCAAAAGTAGGTGACCACTTTCAACAACAAAATTGCCGAGTGGAAAAGAATATTCCAGAATAACAAAACAATATTAAGTACAATGTAAGGCCCCCTTATATCATTAACTACAATGTAAGGCCCCTTGTATCACTAACTACAATGTAAGGCCCCTTGTATCACTAACTACAATGTAAGGCCCCCTTGTATCACTGACCACAATACGAGGTCCCTTGTATCACTGACCACAATGCGAGGTCCCTTGTATCACTGAACATACAAATACTAAGATAGTGATCCAATGCTTACAAAACTTACCAGGCTCAAATATCTTTTTCTTCTTATCGTAGAAATTTCGGTATGTCGATAATACCACTGGGACGATGGGAACCTGTGCATCGATGGCTAAATAGAACGCTCCCTTCTTGAAAGGTAGGAAGCCGTCCCCAAAATGGCGCGTGCCCTCTGGATAAATCCACAGCTTAATCTGAAGGTCAATGCGAAAGTTGGAAATACTGAAGGCAATTCGATTATGATGTAACTGCTGATAACAATATATTGTTTACATGCAATTCTTATTTTAGATGGTTGAACCAATAATGAAGAAACAAAGACTCGAAGCCCCTGCCCCCCGACCCATCCGAACATGAAAAGGGTGTTTAAGCTTGGTTAAAGCTGCATAGCTAGATCAAAGTATCATATTTTCGAAGCCAAAAATGGTGCATTTATCGAGAATTTGTTGCTGCATAATAGAGAAACTAAGTCAAATTACAGGTTTTTTTTTTTTTACTAAACTTGATGAGAAATACAATGATACAATACAGTATATACTGTTATGAAGTTAAATTATAAAATAAGTTACGCTTAATAATTCAGTTCAACTGCTAAAAAGTGTTTCAGGATTTACACATCCGCATTCCTAGACATCTGAAATTCTACATATTTTATGATTTCTGGATCAAGATAATGACCTCATGCAGCTCAAAACGACGAGAAATGTGTATGCATTTCATGAATTAAATTTGAAAAATCAAAAACGATCAGGCATGTAATAAATAGGGACTTTGGAATGGTAATTATTTCAGTCATTCTGGTTGTGATGAAATATATTCTCTGCATTCAACAATTTGATTGGACCGCAATTATTTTTAAGTAAGACTTGTAAGTTCTCAATGATAAATAGATGCTTGCATGTTAGACAAGATAAACAATCGGTAACAAAATAGAATTTTTTTTTCAAGCATATGCCTTGTCTATGTCTTTGCAATTATAGCCCATGATGCCGCACATCATTTTGACCGGTTTTTGTCCAGAACAAGCATATATTCCACGGCTGGGGTTTAAACTGCTGTTCCACTGAAACATCATGCCATAGAACCATGATACAATATTCCACTCAGTCATATAATAAAAATTCAATAACATCTGTTGCAGGGAATAACCTGAGTAAGCTCTTAAAGCTGAGAACCAATGTTTCCAATGTGTGATATACAAATGAAAGTGGTCTCTTACAACAACACACACCCGACATCTATGGCGAGGGTATCTGTAAATAACAGAGCACCGAAAACAGAATGTTGCTCCAATAATAATATACATAATCTAGTAATTATTGCCAAACATTCTTCAATATCGCAAAAAGAAATCCGGGGACGAAAAAAGGTGAGAAGAGGGAAATCGACGGTGAGGTGGGCGATAATACGGTCATAACAAATACGTTAAAATGCTCTCCAAGGTCATGTAGCCCAATCACTGATCAGTGCACTGGAGCTAAGAGTAGTGCAGCTCACTGACTTATCAGTGCAATGGAGCTAAGAGTAGTGCTAAGATAGTACTCGCAGAAATCCAAGCTCCACGATTTTTCGGTAATTCCCCTACACCCACAGTGCTATGCCGATAAGAGAATTTCTGTGAAAACACAGAAATTCATCCCCATTAACTTGTGATTAAGTATAAGGAAAGCCCTTAGGCACCATGACCATCTTCGTGAGTGGGTACGGTGATTTCAAATGGGACTCAGCCTTCGGCTATGATCCGCTTGAAATCATCCTGCTATCAAGCGTATAAAACTCAAGCCATCCAATTACTGCACACAATACTAAATTTAAAAACCACAGTACTTGGTTGTCATGGCGAGTAACCCATTTGGTAAACTGGTTATGTCCAGATTCTGAACAATAACCCCATCCTCAGAAACAACTCCAGATGTCTTTGCGTAAACATGCTAATAACTATGGATTGATTGATTGATTGATTGGTGGTTGCTTTACACCATGTTGGCAGCATAGGCCATATTCACGGCGAGAAATGTTTGTTTTTTTGTTCAAACCATCACTTTTACATGTAAAAGCAGACAATCAATTATGTGCCAATAGACACTCATTAAATTAGAAAGCTCACAATCATATATTTGTGGTCAAGGGAAACAAATTCTCATAGAAGTAGAAAAGTTTTATTAATAATTGATAGAATTTATTTAGTAAACTATATGAGGTGGTAGTCCAGCCGCCCTCAAAAAGGCTAAAATGTTTTCTTGTTTTACTTTAGTATTGAGTGTCAGCGGGGACTGACACCCAATACATTCAGGGGGAGGTTCCCCCTTGAGCAGAAAAGCATGTGTAAGCCACGAGTGGCCAATACGGCAGCGGCTAAGGACCACTTGGTTCCGCCGACCTCCCGCATGAGTCTGTGGTGGTTTTCCCACAGATGGTTCAATTTGGTTCAATGCTAATAAACATCAATTCATTGACAATGTTAGAAGACATATATAAGCAAGCAAATTCCTACCACGTAGAATGCAAACATTTGAGTTTAAATGTGCAAGTCGGCATGTTGGAACATTTCGATCCACCTTGGATAAAAGCTTAATAACCCTTTGGGACTAGGAGCATCCAAAAGTTTCACGTGTTTATAACACTGGTGCACCTGTAGTTGAATTACTTTTCTATATAGGTTTTCCTGATAATTTGTAGATCACAGCAGAAATAGTGATACTCAACTGCAGGTGCGTTTAGGCGCACCCGGACTGTAAGCACGCGAAACCCGCAGGGACCTTGGTGCTCCCGGCCCCCCAAAAGGGTTAATTAAAGTTGCATAGTCCGATGATTTTGAGTTTCTAACATTTTCTGAGATAAATTCATTACGCTGATTGCTAAAATTTATCTTATTTTTAGCTTGAAGTAACTTATCTTAAATGGCTAACTTCTGAGACATTTGAAGTACAACCATGCACAAATTAATTTTGGCAAGCATGCCAAAATTTGACTCCATAGACTTCTGTGGTAACAGGTTCTATTCAATTGCCTCAGTATACTGAATTCCCTTGTGTAGAGACCAATGTTTAATAAGTGCACCATTGGTCGTAATGCAAAGCATTACGTTTGATGCGAGGAAAGGAAGAGACCCTCCCCCGCCCCGCGTGTCGCGCTGCCTCCACACCTCGGCCGACCGCGCGACCCGCCGCCTCCTCCCCCGCCCCCTCCTTTGTCACGCGGCGCTCACACCTCACGCGACTCCCGCTGCTCGCCACCTCTCGCCCTCCCCCCGGCCTGCCAGCATTCGCACCTCCCCTGCTGCCGCCGCCTCCTTCCCCTTATAAGGCCGCCCGCCGGCTCTCCTCAGTCACTCACCTCCCTGCCGTCTTCCTGCCCGCATCATTTCTGCTTTGGACTTTCCACCTCGGACTTTCCACCTCGGACCGCTGCCCAACCTCAACGCAACATGCCTCAAGGGAAGGGTCGTGGACGGAAGAGCTCCCGGGCTGCCCCCCGGACCCCGGGGCCTGCCTCAACACCACCCCGGGACGAGTCCCCGGCCTCCGTGCCGGCGTCCCCCGCGGCGCCCTCGGACCGCGCCTCGGGCCCTCCGAGATGTCAATGATGCTGGAAACCATGCAGCGCGAGGCGCGCCAGGCGACGGCAGATCTACACGCCCGGATCGACTCCCTCGGCGCCGGGGAGGGCCGCCCCGCCTCGGAGCGGCCGCTACCGGCACCGAGACAGCAGGCCGCCCCCGCGCCTCGGGCGCGTGCCACCACTGCAGCCCGGCCCCCGCCGCCGCCTCATGCGAGCCTGCCCGGGGCCGCGCACCCGGAGTACGAGAGGTACCGCCACCTCTCCGCACAAGCATCGCCTACCACGTCCCCGGCCTACCAGGAGGAATTCAGCCGCCACAGCCCCGCATCCGCGGCCGACGCCGTCCGGGAGATACTGGCCTCCGCCGAGGCGCGGCACTCCATCAGGCGCCAAGGTATACCAGCAGATTATATATTTCCGTCTGATCTAGTTAAGCGAGGGGCAGAGAGGAAGCCGGTGAAACGAGGGGAGGCGACGAAGGACGAGTACACCCTCGCCCTCCTCACCCTCATCGACCACCCCGACTTCCCCGCCCAGGGACTTCACCATCACCACCTCGCGGTCTGCCGGGATAACTTGATATACCCGTCCGCCGATATTCAGAGAGTGTGTTCACTGCTATCGCGGACGGAAGCCTCCCCCACGGGTGGCACGACCCGGTGGCCCTAAACCTCCTTAGACTGGAGTGCCTATCCATGCCCGCCCAGCCCGCCACCACCCAACCACGGCCGCTCGACCCTGCTCGACCCCGGCCCCAGCCCCGCGCCCACACCGACACCCGCGTAGCCTACTGTAAAGACACCCACGGGGCTTTGTGCTATGCCTGGAACCGGGACCCCAGCTCATGCACCCAGGCTGCCCCGGGGGAGGTCCATGGCCAGGGGGCCTCCAGGATGCGCCACGCTTGCGCCTACTGCGCAAACGTACGGAAATGCTCACCGTCCACAGTGAGGAGGCCTGCCTCGCCAAGCGTGCACGTGCGGCGACACCCGCCTCCCCGGATTTTTAAAAAGCCGGCACCTCCAGCCCGGCCCGGAGGTCCCTAACCGGCCCACTAACCACCACGCCGCCCCCCGAACCTTCTCCAGCCCTCCCGACATCAGCCTCCTCAACACTGCCCCCTCGCCCGAGGCGCGACCTAACCGCCGCCTCGGCACTGCCGCGCCCACCGGCAGCCACCTCCCTCACGGGCCCCAGCGCCCCCTCAGCAAGGCTCCCATCGCCACCCAAAGCACTGCCCCGCTGCCCGAGGCGCGGCCTGAGCGCCGCCTCGGCACGGACGTACCCTCCGGCAACCGCCCCCCCCCCTCGGGCCCCAGCGCCCCCTCAGTAAGGCTCCCACCGCCACCCGGCGCCAGTCGCCGATCACCCCCGACCCTGAAGACCACCTCGACCCAGGCGACACCGCCTTCCTCTGCCCCCCTGACCCTCCCCCCGCCCCCCCTCCCCCCGCCCCCCCCGCCCCGACCCTCCCCCCGCCGCCCCTTTCCGCCCCCCCCTCGCCCGCCCCCGCCGCACCTCCTCACCCTCCCCCCGCCCTCAGACCACCCCCCCCAGCCTCCCTAGATGAGCCCACCATCGACGTCATCGACCCCGACCTCCAGGCTACCCTCCCCGCAGCCCCCTCCTGCGGCCCCACCCCCTCCCCTACTACCGCCCCACCATCCTTGCCTCTTGGCCCCACACCTCCGGTGAGGCGTGGGACCGCTACCCTACCCTCCGTCACACCTACACCGCCCTCCGGGAAGCGGGCCTCCCTAATTTTTTGGCCGCCCGCATTCCCCTCCCCTCAGGCCTCCACATCCCTGCCTGGCGCTCCCGCCTCCAGGACTACCCCGACCGGGCCGTCCTGGACCTCCTCGAATTCGGGTTCCCCGCCAACTACTCTGCCCCTACCCTCCCTCGCCCCTCATTTACCAACCACCGCGAGCCTCCCGAATTCCTCCCCCACATCCAGGCCTTCGTTGAGACCGAGCTTGCCCTCGGCGCCCTCATCGGCCCCTTTTACGTCCCCCCCTTTTCCCCCTGGACGCAGGTCTCCCCCATGATGACCCGCCCCAAGTCCGACTCTGGCAAGAGGCGGGTCATCGTCGACCTGTCGTATCCCCGAGGCGCCAGCGTCAACTCCGGCATCCCCCGCCGCGAATACCTCGGGGAACCTCACGCCTACACCCTCCCGTCCGTCGCCGACGTGGGCCGCCGCCTGATATCCGAGGGCGTTGGGGCCTACGCCTGGTCGGCGGACATATCCCGGGCCTACCGCCAGCTCCGGGCCGACCCCCTCTCCTGCCCGCTCTTCGGGATATGTCTCAACGGGGCAACCTATATCGACCTCGCCCTTCCCTTCGGCTGCCGCTCCTCGGGCGCGGCCTGCGTCCGTGTCACCTCGGCGGTGGCCTGGATCCTTCGGCGCGAGGGCTTCCACGCCCTCGTCTACGTCGATGATTTCATCGGGTGCGAGGGCTCCTACCTGAAGGCCTGCAAGGCCTTTGATGCCTTCCTCGCCCTCACCACAGCCCTCGGCCTCGACGTGGCACCCGGAAAGTGTCACCCCCCCCGCTGTCCGCCTCCTCTGGCTCGGGTTCGCCCTCGACAGCGAGGCCATGACCATCCGGGTCGCCCCCGAAAAGATCCAGGCCCTCGTCGACGACTGCGAGGCCCGCATCGCCCGCCCCACCCTCGGGAAGCAGGAGCTCCAGAGTCTCCTGGGGCGCCTCAACCACGTGAGCAGCTGCGTACTCCCCGGCCGGAAGTTCATGGCCCGGCTCCTCGGGGCGCTGCGCAGCTGCCTCGGGGCCCCCACCCTCACCCTCACCGACGATGCCCTCCGGGACCTGAGATGGTTCGCCGCCTACGGTCGAATATCCAACGGCCTCCACCTTCTCCGTGCTCCCGAGGGCCGTCGCTGGGTGATCGAGTGTGACTCCTGCCTCACCGGGGGCGGGGCCTTCTCCCCCCACCCACTACTACGCCCGAGGGTATTCCAAGGCTTTCCGGGCGCGGTTCCCGACTATCCATGAGCTGGAGGCGGTCAACCTCGTCGTCGCCCTCCGCGCCCTCCTTCCGGACGACGTCGCGGGGTCGACGGTGTTGATCAATACCGACAACATGGCCTCCGCCCTCGCGCTCGAGTCGGGGCGCGCCCGAGACGCTACCCTCGGGACCTGCGCGCGGGAGCTCTGGCTGATTGCGGCCACGGGCTCCTTCGACCTGCGCATCATCCACAAGCCCGGGGCGGACCTCCTCCTCGCCGATGCCCTCAGCCGCGCCCACCTCCAGGGCCCCTGGGAGGCGACGGCCCGCAGCGAGGTGGCCCGCCTCGGGCTCCTTCCAACCAACACCACCCATGACGCCTTCCCCTTCTTCCCTGGCCTTTAGGTTTCCCGCCCGAGGAAGTAGCCGCCGTCTCCCGCTTCCGTGCCGCCTCCCTCGCCCCGGCGACCTGGAAGAACCGCCGTCGCCAGGCCGAGGACTTCGTCACCTTCGCGGTGGCCCGAGGTGTGGACCCCCTCGCGCCCACGCCCTTCGACGTTGCCGCCTTCACTGCCGCCCTCTTCCTCCGCGGGCGCGCGCCCGCCTCCGTGAAAAACACCGTCTCGGGCGCCCGCTCCTGGGTCGAGGGCCTCACCTCGGGCTTTGACGCACGCCTGCCCAAGGACGTCTGCCGAGGAGGGGAACGGGCCTCTACCCACGTCCAGCGGCAGGCGCCCCCCCTCTCCCCGCAGCAGCTCGCCCTCGCCGTCAACCATCTCTCCCGAGCGGGGCCCGCCTCCCTCGTCCCGCGCTCCTCCTCGGGTACTTCGGGATGCTGCGTCAGTCCAACCTGCTGGCCCCGAGTCCCGAGGGGTGGGGCGGCCCCCATACCCTGACCCGCGACGACGTCTGCTCCACGCCCGGGGGGCTCCGCCTGCAGATTAGAAGCTCCAAGACCATCTCCAGCCCCTCGGGCGCGGTCGCCCTCTTCGTCCCTGCCATCCCGGGCTCCGCCCTCTGCCCCGTCGCGGCCTGGCTCGGAGCCACCGCCCTCTGCCCCGCTGCTCCGGACGCACCCGCCTTCATGATGCCCTCCGGCCGGCCCCTCGACCCGCGCTCCCTCACCGCGCTGCTACGAGGGGCCCTCGCCGCCCCGAGGCCCGAGGACTTCACTCTCCACAGCCTCCGCCGGGGGGCCGCCCAGGCCTGCCAGCGCGCCGGGGTGCCCCTCGCCGAGATCATGGCGCAAGGCACCTGGACCTCGGCGGCCGTCCACGCCTACGTGCCCCGCCTCGCACCCTCGGGCGCCCCTCGAGCCCTCTCCGCCGCTTTGGTGGAGGGCTCCTCGGCACCCCACTCACTCCACTGACAATTGATACCACATGAACTTTTGACTTATCTACTCATATTACTTATGTACTTGACATTGCCTCTATCTTACATTGTTTACTTGTCTTTGCTCCTTACGAGTTCTCTATTGCTGCTCTGTTGTTTACCCTGTATGTTCCTCTGAGGCGTCAATAAAGCGCCTCTTTTTCCACACCCGCCTTTGCCTTGTTCCTTTTCGCGCATCGGTCGTAATGCGAAGCATTACGTTTGATGCGAGGAAAGGAAGAGACCCTCCCCCGCCCCGCGTGTCGCGCTGCCTCCACACCTCGGCCGACCGCGCGACCCGCCGCCTCCTCCCCCGCCCCCTCCTTTGTCATGCGGCGCTCACACCTCACACGACTCCCGCTGCTCACCACCTCTCGCCCTCCCCCCGGCCTGCCAGCATTCGCACCTCCCCTGCTGCCGCCGCCTCCTTTGTTTTGGTTTTGAAAAGTTGATGTTTTCATCGGACTATGCAGCTTTAAAGATGCAGTCAATGGCATTAGATTAGCTTCCCGTTTAGACATCAGGCAGAGAAACAGAGGGAACGGTTCCCTGAAGTTTGAATTGATGGCAGTCACCTCAGTAGCAATTCAACAAGCATTAGCATACGGCTCGCTATTTGTATGTATATACATTACCAGTTTTATATTTGCCTTTTCTATTATTTTTGTCACAAGGCACTACTGTGGCTGAAGAAGCTCGGCTCAACATTGTGTACAATAAGGCATGTAACGTCACGCCATCCGCGAGAACACTGTTGCCTTCCAGGTGGTGCCACTACCCTAGGTACAAGCAACATCAAGCATAATCTACAATGGCTGCTTTTCATATTAGTGTCGTGGGGGTGATGAAAATGGGAAATATTGCACCTCGAGAAGGACTCGAACCGACATCTCTTTGCATTCCGGGCCAGCGTGCTGACCATTACACCACCTAGGCTCCCTGATATCACCATACTACCCACGCCTACCTGTCTATGTGGTTACTTGCCTGAGAGGTCAGTGCAGACTACTACATTAGGCACCCCCCCCCCCCCCTTCACACCCGCACCATCTCCGCCAACTAACCAGTCGAGCACAGCTAGAAGACAGCTTCAATAAAATTCAGTAGAATGACTTTACTTCATGGACATCAAGGGCCATTTCCATAGCGCACCAATCTACGTGTCAGTGTGCATATTACACACAGGGCACCAGTCTAGGTGCCTGCATGTATATTACACACTGGGGACCAGTGTGTATATTACACAGAGGGCACCAGTGGAGGTGCCTGCCTGTATATTACATATTGGGCACCAGTGTAGCTGCCTGTATGTACGTTACACACAGGGCACCAGTTCAGGGAGTCAGAGGCAACAGTAGGGAAGAACAGATGGTTGCATAACCCTCCTCACCTCCCACCCAAAAATAACCCATCTCACCAAAGAAACAATTCCAACACCAAGATAATTAAATTTCTGCTACAATTACGGCATTTCTACACTAAATACTTCATGCATACTCTACATAAAATTAAGTTGGCACATTCCTTTTTCTTAAAAGAAAAAAACAACCCACAAAAACAATACTAGCCTTACTTCCACACTTCCAGATAGAAACCATTACCTTGCATCCATTCTGTACAAGCACACTTCTAGTAATTATGGCTTATACTAAACACACAGATGAGCACAAAACAAGCGATATACGAATGAACTCAGTAGATGCCTACGTTTCGCTCATGCATGATGCGTGCGGTGTCACACATTGTTTTACGAGCATGGTCTCGGTTCACCCGGTCGACAAAAATGAGCCCGCTGAGCCAGCCCGCAAGTCCGAAGGTGCCAGCGTAGAGCAGCTCTTTCTTGGCGAGCACAGTGCAGCGGTCAGGGAGGAACTTCATCAGGGCTGCACCCGAAACACAACAGGAGCACAAAGCGGCACAGTTTAATGAAAGCATCACATTTTCTAACTTAAATCATTGACTTATATTTGATTCCAGATCTCCAACTTCGATACTGGAGGATTAAAAAAACACATTTATTGCAGTTTGGGTGCTCTTGTGCTATGTTGTTGGGTCGTTCTCAGAAACTGTACCACTTGAGGTAGTCTACTTGAAATGCATATTTCAAAGAAACCCATTATTGGAGTGTCAATATTTAGATTTCATCATTTAGCCCAATAATGTGGGAGATATTTTAGATCAAAAGCAAATGTTAATATTGTGTATTATGTATCTTATTGGGATGGATGTAGCTAAATACATAGAAAATTACATCACTAATTTGTGACATTGTCAACAGCATTGAAAATAAAGTGTGCACAAACTTAATGAAAACCTCTGAACAACAGCTCATTTCACTTCAAATGGTCATATACAATGTCTTCATTAAGTTGAAGACATTTATTTCTAAAAAAAAAAATTAAAATTATGAAATAGTTAACCTTTTCTGGAGTCATTAACATCGTAACATTTCGTTTCCACTTGCAAGTACTATGAAACTCTGTATCAAACACTGAGTACAGATACAGTACAAGAACTATTTTCACCATTTGACACTCTATGCATGGACCCAGTTATGGTATAGTAAAAGATAAATCCTGAAATTTCCCCTAAACATTGAAATTTTAGCCAAACATTTGTGTAAAATTGTTGTTTCCACTTTGACTGTTACCATGCTAATATTTTTTTGCTTTTCTCTTTAATATTCACAAATAAGACAAAACCATAGCAATGAGATTTCAAATTATTATTACTACTGTTTATAAAGCAAGTGGCATGTGAAATGTCCTAAAAATGTCAAGTTTTGTGTGGAAAATATTTGATTTTGGAGTCAGATTGGTTTCCATGCTATACTGCTATTTATTGGGTGTGAGCATCATTTGACCTACTTAAAAATGCCAGAATATGTTTATTTTCAATTATTCAGATGCAAAAGGACATGCACATTGAGGAAACTTGTATATAGGACTTTGGCAGCATTTTGATTTTGTGGTACTGATGTCACACTATTGGTACACAACTTCTGAGAATGACCCTGTTATGCTCAACAATATATAAACAAAGCTCATGTCCAGCATTTTTACGAGATAAAAGATTCACCCCTACCTAGAGTGCGAGTGAATGACACCCATGTCTAAATCCAAGCAAATACTGTTTCAGGAGGAATTAGCAATTAACAAGCTGTGGATATATAGTTGTTCCATGGGGTGATTTTTCGTACATGTATATATACTCCCAAATGAATCTAGGGTGGGTTTGGTCAGCACCTAGGGACTACGGGGTGATCTTCATGTCTATACACCCAAATGAATTCTACAAACTAAGAATAGCTAACTGACACAAATATTTAAAGAATTTTACACTTACTATACAATTGCATGACTATGTAAAATAGTCCGATATTCAGCAGGGGGGGGGGGGGAATGCAATTGTTCTATTACTGATCGGTGTACTTGGCCAGGTGTATATATATATATATGGGTTGGTGGTGGCAGTCCCTGAGTGGGGCATAAATAGACATAGTGGTGCTGGCAGGTATGGGCCTGATTGCACTCAGGGCCTACCCCCTGCCCCTCTGCTGGGTAGGATCACCACACTCAGGGTCAAGGTTGGTGGTGGCCAAGGGGCCATACAGCTACTGGTGGTGGGCAGACCACTGGTATCCATAGACCAGAAATGCTGGATTCATATTGGTGTGACCAGGAATGCTCGATTCCCATTGGTTGGAAGGAGGTGGTATGATACTCTACCAAGAACCCATGTAACTATATAATAATAAACCAGAGGGCTGGACTTTACTCTCTTCCTTTCTCTTTGTCTGTATTGTTTTCATCATAGCCTACGTACACAGCCACATATCCGAGTATTAGATTCTACAAGCTGGTGAACACAACGAGTGGGTAGTTTCTACATGCATGATATATTTTTGAATGGCGCCTGTTAAGCGATAATCTCCGGTCACCATAAAGGCTGATAATGATATATGGGAATGGGCTGACTGAGGCTAGGAGTGGCAGAGATAAGAATGGTAAACTTCCGCTGAAACAGGTGGCAGAGTAACTTGACAACGCAAGCCACCAACAATGTAGCAACCAGGGATCAAATAATTACAAATCTGGTGGTTTTGCACTGCACTTTTTATAGTCAAACCCCGATTTTAAGCGAATTCGGCTATAATGTGATGAGTCATTGTAAGCTTCCCCCCCCCCCCTCTTCATGGCTAATTTACTTGCCAGTACCCAGCTTTCTTTTCGCGATGACATTTCATGGGCCCCGACAATCGCGTTAAACTTATAACGGGGCCACAGTCCACTGTATCATGTGTATGTGCAACGATTGCACAGTTCGTGCAGAAATTGAATGCGGAAACTGCGCTTGCTCTCTGTGGGCTTGTGTTGTCGGTGAGTCGTTTGCATATACTTCCATTTTACACATGGACAGGAAGATCACACCCTGGGGTAATGGTGATTAAATCCACCCTAGATTAGCTTTGGTGTACAGACAGGAAGATCAGCCCCGTGGAGGATTCCAACCCATTCTAGATTCATTCCAGTGTCCCATTGGGGAAATCTGACAAATTTCACCTCTACCATAGTTTATGGTAAAGTAAAAAGAGGTTAATTGTATTCTGACCGTGGTAGAAGAAACTAGTCATTACTCATTACTCAGAGGAGGACACAGTCCATAACACATACATATCTATAAGAAATATGCCAGAAACAACAATCTATTGCACTTTGCAACTATAAACAAAGTTGAGTATCATCAGCACATAGCCTACCAAATCATTAGTTATACCAAATACGATGCAATGCTGTTCAGCAAGAACTGAACTAATATAAAAACCCCAAAATTGTCAAGCAGAACAATATTTTTATTTGAGTTAACACATACACACCTATAATGTCAAGCGAGCTCTGATGGTTGCTGACAATTACATACGGCTTGTCCGACAACAAGAACTCCTCTTTCCGTAAGTCGTAGTCTATGCCGAAAGGTGAGAACATATAATTCCACATCCACGAGATGGGGCTGCAAGGAGAAGTGTGGTAACTTAGTGACAGCTCGGTATCAACAAGACAGATATTCTGCTTTCCATTCAATTTTATAATAATAATTTGTTTGGGTTTTACACCGTAGCATCACCTAAGGTCATATTCGGATGTAGACAACAGTACAAGGTCGAACATCAGCGTAGGCTAGATATGGATGAAAATAGCTTTAGTATGGAACAGGAAGTACAATCTCTGTGTAAAATATTCTGATAAAACGCAATGGTGGGGAATGTGAGCTGGTCTATAAAGGATTACAAATGGTCTATAAAGGTAAATGATGTATAGGGCCAGGTGCATGAATGTATTTATGTAGTTGCTGGTGACTCTTTACTTGTGGTTCATAGTCATTGTGTATTAAATAGATAGTGTGAGAGGGGCACTATTGTTAGTGTGGAAGGGGCTCAAGAGCTATACTCACTACCCCCTCTCCCCCAACTGTTAGTCACGGATCACGCCCCCCCCCCACACACACACACAGCAAGGCAGGTGCAGGCCAAGAGCCACAAGGCATGGTGGTGGTGGGTAGATCACAGTAGCCATGGTGACACAAGAATGCTTACTGTTCATTGGTGGACCTAGAAATGCTTGTTGTTCATTGGAGAGCATGGTCAGGTGGTATGCCATATCTCAGATCCATGTACCACTATATAATAATAAACCTGAGGGTGCAAGCTCTCACTCTTCTTTCACTCTTTATACTCTTCCTTTCTCTCCTTGCCTGTATTGATTTCCTATTAGCCTGCCTACACAACTACAGCTGCCAGACGACGACTTTACATCTGGTTCAGTATCAAATAGCTACTTATATCGCCACAGAGTTGGTGAAATGAGAGCGAATGAGAACCCCCCACACCCCCAACAAAAAAACAAGATGGCGGTGATAGAAAGCCATCGATTTTACAAGTCCATTAAACTACATGTGTTATTATATTTTTCAACTCAAAAGCAGTGGGTAAATATGAAGTCGTATACATATAAAGAAGATATTTTGCTTCTTAAATTAAGAATTTATCAGATCAGTGCATCTACCCAGCATGTCAAAATCTTTCAGTCAGTTTTTCTAATGGCGAGCGCTCTCACACCAATTCGGACATCCCGTTTGGTCACATTTTTTTTTCTTTAAAAAAAAAAAAATTGACGAGGTATTCACTCTGCCAATAACGTATAAGCTCCTGTCAGGGTGCTTGTTTTCAACGCTGGACACACATGTCTTTAGAAAAGGCTATCACGAGTGACGGGATGAATGAATAGAAGTTAGAACCTTTGTGGTGTGCACATAAACCATATTTAACTAAACCTACTGAATGAATACACAGTACACACATTTTGAACACGTTCAAGACAATGTCCAATCAGATAAGCTAAACAAGAACAGATAACAGACATCCCAAAGTCTATGAAGCAGTGTTACAAGCATTGTTCATTTATCACAGTAAAAAAGTTCAGAAGAAACTGCTTATCACCGCCTTCTGTTTGCACCGACCAACTCATTGTTATTTAGCAAGTCTTTTGAGTGGCCAGCTGCCACTCCAAGCCGAATGTACATGTATATGTTGCTAATGATTGTTGTAAGAACTACTTCGTGGTGAGCTACAGCTATGAGCCGAGTGTACAACTCTGGCCGTTCTCTGAAGCTGGGTACCACATATTTGGTGTCCACGTTATGATAGACATAATTCTTTTTTTTAATAGCAAGTCAAATAATTATTGTTGCCTCTGTATTAAGCACGTCAACAACACTATATAATCTACCTCACAAAATGAAAAAAAAAATATAGGTATATGATTTTGTGCTAAAGTGAAAATTTACATATTTACATCAAAATTGACAGAAACCTTTTTTTTCCCAACATTGTTTCAGCAGTTGACTTCAGTCTAAATGGTTATGCAACCTACTGAATTACGTATATTATCAAAATCATTATGCATAGTTTAAAGAATTAACAAGGCAAAACAATAACGCTCTTTTAGGAGAAAAGGCTTTAAAAAATTAAAAGAAAACCTGGAGAGGAAAACCCTTGTCCATGGTAGGGATTTAGAGTCCCATGTATGTCTATAAGCTACCTTATAACTCTACAACCAGCAACTATCATCTGCATTCACTTGCTATCTGGACCGCACTTCGTCCACACCTCTCTCTATCACCTCTCTGCCGGCCCAGCACCTCCTTGATATGTCTGAAAAGAGTTCCAGGAGGGGGTGCCCACCGGCATTTTTCACTTTCTATTCTTACTCTGTCCGTGTCTATGGCTCGCTGGATGGTCACCGTAGGGCAAATAGACACGGTCCTTTGACTCAACTCTCCTCATTTCTCTTTCCTAGATTCTGCCCATTCGATTTCTCCCAGGCACACTTCTTCCCCTGACCAGGGTTGTTGTGTTCTTGGGTGGGGCCCTTGACCTATTACGATTTCTCTGTCTGGTTCTTGTTGCTGGAACGACCGCTGCTCCCACCTTTGCCCGCCTTCCTCAAACCCCTGCTGACCGGATTCAAGTGCTACACTACACTACACACACCTACAACTACACACCGGCATGGAGAGATTCGCTGCCACCGACGCCCCGCCGTCACTACGTCGTGGAAGATGTCCCCAGCTTTCACAACACTCCCTCTACGAAGACAAGTCTTCAACCAAAGATTGGGCCGATTTATCGGAGCCTCTCTACCCAATGTTGCAGTTCTGCAACCTGTAACCGTCGTAAGGTTACGAACACCCCCATTTGATTGATATCATCTGCATTTGGGCATATGTTTAGTGGTTGTGACCCTGCATTGCCTAGCCTGTGCAACATGCAGGGGCTAACCAAGGCACCGAAACTTCCTCATTGACAAAACAGAGCAGACATAATTAACGTGATTGAAATCCAAGAAAACAAGATAGCATGGTCTGCCTGACTGAATGTTTTGGAAATTGAAGGCCTTTGACACGACCTATCTATGATCAATTTTTGGGAATTATATATATAATTATAAGTTGAATTGTACTGTCGTAGTGGTAATAGAAATGCGAAATATAGTGCCCAGAACAGGATTCGAACCAACATATCTAGCATTCCAGGCTATTGTGCTAACTATTACACCATCTATCTAGGCTCCCTGGTGGCATCACCCTATCCATGCATACCTGCCTATACAGCTTCTTTCCTGAGAGGTCGGGACAGACTACTACAGTACCATTGACCACTGTAATGGTTGTTCCAGAAATAAACCTAAATATTGAAAAACATTGCCATTGCCAAATTTAGGTATGCGCAGTCACGAGGAGCGCCACCACCGCGATGCATTCAAAAGTGTGTTCCCATGAAGTACATGCTTTGTACATTCCCACAACTAACTTACTCCCTGTGCCTCCTCCTCTGTGGGAATATTTGCGGAGATACTTTTGGTTTTGAAAATAATTTTGATTCAGATACGTTTGTATGTGTTTTTAATGAAATATTTCTGATTGTGACTACTGAAAAATTGACTTTGAAGTTTTCAATCTGGTAAAAAAAAAAAAAAAAAAGGTTAGGCATCATTAAACTGAATTTTAAGGCCATACACCGATTTATCAGACCTTGTTTCACATAAAATGGGTCACTCTGGTCAACTGATTTCACCAGTGAATTTCAAGCAGCCTTCCAAAATAGTGTGGAGCGTGCTGCAACCATAGCAACCATGATACCTCTAAAACTGTATTTCATGAATTTTGATTGCAGCACGTGAAAGAATGAATGAATAATGAATGAATAAATGCTTAACGGCACATCAGCACACTAAGGGCTATACAATGCCATCAAAATGTCTTAAAACCGGTTAAACAGTCCAATGTGCTTTAAAAACGATAAAACTAAGGCAGTACTAACAGTGTCAAATAAACATTTCATACTTGCTACATTAAAATACTGTGCTCGAACATTTGCAAAGTCAATGCATTCAATCAAAATATGTTTCACAGACAGAGGCACTCCACATGGTATGCATTCTGGCTGGTCTTCTGCTTTGAAAAGGTAACTATGAGTCAAATAGCTATGTCCAATTCGCATACGTGCAACAACGGTCTCTATGACAAGCACCTGAAAATTTGCCAAGGGTGGGCTGAATTGCATGAAGCTTGTTCATGACAGCTTCATCCCATTGAAATTGCCACTTTTTCCTTATGAGTGCACTGATGTGCCTTTTGCGGTCCGTGTGAGGAATGGGAAGAGGTGTAATGCATTTGTCGAGAGCTTCTTTGGCAGCCACGTCTGCAGCCTAATTTCCTCGAATGCCAACATGACTCGGCACCCAATAAAAAAGCACAATTTTGTGAAGTCCTGAACATAAATAATGTAGCCTTTCTAAAATCTTGCGGATCAAAGCATGTGAAAGAGTACCCCAAAATACCCCTAGATACAGATTCTCATTGTCCTAAGTGCAAGCATTAAGAATATATCAACATTTTTCATCCTAATTCTATTCACAAAAGTTGGATCTGTTGGCCTACCATAATTAGTTCACCACTGTCATACAAACCCTATTAGAAATTGGGTGTCCCATTTGCTGCCCATTTGGCAATCTTAGAATCGTCCTAACTTTGTTTCCATTGAAGATATTGAGATAATGTTAACTGTTCTGAGTTCTGGTTTAGTCTAGCGAGCTAACCATCATAATTGTATGGCATTATGATTTATTAATTTTTTATGTGTCGCACCTACCAATTTGGGTGGTGACATGGGTTTATTATATAGCTGCATAGGACCCATATCAATGAGGGAATTCTATCAAACTGCATTGTACATGTTGCCGGTAACATGCGTAATTCAAAACCCTGACGACGGGCTGGATTATGAACACCATAGATACCAATTGTAGGATGCGTTGCTAGGATCCAAGTTAACTTCCGGTAGGGGATTCAAAGGATAGGCCAGTTGCTGCCTGACAATCATCCACGACGGATCGGTTTACCATAGCACACACACAAATTTCAAAGTTCGGCAGTCATAATGCCTAAAGCATCCAAGATTCGCTCGGAGGTTGGGAGATATTCAAGGGCGTTACTTGAATCTATGGAGCTGCCATGTCATTCGGGTGGTTCGGGCGGGAGAAGGTCCGCCGGCCGTCCGCCATCGTCGGGTCGTCTACACTTGGATAATCTGCGGACATCTCCTCCATCTGGCATGATAGCAGGACCTAGCGTAGCGGCGACTGTGGAGGATATATCCCGCTTGCTGGATGAGAAGCTAGTTTCTGCACAGCAGCCGTTACTGGCGCGGATTGAGTGCTTGGAATTAAATAATGTGTCAGTTTCGCCAATTTCAGCGCAGCCGCAGAGCGGGCCGGATGTTATGATGGATGACGTCACGGAGGTCGATGGAGTCACGGTTATTCGCAAGGCAAGAAAACGAAAAGTTCGTCCGGCCCGTTCGTGCGTAGGATGCGGTGAGGCTGACACCGATGACTCAGGTAGAGCAGTTTCGCTTAGTACTAGTATTGCTTCGTGCGTGGTAGACGCCCAAAATTCATCGCCTAAGTGTAAATGTAGAAAAAAGCGTAGACATGCTGCGGCTAACGTGAATAGTGACTCTGATAGTGATGATGGGATGATGACAGAACTAATTCGACTAGTTGGGAAGAAAGCAAGGCGGGGGAAGGTTGTCAAGTTACTCCCTCACAAGTATGTCATTCGTGACGAGAAAAAGGGTAAGGTTGCTTTGGGGGACTCAAAATGGTTTGAGTATTTGTCGGCCATACGACGCATGATAAAGCGGGGCGATGTACCGGACACATGGATCCCGAAGCTGGACAATCATATAGATACTATTTTAGAGTTAGCACACAGTTACACATGGACCACCTGTTTAGAATATAGCGAAAAAATTTTTAACATGATCGCTGACAAGCGGTTGCCTGATGAATGGGACGATGAGGCTAAAATCATCGAAGTGCGTCGGGACGTGTGCGGCCTGGGTCAGCGAGTGCCTAAAACAATTGCCAAGTCTGTAAGAGATGGTTCTACTGGGGACTTTAACAGGGAGTTGGATGGGCGGCCTTGTATAATTTGGAATCGTGGCAGGTCGTGTGGGTTCCTGGGTGATCATGGGGAGGGTGATAACAAATATCTCCATGTGTGTTCATACTGCGCATATAAGCTGAGGAAGAAACATGTGCATAAGGAGGCGGACTGTAAATCTAAGTTGCGCGCAAAAGACACCACCCCCGAAACTGACACTCGTTCCAAGGTTTTTTAGATAACAGTCGGCGCGGGACTGATGTTGATGTTGGCGGTTCGAATGAGATGGTCAGCAGTGTCAAGGACAAGGCGTCGCAAAGTGGTCGAGATGTCGTCATAGTAACTGCGGACCCAGCCAGCGTGGGATATGAACAGGTCGGTGAGGATGTTGTAACGGTTCCTTGTTCTAATTTACATTTGCTTAAAGCTGTTTCCTTGCCGTGTGTTACTGCACGGCCTGTTGTTGAATTAGGGTTGGATGTTACCGTGAATAATGTTAGTGTATCAAAATTGCTTCATGGTAGTCGATCTAGTGTAGTTGGTCGATCTAGGTTTTCTTGGTATAATACACAGATTAGAAAATTTAATAGTACGGTGCAGCAAGCAAAGGAAGCAGTTATTGAAGCTAGTGTAACTTTGAATCGTCATTCCTCCCGATCACATCACGCACACCTGGTTGGGTTCCATCGACGCGGTTGCCATAGCAACGTGTCAACATTGGACTCTCCGCCGTTGGATTCCAGCTCTCTGGATCCAGAGAATTTGGCAATTCTGCACTGTGGCCACACGACCACCGGTGGGGGCTGTCGTTTCCCCACCATGGATGGCCCTGTGCCTCCATATACTTTCAACCCTAACTCTGCTGCTAGTCCTGCCACTAGCGTATTTAGTACTTTACCTCTTCCCTCACCTCCATGCCAAAATTCTGTCTCTGGGTTAAAGGTTGCCCTGTTGCCGGTTGTTAAAGAAGTTTCTAGTGTTAAATTGTGTGGTCGTGGGCCTTGCTCTATTAGAAAATATTCGGACATTAATGGTCTTGACTGTGGCTGCACTGCCACCGGCGGAGGCTGTCGTTTCGCCGCCTTGGAGGGCTCCATGCCTCCAAAATCTGTAGTTGATAAAGTTCTGGTGTTGCCGCATGGTATGGCGCCACCCTCTGTTGAGTTGGTTGGTAATAATGAGTTAGAAGCGTTTACGTTTGATGTTAACCCTGTTATTGTTGGTAATGTTTCACTTGCTGGTTCGTCTACCCCTCCATGTGTAAATACTGACAGTTTAAACGTAGATATGGTGGTTGATAGTCAGGAGCAGTTTTGTGAAAAGTCACCGGTTGAGTATAGAGGTCATATTTTGAAGTCTTGGCCTAACTTGACTGATAACTGTCATTTGTTTCTGGAATATGCGGAGATCTATGCGGCGGTCAGAGCGACTGGCCTTCCAAATTATATGGGTGCAAAAATACCAATTCCTTCTGGTTTAGTTATTACAAACTGGCAGAATTTACTGCCAGATTATGCTGATAAAGAGTTAATTGATTTTCTGAATTACGGATGGCCTGCTAACTTCACCGGTGAATTCACCCCTATTTCTTCTAACTGTAATCACACATGCAATGAGAAAGATTTGTTTTGGATTAATGAGTATATACGTACTGAACTATCTCATAAGGCAATATTAGGTCCATTTGATGAGTTGCCTTTCACTCCGTGGGCTCAAATTAGTCCCATTATGACCCGACCAAAAAAGAACACTGACGAACGTCGTATTATTGTGGACTTGAGTTTTCCTAAGAAAGGTAGCGTTAACGCGGGTATTGTAAAGGGTTTTTATCAGGGTAAGAGATATAAATATTATTTACCTACTATTATGTCCCTAGCTAAAGAAGTTACTCGGTTGGGAAAGATGTGCTATATATGGTCCATAGATCTGGCGAGGGCATACAGGCAATTACGAACCTGCCCCTTAAGTGTGCCTTTGTTTGGGATTAAAGTAGATAATAAATTTTATTTTGACACGGCGCCCCCCTTTGGCTGCAGGACATCTAGTATGGCGTGTGCCAGGACAACAGCGGCAGTGGTCCATTTGATGAGAAAACAAGGTTTCTTTGCAGTGTGTTTTTTAGATGATTTTGTGGGAGTTGAGAGTACATTCGAAAAGGCGCAGCAAGCATATGCACATATACTGAGTTTAACTAAAACACTGGGTTTGAACATTTCGGTTAAAAAGTGTAGTCCCCCCGTCACTAAATTAATTTGGCTGGGATATGAAATAGACTCAGAAAAGATGGTAGTGAGAATTCCGAACGAAAAATTACTGGACATTTTAGTGGAATGTCAAAAATGGGTGATTGGTGCTAGGGTAACAAGGAAAAAATGTTCAGAGGCTGGTGGGTAGGCTGCAATTTATCTCGAAATGTATTGTTTCGTCTAGGATTTTCATGAATAGGATCCTAGCATTTCTTAGGTCATGTCCTTTTGCTGGTAAGGTTATTGTTAGTCAGGATTTAGTACGGGACATTGCATGGTTTTTGCGATTCGCAGAAGGGACTAATAGGCTAGTTTTATTGAAACATGCCCCGAAGGAAAGATGGGTCATCGAATGTGATTCTTCGTTGTTGGGTGGGGGAGCATTCAGTATAAGAAATTTTTATTCCGAACTATATACTGATGATTTCTTGAATAATGGCTTCCATATAGCTCAGCTGGAGGCGATAAATCTTGTGGTAGCTTTAAAAACTCTAGCGCCTTCAGCTCCCCAAAATTTCCTTATTATTATCAATACTGATAATGCTGCTTCCCAACAGGTTTTATCTTCTGGTGCTGGGAAGGACCCCGTGTTGTGTGCTTGCGCCAGGGAAATTTGGCGTTTCGCAGCGATTCACTCGTGCGAAGTTCAGGTTGTACACAAGGCGGGGGCCGACCTGGTGCTGGCAGATGCTCTTAGTAGGTTGCATTTTGATAAGAAATCGAAACAAGTAGCTGACCAAATTTGTCAGGAGAGACTGTTAACCAGAGTACATGTTTCTCATGATTGTGATATACTTGATTTATTCCTGTAATGGCTCTGCGTAGTTGATAATTTTCTTTGTTTGGCTTTATCAACTTGCAGATAGAAATCACGCAGTAGTGAATAGGCTTAGCGTGTATTTTACAGCGGGGTTGGCAGGAGGCACGTGGAGGAATAAGAGGGTACAGTTTAAGGAGTACTTACAGTTCTGTAAAAGACTTAATGTTAACCCTAAACGACCACTACTTAAAACGGTAATGTTGTACGCTTTATATCTAAATGACATATTAAAAACAGGAGGAGCCATTAAGAACTATATGAGCGGAGCCAGATCATGGGTTAGACTGTTAAGGGGAAACTGTGAAGCGTTTGATTGTTATGCAGTATCAGTAGTTAAGACTGGTATGTGCAAGTTAAAGAATAATGTGGTAAATAGAGCCTTCCCATTGAGGATTAAACATATTAAGTTAATCATATTAAAATTTAGAAAAATTGGTAAAGATGGCTTTGTGTTAATTGCTGCGTTGTTAATAGGCTACACATGTTTGCTAAGACAGTCCAATTTATTTCTCTCTGAGATACTGGAGGATGACGGTCACACGCTGCTCAGAGGAGATATCAAGGCGCACGATACACACGTGACGATAACGGTTAGAAGCACAAAAACCACTGCCAGGCCTGAAGATGTCTACAGTGTTGAGCTTCCACGTGTACATAATTCCGCATTCTGCCCTGTGCATGCATGGAATAAGTACGATCGTCACTTCCCAGTGCATAAGGGAGCCCCAGCATTCGTAATGTCGAACGGGGCTCCTCTGACTGGTAGACTGTTCACTAAGTGCTTGCAAGCCGCCTTGAAAGGTGCTGACTGCCCATGGTGGCCATTGGTGACGTGCCACAGCTTACGCCGGGGGGGCGCGCAAGAATATGCAAGACTGGGAATGTCACTTGAAGGAATAAGAACACTGGGACAATGGAAATCAAGCAGTGTTTTTAACTACGTGAATAGAAGTGTATTCAAAAAAGGACCATTAGACCTCCTGTCCCAATTTGGCTGAGATCTAATGGTCCATAAATTCCCTATGTTGCATGATGTTGTGTGTACTAAATAGTCTGAGTGTATGTGCCAAAAATGTGAGTTGCCTGTGTGACCGTGATCCACCATCTAGCTGCTGCCCCATGCCTTCAATTTCAAGATTCACCGATAACTAGTCTTCAAGAAAATTCTGATTATTAATTAGAATGATAACTTTAAAATATTAGACCTGCACATAAGTAATTAGTAAAAATTAAATATTTCAGACAGTATGTTCACGGTTGTACTACCTGTGAATTTAGAATTAGATAAAAGCAAATAATCTCATCTGTTCTGATGAGAATGAGCTTCAATTAATTTTGTTCAATAAGTGATAGGACTAGTAGGCTTGCTGTAAAAATTTATTAAGCCTGTTTAATAAATTTATTAGCCCAAAAAAGTTATTATCTGTGTCTGGTTTTGAATTGTACATGTTGCCGGTAACATGCGTAATTCAAAACCCTGACGACGGGCTGGATTATGAACACCATAGATACCAATTGTAGGATGCGTTGCTAGGATCCAAGTTAACTTCCGGTAGGGGATTCAAAGGATAGGCCAGTTGCTGCCTGACAATCATCCACGACGGATCGGTTTACCATAGCACACACACAAATTTCACCATCCCACCCACCCAATACCATGTTGTTGAGCGGTGGGGCTGAGATCTAATGGTCCATAAATTCCCTATGTTGCATGATGTTGTGTGTACTAAATAGTCTGAGTGTATGTGCCAAAAATGTGAGTTGCCTGTGTGACCGTGATCCACCATCTAGCTGCTGCCCCATGCCTTCAATTTCAAGATTCACCGATAACTAGTCTTCAAGAAAATTCTGATTATTAATTAGAATGATAACTTTAAAATATTAGACCTGCACATAAGTAATTAGTAAAAATTAAATATTTCAGACAGTATGTTCACGGTTGTACTACCTGTGAATTTAGAATTAGATAAAAGCAAATAATCTCATCTGTTCTGATGAGAATGAGCTTCAATTAATTTTGTTCAATAAGTGATAGGACTAGTAGGCTTGCTGTAAAAATTTATTAAGCCTGTTTAATAAATTTATTAGCCCAAAAAAGTTATTATCTGTGTCTGGTTTTGAATTATATTTAAGTGGTCCCTTTGCTGGTGAGGAGTCCAGCCTATATCTATATAAGTAAGATAAAAGATCACCATGTACTACAGTATGACCCCATTAAACCAAGCGATCGGTTAATCCAAACTTTTTTTCGGCGACCCGCCAAAATACTACCATTTATTATATAAAAAAGTTGGTTAAACCAAAGTCGGTTAATCCAAACAATATTGTCGGGCCCCAGGACACTTCCGGTACAGTTGAACCAAACTTTCATGTGGTTATAAGGTCATCTGAGACTTTTTTTTTAATTGTCATAAATGGTAGTATTTTGCCCGGCCACCGAAAAAAGTTTGGATTAACAGTTTGTTTGGCTTAACGGGGTTAAACTGTATATACAGCAAAAACATTAATCAAAGTGTCCACATACATTGTATATTACATTCATAATGCACCCGTGTTTTTGCCAAAGCCAAGTCAAAGTCAAAGCCAAAGCTCGGTTAAACCAATGATAGGTTAATCCAAACAAATTTCTAGGGTCCCTTCAAGTTTGGTTAAATGTTGTCGTTCACTGTAGTAGTATGGGTGAAAAATTACCTTATATAAAAACATGGTGAAGAATTTTGATATGCTGGGGAAATTAATTGAGCTGATAAATTCTTAATTTAAGAAGCAAAATAAATTATTCACATATATATCTTCATATTTTCACGCTACTTCTGATTTTAAAAATATAATAAAACATATACTTTAACATACTTTTATCACCGCCATCTTGCCTTTTTGCATTCTCTATCATTTCACCAACTCTGTGGCGGTATATGTTGCCATTTGGTACTGGAGCCAGGGATTCCACTTCTCGTTCGTTACTAAAACTATTTTTGCCCATATTTAAACTACGTTGTCGTTCACCCATGTACTGTAAGTATGGGGTGAATCTTTTATCTAGTAATAAGTATGTCAGTTTATTCTAAAGAACCTATACAATTTTATACGGTTCACAAATCGCCAGGTTGTCCCTTCCAAACATTATCTATAATTATAAATAGTGAAATATATTAAACAAGCTATTCTGGTCAAAACCACAAACCGCAATTTTCGGTTCAAAACCTTATCCTGTTTGTAACATGTCAGTAACTATAATACCAGACTAATGAAATATGAGTCACTATTTTGTAAATTATTGACCGACTAAGATTTGGCTCAAATTTATTTTTCATGGTACCTCTATATATACATAATGAAATATATTAAACAAGCTATTCTGGTCAAAACCACAAACCGCAATTTCTGCCCCACCCTACTGCATTCTGCCCCACCCTACTGCATACTGCCCCCATCATCATCATGCTGTCGGTCGCGATGCGACAAAGACTGGTTTCATTACTTGACTGCCGCTCTCCATTTAGCTCTCTGCTGTGAGAGTTGCGTCCATGAGTCGGTCTTAATGTCTCAGCGTCAGGTTTCTCTTGATGGTATCCTTGAACCGGAGACGAGGGCGCCCTCTCTTTCTGTAACCAGAAGACCGTTGAGAATAGAGAATCTGCTTTGGTAGCCTGTCTGATGACATCCTCGTGAGGTGTCCAGTCCACCGGAGATTCTTTTTGATCAGAAGATCTTCCATAGAGGGCAGCCCCGTCCGTTCGAGTATTTCCTTATTTGTCACTTTGTCCTTCCAGGTTAGCCTCATGATTGAACGCAGATGTCAGATCACGAAGGCATGCAGCTTTTTCACCTGTCGTCTGTACACTGTCCAGGCCTCGGCTCCGTATAGTAGGGACATTTCATGAAAGCTGCCTGCAAAAGTGTTGAAGTGCTGCTGGCTTTTGCAAGTTACCAGCGGCACTCTCTCGGGGAGCAAATAGACGTTTCACACCGGCAAGAACATGTCAAGACAGGTGCAAAACTATTTATCCCTGCAGTGGCTGGTCGAGAGATGTTGGGAGTTCCATACATCAACCGCCCTTAATGCTGCCACAGTGACATGGTTTTCTGTTTAGGGTTTGCTCCCTTAGCCTTCGGTTCTGTCAAGAACATGTACCACAAGGCAGTGGTTTACAACTCTGCAGGGCAGGGGCGTTAAACTCCCTGAGGTATTGCTATACCTGCAAACCTTATTTGATATAATACATTAAAAAACAACCAAACCAGCCCACAAACCTTTAGATTGTCAGTAACTATATAATAGTTGAATGCCATACTAATGAAATATGAGTCAATATTTGGTAAATTATTCAAACACTGATGATCTACTGTTCTAAATTTGTATTTTTAAAAAAAGAGAAGGAAATGATCGGCTATATTATATAGATAAGAGTTAAGGCAAGTTGTTATTTGCGTTACTGACCATTGAATATGTATTGTATATTGCATCAAACAAATTGTGGACAAACTACATCTTCACTGATCCTGCTGCTAACATAAACGAAAATCATTAAGTAAAACTTGAAGGAGGGAGATGTAAGATGTGGGCGCTGCGCAGCTTTCTGCGCATGTCAAAGCGGCCATTGAAATGAAAGCTTCGGAGTGGTTTTGGCAGCAAACATGCTTGAGTAAACAGCTTTGCATTGCATTCTGGGAGGACAGAAGTTACTGCTTACTTAAACTAACAATTCTGAAGAGTCTTCCCAAGTGTTTGAGTCTAAAAACAAGCATATTTCAGCATTTCTTTTTGATTCGGCAGACAGATTAAGTTGAAAGGGAAGATTGTTACCCTTAAATCAACATCATACCTTGTTTTCCAGTAATTCCCAATGTTTACACCGATTCTAGGGCCTGTTCTCTTTTAAACAATGTTTGAGTGAATGTTGTGGCTTGCTGCAGTAAGGTGCAGTACGTCGATTTGTAAAAAACGATTTCAAAATTCAATGTAATACTGCCGATCACCATTTTATAAAGTGTCACAACTTCCTTTATAATTGTCACAGGATATTGATTTAGGTATAATTAGAAAGGTCTTTCCAATACCTTTGCAATGATATATTTTATGTTGGAATCTGTTGATTTTGAAAAAAATTGTGGCCTATATTTGCATGTGGTTTCACCAAGTTCCCCCATAGTAAAGTGTCCAGGAATTAAGACAAAAGAGTGAAATGAAAACCATCATAACTATTTTATTAACAATGCTATAGAGCTTAAAAAAAAAAAAAAAAAAAAAAAAAAGGTGTATTCAACTCAGAATTTGAAGGACTTCAATTCTGTACTATTTATGGTGTTCTCGACCTGTTTTAAAATTTTCGTGTGTGGTCCCTATTTACGGAATATGGGGCTCTGCAATGTTGGTGACATAAGAGGTCACATGAGAGAGAGCCAGGGGTAGGGACCACAAACGATGGCGCTGCGCAGGTTTCTGCGCATGTCAACATGCCCATAGTAAAATTGGTAGGGGTTTTGAGGGCACCCATGCTTGGATAAACGGCTTTGCATCGCATCGTGGGAGTACACAACTTACTAGATATTTGAACTAATGATTCTGAACAGTCTTCCCAAGAGCTTCAGTCCAAAAACAAGCATATTTGAGCATTTCTTCTGGATTCGGCAGACAGATTAAGTTGAGAGGCAAGTTTGTTACCCTTAAATCTACATCATACCTTGTTTTCCAGTACTTCCCATTGTTTACACCGATTCTGGCATAGTCTATGGCCTGTTCTCTTTTAAACAATGTTTGAGTGAATGTTGTGGCTTGCTGCGGTACGTCGATTTGTAAAAAACGTTTTCAAAATTCTACTATCTGTACGTTTTCAAAATTCTACTATCTGTACATTAATACCGCCGATCGACGTTTTTCGTCGTTTTATAAACTGTCACAACTTCCTTTAATAACTATCACTCTTTCCAATATCTTTGCAATGATATATTTTATGTTGGAATCGGTTGACTTTGAAATTTTGTGTGGGCTATATTTGCATGTGGTTTCACCAAGTTCCCCCATAGGCTATCATAGCGACATAGTAAAGTGTCCAGGAATTAAGACAAAAGAGTGAAATTAAAATCATCATAACTATTTTATTAATAATGCTATAGAGCTAAGAAAAGGTGTATTCAACTCAGAATTTGAAGGACTTCAATTCTGTAGCATTTATCATTTTATGGTGTTCTAGACCTGTTTTAAAATTTTCGTGTGTGGTCCCTACCAGGGGCAGGGAACGAGTATAATAAAGTCAGTCACACACCCAAACTCAGTCATTCACTACACTCTACAGTAACAGTACCTACCTGAGAACTAATTACTTAGAATTATACCTATAGCTGGTCGGGAAAACACGATTTTATTGTACGATAAAACTGTCCCGCTATATTTACAAAAGCTCAACCTATGGCACCGCCTAGGGTACGGTGAATGCGGTATGGGTGGGTGGTCCTTGCAGATGAACTCCAGGCAAGAGTTTCACGGGCGTAGTCGTAGAGGGCTTGCCTTGAACTTGAAGACCAGCCCAGCCCCAGGTAGAATGCTGTAAAACAACTCGCATCACACTTGTCAACATGGACTTGAAAGTGAACTGGCCAAATTGGCATTCTCCTGACTCGCAGGCACTCACCGTAAATTACGTACATCTTTTGGTCTGAGTGCAGCGAATGGAATGACAAGTACTCCTGTCAGTATCACAACAGCGACATTGTAATAGGCCAGCTTGGCATAGTATCGAAATGCATGGCTTCCGCGCCACAACCACACGAAAGCTGCCAAACACACGATAATTCCTAAAAGCGTTAGGGCTTCCATCTTCATCAGGCGCGTCCGTTGATATTATCCGGGCCGACTTCGGGACACCCGACTTGATTAATTGTAATGACGTGGCCGCAGTAATATATAACAGCAGCGGCCAGCCAAAACCTAGTTAGTAGTTGGTCAAACAGCTTTGTGGTGTCATCTAGAACAGAACCGGAAACACAGGAACGGTCAGCCAGGTCATTTTACGACATACTCCAACAGTACAAGTGAAGTACAAGTACAGGCTGAATCTGTTATCTAATTACATAGGTATTATTTTACCATTGATGATAATTATATATAGTATGAAGCCTGTTTATATATTCTGTTAAAACGCGCTAAATGTGATTTGTTTCTTAAACTATCTAAAACCAGGGAGCAGCAGTGGTACTGTACATCATTAGTGTCGCGGCATATCACTACACGTCGCTCCGAGCCCACTTCCGTTTCCAATATTTTGACAGATCTGTCTATTTTCAGAATCAAGTGGCAATTTCTGGCCAGGTCGATGTTTGTTTCAGAATCTACAATCTTCCATCCTTCTGACATGAAGATCAGAATCAGTTCTATGGAGGGCATGGATGTGGTACTGGATGTGGACCCCGAATTCACGGTGGACAAGCTAAAGATGTTGGCGGTTGGGCACTTGTACGATCCAGCAGGTTCTGCAAAAATGTCACTTTATCACAAACTGGTGCATGTTGGCAGTGGAAGGGTGCTCAACGAAGAAAACACGGTGGTGCAGGAGAAGCTTCATGAACACGGTATGCAGGCTGGTAGTTTGAATAAATAATTAACACACCAAGAAGATTGATTAGGTCGTAGGGGAAAACTGTATTTGTTCTATCCAAAATCATTTTGAAAATGCATGTCTCAATGTTAGGTGCCCCAGTAAAATTTTCAAATTATTCCAAACATTCAAATTATAATTTCATTGGAAGCTCCAATGAATCAAAAGCAATATGCTTTTTGAATTTTTAAGATATTCCAAAAATTGAATGAGATATGTGCATTTGAAGTTTGTTGAATTTAAGATTTTTTGTATTAGCTAATGCACTAGAGAAGTGCCTTATTTAGGGCTGTCAAATAGACTAATTATAACAACATTTCTTTGTAGTTTCTTTATTAATGATCACATCCTGATCAAACTTCACACCAAGGTTCTTCGTACACCAAATCATCCCAGCTTATCAAAACTTATATAAAAAAATAGATCACAGGAAAATGTAGGTTTCCATGGCAACCATAATACAATCACTCCCACCTCCATGTCCGTTTAGCATCTGTAGAATTGTGAGTTGTTTGTAGAATAACATGAAACTTTGTATTTAAAACCTTTAGAATGAGCTCTTTACATTGGTGCAATCCACTAAGCTCTACTCCTATTATCCAATGAGTATTAGGCATGTGCACATCACAGTATTTACCTGACTTTCGCTCCGGCCGATAATCATGAATATTTATTATTATTTGAGGATATTAATTTTTTAATCTACCATATTCATTTTCGTATACCTGTTTTCTATGTATTGACCAATTTTCATAAAAATTGGGTCATGAGCAGATGCATTGTGATGATGCATAATAGGCTGTGTGATGACTCACTCACCCCAGCCATAACATTCTGACTTAGAGTTAGAGAATCCAGTCAAAACTGCCTGACACCAACTTTTGGCCACCAGATTCTAGAGTTGGGATTCCAGTTGTAGTCATTGTAAGACCATTTTTAGGAAGAAAAAATGCTAAAGTTTCACATTCTCATAGTTAACATGGACATTCCTGTAAGTCTCACCTCTAATTTCTGCATCTGAAGACTTGAATGGCTTAGTAAAATGCCTTTCAAATGTCATACAACACTGAAAATAGTCTCTATCTGTGCCTAAGTCTGTTGTGCTTCAAAAACGGATGTAGCAGTGAATGCAGGTTGCCTATGATTCATGTGTGGTGCCTTTTTTCTACGTGACCCTGCCCCTCAGGAGGTCGCAAGAAGTTGTACAAGTTTTATAGGCCCGGCGACAGTGGCGCTCCCGGCGGATTCTGCGGTACCTATCATTGTCTGACTAGTGAGTCTAGTCTACTCTACTACTACTCAGAGTCTACTCGTCTAGTCTAGTCACTAGCTAGGTACCCCACTAAAATTTTCAAATTATTCCAAACATCCAAATTATAAGTTCATTGGAAGCTCTAATGAATCAAAAGCAATATGCTTTTTGAATTTTAAAGATATTTCAAAAATTGAATGAGATATGTGCATTTGAAGTTTGTTGAATTTAAGAGTTTTTGTATTAGCTAATGCATTAGAGAAGTGCCCTATTTAGGGCTGTCAAATAGACTAATTATAACAACATTTCTTTGTAGTTTCTTTATTAATGATCAGACCCTGATCAAACTTCACACCAAGGTTTTTCTTCGTATAGCAAATCACCCCAGCTTATCAAAACTTATATAAAAAAATGAGATCACAGGAAAATGTAGGTTTCCATGGCAACCGTAATACAATCGCTCCCACCTACAATATGAGTCAACTGTAGCTCTTTTTAAATAATGGTCAGATCCTGATGAAATTTCACATCAAGGTACCTCTTGGTCTGGCAAATCACCTCAGCTTATCAAAACTGATATAAAACAATTAGATCACAGAAAAATGTAGGTTTCCATGGCAACTGTAATACAATCATGCCCACAACTGCAGTTTCTTTATTAATGGTTTGATCCTGATCAAACTTGACTTCAAGGTTCTTCTTCTTATAGCAAATCACCCCAGCTTATCAAAACTGATATTGAAAAAAAAGATCACAGGAAAATGTAGGTTTCAATGGCAGCCATAAAATTCTGAAACCTCTGGTTTTTGCATCTGAAAACTTGAATGGCTTAGTAAAATGCCTTTCAAATGTCGTACAACACTGAAAATAGTCTCTATCTGTGCTTAAGTCTTTGGTGCTTCAAAAACGAATGTAAGAACGAATGTACTGTGCTTGTGCTTCATGTGTGGTGCCATTTTCCGACATGACTGCCGCTCAGGAGGTCGCAAAGAGTTGTATGAGTTTTATAGGTCCACCGACAGTGGTGCCCCTGGCGGATTGTAGGGTACCTACACTAGTCTAACTACTAAACTTAGTCTAAAGGGTCTGTCGCATTACGAGGTATAGCCTTAGCATATATGCTGATGTATGTGATTTTCGACCAACACGTCAGCATATGTCGTCATACGTTATGTATACGCTGGGGGTGCGTCGAGGCTCCGAAAAATTGTTGCGCATGCTCAACAGTTCCAACGTGTGGCTCATACGTTGAACGTACGTTCGGGATACATTGCTGCACGTTAGCCGTACATTCAGCCGGTGGGAACATGCCGTTCGTGTACTGCCAAGGGATGCATAATGTACTTCGAACGTATCTCAAGCGTATTTAACATATACGCCATACTTCTAGCGATGGAGTAACATGTGTAACATTGGTCAGCATTCCGTGAGAGTATGCGAGCGTTTTGCAAGGCACATGAATGCTCTCATACGCTTGCAATAGTTGTGTGTACATTGTGTATGCGCCCATTTTTATCCCCCGCCGCTGAAAAGTTCAACGAATGCTGACGTACTGGCAAATTTTCGAATGTTGAGGACGTACTGATGGCATACGTCGTGGTGTGACATGATCTTAAAGTCTAAACTAGTAACTTCAACTTGTCTTGGACTTTGTAACTATATCAGTACATGACACATGTCATGTCATGTAGTTTTTAAAGTAGGTTTACTTTAAATGACCGTAACTTACGATAACAGTGTAACATATGTATAACTGGCAACTGCTAATGATAAGCGATAGACACTTTCAAAATTACAGTACCGTCATGATTATGAGCATATTCTAATTCAATCAATTAAAGTCTGAGGGTGGGTGATCATAGATGAGGTTTATGTTATGCAAGCTATTACAGTATTAGTATTACTGTATTACTATTAGTAGCTTTCTTCACAGACAGTTTTCTTTTTATGGTAAAATGTGTAATAGTTACTAATACGTTCTTTTAATTGTGCTGGTTAGAAAAGTATTGCGAAGTTGATGATGGCTAAGTCAGTAAATAACTGTAAACATTATTATAATTTAAATAAGTTAATACTACCATATTGATACATGTGTAACCAGCACCGATTAGTGTAGATAACAGATTCTCCCTGTACTTGTAGTACACGGGTGAATACCAACCCTATATAAAAGCTGTCGAAAATGCGGGGAAATGAAATGAGAGCCTAAATTTACAATCTAAGAAGCAACATTTATTCTTTATATCTGTCTTCATATTTCCCCGCTACCTTTGAGTTGAAAGATATAATAAAACATATAGTTTAATAGAATTGAAAGGTGAAATCGACGGCATTCTATGGCCACCATCTTGTCTTTTTTGCATTCTCTCCCATTTCACCAACTCTGTGTCAATATAAGTACCCATTTGATACTGGATCCACTTATTCTACTTTGTGTTTTATACTGAAGCTATTTTCGCCAGTAATTAGACTACGTTGTTGTTCACCCGTGTACTGCAAGTGCGGCGTGAATCCTTTATCTACGATTAATGCTTCCCCCAGCATCTGTATCGCAATCGGAAACCTTCAATATGCTAGAAGAGCCTGAGTGGGCAGGGCACGCGCTTCCCTAGTTATTTCAGTAGCTGGAAGGCTGGCTTATGGACATAAGCATATATCTTGGTTTTGGTACATTTTCTCCCAGTTACTCAAATCTACACCAATATGTTTATATAAACGCTGCATACAGGAACCAGGTCCTCCTACAGAACTTGCTTGTAGTTGATTCATGCCAAAGCAAGTTTTTTCTCGGATATAGACATGAACATTATTCACCCTCTACTGTGGGTTATCAAGAGCTTCACAGACAGGCAATCATGGTGTAAAATTTCCCGATATTTAGACATTGGTGGATGTGTGAACTAGTCTATAGTGATTACAATTGTTATATGTAAAAACTAAAAAGGTAAATGGTATATAGAGCCAGAGGCATTAAGGTATTATGTGGTGCTGGTGATCCTTTGCTGATTTTGATATAAACATTATGTAGTTAAAGATAGTGTGAGAGGGGCACTACTTTTAGTGTGACAGAGCCTTAGGAGCTCTGCTCACATACCCCCTCCCCCCAACTGTTATTTATGGATCATTGCACACCCAGACACAACAGGGCACTGTAGCCATAAACAACCAAGATTTGGATACAGGCAGGTTGGATGTTCATTGGTTGATTGAGGAATGCCTATTGCTGATTGGAGGAGCTGATCAAGTGTGACAGCCATTTTCGATTCTCCAGCCTATATAATAATAAACGTCCAATAATAAAACAAGCAAGCTCCTTCTAGTTCCTTCTGTACACTCTATACTCTGCCTTTCTATACTCTTGCCTGTAGTGATTTCCTATTTAGCCTGTCTACCCAACTACAGCTGCCAGCCGTCAACTTTACAATGGGATCAATCCCAAGTCAAGTCAAACCCAAAACTTACAAATTTCACATATGTCGCTACCTTGCTTGGCGCTGTACATTTCTAGAATAGGGAAATGACTAATTTGCTGCGTGTCAATACATATATATAATTTAATAGCGGTTCAAGATTCCAGTACCACTATATTTCACTGGGCCAGCACTATAAAGACTCCATCATTGCGCACTGTCATGAGTCGGTGCCGATCCTCAGCTGTGCGTACTGATCCTGATATCACCTTAGATGTTTCTACAGCTTTAAACCCCAATAAACCTAAACCAAATTACTACATACACCATGACATGTGTGATGGAAGTTGTGCAGTGTTCTTTCCGTTATCCCCCACTTTGTCGCTCAGGGGATTTATACCCTCGATTTCACTTGGTGTATACTAATCTAACTTCCTCTTTCAGATGAACTTCTGCTGCTGAGAAGACGGGTGGCCATAACCCCCGTGTTTGAACCCTCCACAAAGGTATAGCTCAATACGCCTAAAGATGCTTCTTAAGATGATGTTATGGATGGATGTTACACGGTTAATTTTACAGCTTTCTCAATTTGTAGGATCAAATTCAAAACGGTAAAAGAAATTCAAATAAAAATATCTGACATATGCACAACATATAAAACTTCATATGAATATGGAATCTACTATTCTGGAATCTAATATTTTCGACTATTGTTTGAGAACGACCCACATATATAATGGAAACTATAATTTATATATACATAATGAACAATTACTAATCTACAACAAGAGATTGGCAATTGTTGTTAATCAAAATTTTCCAAACAAGATCTTACTTGTCTGGTGCATTCCTTCAGTTTGATAAATGTCCCTACTGTTATATTATATGATTTATGGAAATATATATTATGCCAAAATAGCGGTGATTGAGTGACGTTAATTCACTTCCCGTGGCTTTGACTGACCCTATATAATAATGTTGTGGTAATATGTCTTGTGTCAAAGTAACGATGATTTGAGCGGGCGATTTGAACAGTGGCTAGTTTCCTCTAGGAATTATTATTTTGTGTACATTTCTTTTTAATTTAATTTTTTTTTCAGAAGGAAGACAATCGCTTTGGGCCAGCCCTAGATGCCATTAAGAAGGCTACTGAGGGGGTCGCCTCTTCAAACACTGACAGAGAGCCCTTGGAGAGCCTCTCTGTTGTTGATGTATGTATAATACCTATCATAAATAGTGTATGTGTGTTTAAAAGGGGTCTGCTCGAGTATTCAGAGGCGCAGGGGCAGGGTATGGACAAACCAAGGAAACTAGGGACAGGGACTCTCAAGAATTATTGACTATTTTTGTTGTTGTTGTTGTTGTTGTTGTTGTAAATATGTTTATTCTGCTGAATAAGTCTTTTGTCAGTGCCGAAGCACTGGTCTTCCAGCCATTTCTCAATTCAGTGTTATTTACACAAAAGGTATATAGAATAAGGTGTACAATACCTGTTGAATAGACAATTTGCACCATGTAACACAATGAAATTCTGAAACCCAAAAGTTCCATAACAATATGGTACAGTAGTGTCATATAACTAGATCAATATTAGTCAGATCAATGTGAGTATTTACATAGTATTTAGAATGTAAGCAGAAGTTATCTTTTCATAATACGATGAAAGCATAATATTTTCAAAACTACAACAATTAACTAGATTATGTGCTAAATATGTAACTTAGATACTGGCGCATTCATAAATCATTCCCTTGGGGTTTCCCCCTTAGGAATGTCAAATCTAGCTGGATTTAACTGGTATGGACGTGATCTAGTTAACGTACCAATGGAGTATTTCACTAGGTTTCAACTAGTATGCATACACGCATTAGTTTACCTGCTTTCGCCTCAGCTATTTCCAAAGTTGGCCAGTTATTATAAATGTTAACTGTGGTCTGATGTACAGTATGTCATAATAGTCAACCTGATATATATCTATTTTTAGAATAACAACACACAAAACAACACAACTAATGGATTGTGTATGTCCATATAGCGCTGTTTCCTTTAGTGATGCATCTTTAAGGAACTTATCTAGAGTGCTAATCGAGGTGTTACACCCCCCCCCTGCCCCCAACACACCCACCCACCAACAAACTCACTCACATGTATATTATTATTAATGTAAACTATATATATGTATAAGCCACTACGTCAAATAAGGATAGACAAACACAGAGTTGGGCTGAGTTCTATTTAATAGTTCTCTGGCAGAGACTAAATAAATATGCTCCACCTAAAAAGGAAAATTGTAGTCGAAGTGAGATCGATTTGGTTATTTTCCGTGCTACGTAGATGGCGCCCCATTCGCGCGCACCGATCAAGGTGGGCGCGCGACTCCTAATACATACAATATCAATAGCATAATAATAATGAATAATAATTAAACCTTGGATTAAGTTCCGTTCTTTATATTATTATAATTCATTATAATACACAAAAATATACACATACGTGTATACGGTATAGTCTGGTACTTACTGTATGGGCTAGCTTAATGCGACAGTTTCAGAATTAACTCATGTGACTGAATAGCAATGTGTATTTTTTGTTGTTGTAAATATAGTTTATTCTTTGAATAAAGTCTTTTGTCAGCGCCGTGGCACTGGTCTTCCAGCCATGTGACAATACAGTTATTTACAATATATGCAGCTAGCCCAAATCAGCTGAAATAACAATATCAAACAATATCGCAACCAATACGACTTTTACTAGCGATATAGACTGATGTTTAGGTTTTAAAGCTGTGTGTGCTAATTTTACCATTGATACACGCACACCTATATACATATAGCCACAGGCAAAGGTATTTAGCATTTTTCTTTTCTTTAATGTTACCACATAGTACTAGTAGTGAGTTGCTTTTCAATCAGACTGCTCTATACCCATTACGCCCTCACCATCTCATATCCACTGATAGGTCAAAGTCGGCGAAATCAATATAGAGATTTCATTGGAAGCTGAGCTCTAGAAACCCTTATCATACTCTCCTTGGTCTCCATAAGGCCTTTGCATGTGAGTGCAACGTTAACACTATAGAAAATGTATGGTTCGCAGGCTCGAACCCTGTGTTTCAACCATTCTAACTTGTCTGTTGGTCAAAGCTTTGTCAGTAGCGAACTATTCCACCCCTCTGATAACTTCCTCGAATTTATTTTGGTTCTATCTGGTAAAAAGTCATTTAAGAAGTAATGTGGTCAAATGCTTTTTGTGAATCCATAAAGACTTTGATATACCGGTTACATTGTAAGTTAGTCGTGCATACAAGTATTGTGGCTGAATGTTGTGTTGAGACTTGCCACGGACTGAATCGGCTTTGTTAATTATGTGATTAGTTAGTCAAATTTGGTCCACAATTCCCTTCAACTTAATAACCTCAAACTACCAATCCCCCTTAAAGTCCAGTCATTAGGATTTGATCAATTTATTTTATAACAATTTGCGATTAATACTAAATAATCCATCGAATGATCAGATGTCTGTTTTTACATCACCTTCTATTTAATTATTCATTTCTTTTAATACAAAATAATCAAATTTGTTGTAGATTACTGCAAATTTGCTTACCTCTCGTAGATATATACACTTTAACCTTCTCAATTTGTACCCGATCCCTAAAATTGCATGAATTTACAAATTGAAAGGTCTGGAACCTTTAATATTTAGTGAATTCTCTATTTCTCGTTAACCAGAAAGATCTTTTTCTTTCTGGTGTAAGATTAGAACTTAGAACTTGGTGCTTGGTTTGAAAGTAATGGTTTACAGTAATTGGGTGGGAGGTAGTAAGTTATTCTGTTGTGCGTACAGTACATGGTTTATGGTAATTGGACAGTAGTTCAATGGTTCCACTGCATGCATAACAGTTAACACATGGTTTGCGGACATTTCGGCAGTAGTACACTGTCTTACTGAGTGCATACAATACATGGTTTACGGTAATCTGACAGTAGTACTAAGTGGTTCCACAGTTTGCATAATTCATGGTTTATGGTAATTTTAGCCATACAGTGCATGGTTTACAGTAACTGGACAGTGATAAGTGCTTCTGCTGTTTGCATAGGACATGGTTTACCGACTGTGGTTTATGGTAATTAGAGAATAGTAAGTGGTTCTGCAGTTTGCATAGTACATGGTTTGCAGTCTGTGGTTTATGGTAATTGGGTGATACTGATAGTAAGTGTTTCTGCTGGGTGAACAATATATAGTTATGGTCATTGACTAGTACTAAGCAGTTCTGTTCGCACAATGCCAATGTGTACAGCCTCTCTTAATAGGTATCCCAAGTGATTTTCAAAAATAGTTTGGAGTTTGGTTTAATGGATTTCACCTGTTAGTATATTTAATTTGAAATAAAATGACACTTCATTTGTGAAAATCGCTCTAATAGTAAAGAAGATATGGACTTTTTAGGTTGTTACTTAATTGGTCCCACCCAAAACTAAAAGGATAGCATTTTTTATGGCCCCAAGAATTAAAAGTAACCACCCTATCAGACTTTCTGTATTTTTTCCTTCAAATCCATGGCCTATACAATGAGAATAAAAAGATCCAGGGGTCTGATGTGGTTACATTTCAAGATATACATCTTCAAAAATGCGCGAAATCACAATTTCCTTAATTTCACCAATTTCCAAATTTCGCTTTGGACCACTTTTGGGGGCTTGGTTGTGGAAAAAATTGGCACCCATATTAGATTATTCTGATTTATCCCTATGAGTCTTGTCATTGCTATTTTTTTTCAGGACTATTTATGCTTGGGAAAAGCTTTAAAAAATAGGTTTAAAATGGTCCAGAGCTCAATTTGACAAGTGATAAAATCCGGTAAAAGGAAATGCCCAACTTTGAACAGGCTTATTTGGTACAGAAAAGCACCCGTACAAGATAATTGCATGAAATATTCACACTGTACTACCTTCAATATGCTCTTTCTGTTTACGTTACATACAATACAATTTGATAGATGTGAATGTTTTAAAACAAAATGTTTTCAACCCTGTGTGTGTGTGGTTAGTGTGTTTATGGCACATTGGATAACAACTGGCACATTGCATAACAACTTTAGCATTCAATTATTAAGTAGAGCCAACATTTATTTTGTCTCAAATTTACGCCTTCACACCATGCATTGCTAAGAATCATGATTAATTTCTTTTTTTAAAGAAAAAAAGGATCTTTATTTTCATGTAAAAACCTAAGTTATCCATTATTCGGTTCCGAAATGGTGGTTAATTGAACATTTTAAATTAAAATTTAAAATAGATGACAGAATTTAATCAAGGACAAAATATGACTATATGGCCTGTAGTTTTGGCAACAAAATGATATCATTGGTATGATGATGCTAGCTCTGGTGAATGGGCGCCAGAGGTTTGAAAAAGCAGTGTAAAATTTCACGCATAAGTTAGTTGAAACAAAAGGTGATTTTCTACATAAATGGACTTGACAAAGCATTGATTTTCTGTAGCTGATCAAAGTCATATCCTAATGTGGATGGTACTATTAGAAAGAAGAAATATGAAGCTTTATTTTGCTTTAGATTTTATTTCAATTGGTGAACAACTTAGAACACACCAACAGATTGAAAATGATGAATTTTAAGCCTCCACACACAGATTATTGGTGGATTGGCAAGGCACTTGGGATACCTACTCTTAATAAAGACTTGTACAATTGTTCAAACTTATCGTCGTGCCCGATAGATGTCAGTGGTGCTAAACTTAGATATTGCTGCAGCACATATTTGATAGCTTTCAAATACCAATGAGGCCAACCAAAACAAACATATTTGTTTCTCAGGCATCGACAAATCCGGTTTCACTCCTTTCATAATATTACATAGAAATTTTGAAGAAAAGGTAATTAACAATAAAAATCCTGCCACCTTGAATGTCAACCGCACTGTTTATTGAGGTTTTATATCCTAGCAACATCTAAGCACGGTGTACATGGCAAATTTCTTTGACCAAATAAAGTAATTAAAATTTAAAATACCACCACTCCAAATTTCTTAAATCAAACACAACAAATATATTTTAAACCACTGGCCTGTCCCAAATTTGGACAAAATATGCCTGAGAAATGAGTATGTTTGGATTTTCTTGGGCTTAACTTGAGGGTTTAATTCTTGAACCAAATTTAATTCAGGTTGATTTGGTGATAAAGGTAGCACTTTCTGATACTGTCTTCAATTATAGTTCCAAGCCGAGCTCAGGAAGATTCTCATCTCACTGATTGAGGTTGCGCAGAAGATCCTGTATTTGAACCCGGAAGTAGCCAGCATCTTCAAGGAGGCTGAGCGTAAGTTTAGTTACCATATATCTTCATGTCCGTGAGGACCAACTAACTGTACTCTGTTCTGCTAAATATTCCGCTGCTGTCGAAGAAAATCAGAATCATGTGACCTGCACAGAGTCTATGTCAGGCATTAGATGTCTGTTCCTTATCAGCATATTGAATGGTCAAATCGGTACAGTGTGGCCCCGTTATTACACGATTGTTGGGGTCCATGAAATGTTATCGTGGAAAAAATGGGGTTGCGCTAAATTGGGGTTTCAGTTTGCTGAATTACATTTGAAGTTAAAAATTCTGAGTCCAATGAATCATTGCCCTATATCCAAATTCGCATTAAATCGGGCCGTGTAAAATTGGGGTTTCACTGTATTTTACATTCTGAAATGTGCTAAATGCTGTGCAACTCATGATTATTTACTCCTAATTTAATATTTTTTCACTTGTAGAATACCTCGAGGAGCAGAATGCTCCTCCTAAAGTTGATGCTCACTTGGTGCAGCAGCTCGTTGACATGGGCTTCCCCGAAAAGCGGGCCTCGAAGGCACTCATACTGAACAAGTAAGTGTCAAACCTGAAAAGTGGGTTACAGAGGAACTTATACTGGGCAAGGAGGTGTCAAACCTGAAAAGTGGGTTATGGAGGAACTCATACTGAACAAATAGGTGTTAAACCTGAAAAGTGGGTTACAGAGGAACTTATACTGGGCAAGGAGGTGTAAAACCTGAAAAGTGGGTTATGGAGGAACTCATACTGAACAAATATGTGTTAAACCTGAAAAGTGGGTTACAAAGGAACTCATACTGAACAAGTAGGTGTCAAACCTGAAAAGTGGGTTACAGAGGAATTCATACTGGGCAAGTAGGTGTCAAATCTGAAAAGTGGGTTACGGGTGAACTCATACTGTACAAATAGGTGTCAAACCTGAAAAGTGGGTTACAAAGGCATTCATACTGAACAAGTAGGTATTATACCTGAAAAGCGGGTTCCAAAGGCACTCATGCTATGTCTTAGGTCTAACTGTATAAATTACCAATTTGATTATTGTTCTGTATTAGCACACAACCTAAATAAAATTTAGTCGACTTCCCATTTTTGATCTAATGCTTTGAACAAGTTCATAGATGTTTACTTGCTGTTGCCGTTACTGTTATCTTGCCAAATGTTTACTCCATGTTTACACACTGTTGCGTTGACAGATGTTAATTGCTGTTCAGCTTACACACGCTTACTTGCTATTAAATTGGCAAATGTTCCCCAGTGTTAATTTTACAGGTCTTTGCTCGCTGTTAGGTTCACAGATGTTTATTCACGGATTAGTTAACATATTTAATCACTATTAAGTTCACAGTTTTTTTTACATTACTTGCTGTTAAGTTGACAGTGGTGTACCCACTGTTAAGTTGATAGTGAACTCGGTTTTAAGTTGGCAGTTGTTAACTCGATGTTAAGTTGACAGCTGATCACTCACTGTTATGTTAACAGATCCAAATTGTTGGTTAGTTGACAGATGATTAGTCACTATTAAGTTGACAGATCTTAATAGCTATTAAGTTGACATGTGTGAACCCACTGTTCAGTTAACAGCACTTGAGCACTGTTAACTTGCCGTTAGGTTGATAGCTATGTACTCATTGATAAGCTAACAGTTGTTTGCCCACCGTTGAGTTGACAGCTGCGTCCTCACTGGTATGTTGATAGTTGCATCCTCACTGTTAAGTTGACAGCAGAATCCTCACTGTTAACACATGTCTATGTCTTGTCTGCAGAATGTCAGTGAGTAGCTCCATACAATGGCTGCTTGATAACGATGACAACCCGGAAGTGGATTTGCCACTGCCTACAGGGGGCGCCACCACCAAGGCAGACAGTGTCGCTGTGCCCATCCGGGATGCGGGGCCAACCCAAGAGGGCACAGACGCAGGTGCAGTTGGGGGCACTTCACCGGTGAGTGCGGTTATTGGTTATCTTGTCAGCATCTGAATTTCTCTGGCATTACTAGGATAGAGTAGGATAATTTGGCTGAGTTGGGTGTCGGCGGCATGGTATCCCACTAGGACAGCACTAAAGCATTGTCATGAGTGTGTGCTGTCACAAGTCGGTATCAATTCTGATATGATCTTAGATGTTGTTAGGACGTAACAACATCTAACACCAGTTCCGATCTGATAACCAAAATGCAGCAACTTTGAGCCCAGTGCTTAGTTTGGTGACCACCTGTGAATACAAAGTGTTACAGACATCCTGATACAGGCTTATAGTATACAAAATCCGTGGTGGATAAGTAAGACTTGAGATGCTGCAGACATCCTGATACAGGCTTATAGTATACAAAATCAGTGGGGGATAAGTAAGACTTGAGATGCTGCAGACATCCTGATACAGGCTTATAGTATACAAAATCAGTGGTAGATAAGTAAGACTTGAGATGCTGCAGACATCCTGATACAGGCTTATAGTATACAAAATCAGTGGTGGATAAGTAAGACTTGAGATGCTGTAGACATCCTGATATGGGCTTATAGTATACAAAATCAGTGGTGGATAAGTAGGACTTGAAATGCTGTAGACATCCTGATATGGGCTTATAGTATACAAAATCAGTGGTGGATAACTAAGACTTGAGATGCTGTAGACATCCTGATACAGGCTTATAGTACACACAATCAGTCGTGGATAAGTAAGACTTAAGATGCAGTAGACATCCTGATATAGGCTTATGGTAAACAAAATCAGTGGTGGATAAGTAAGACGTGAGATTCTGTAGGCATCCTGATACGGCTATCTGGTATTTTAGGATATTATTTATGGTTAAATTATAATAATACCTAATTTGCTTTTATATTGGCTTTTTGCCACTATTACCTGTTACTTTTGGACAACCTTCGCGATGAGGGAAAAGGCCTGTTCCATGCTTTGTGATGTCGAAATGTATTACACTCGAAATTTTGTTTGATTTCAGGGGAACTCTGAGAATGAGCGTGTGAACCCCGTATCACTGCTCCACGGGCCTAACAAGATCGCCAACATGCTGGAGTCTTTCAAGGCCTTCCGGCGCAAGCAGTTCAAGCCAAACCCCACTGTACGTCCAACCATACACATCCATTAAGGCCGATATTGTTGTCTGAGGGCTCGACATTGTTTTTCGCCATATTTTTTTCTGAAATTTGAGATCTCGACATTGTAAAGCCAATATCGTTGAGGGCTGGGATTGGTGTCTACCATTTAAGTCAATAAGTCTGAGGGCACAACATTTGTACTTGCCATTACAGCTGATAATCTAGTGATATGGTTGTGGGCGGTTATTGGTATCTACCATTTAAGTCGATAAATCTGAAGGTGCCGCATTGTTACTTACCATTACATCTGATATGGCTGAGGGCTGGTATTGGTGTCTACCATTTAAGTTGATATGTCTGAGGGATCAATATTGTTATCTATCATTACAGCTGATATGGCTAAGGGCTGGCATTGGTGTCTACCATTTAAGTTGATATGTCTGAGGGATCAATATTGTTATTTGTCATTACAGCTGAGGGCTTGTATTGGTGTCTACCATTTAAGTTGATATGTCTGAGGGATCAACATTGTTATCTATCATTACAGCTGCTATGGCTGAGGGCTTGTATTGGTGTCTACCATTTAAGTTGATATGTCTGAGGGATCAACATTGTTATCTATCATTACAGCTGATATGGCTGAGGGCTGGTATTGGTGTCTACCATTTAAGTTGATGTCTGAGGGATCAACATTGTTATCTATCATTACATCTGATATGGCTGAGTGCTGGTATTGGTGTCTACCGTTTAAGTTCATATGTCTGAGGGATCAACATTGTTATCTATCATTACAGCTGCTATGGCTGAGGGCTGGTATTGGTGTCTACCATTTAAGTTGATGTCTTAGGGATCAACATTGTTATCTATCATTACAGTTGATATGGCTGAGGGCTGGTATTGGTGTCTACCATTTAAGTTGATGTCTGAGGGATCAACATTGTCACTTACCATTACAACTGATATAGCTAAAGGCGGGTATTGGTGTCTACCATTTGAGTCGATAAGTCTGAGGGTTCAACATTGTTATCTACGCGCCATTACTTCTATTAGACCATTATAATCGTTTTGTGAAGTTGTCGTATTGAATATAGACTGGTAATTAGTTAGTTTCTTTACCTGCCGCTAGGTGGTCCGCTATCTCGTGGAGATGGGCTTTGACGAAACAGATGTGATCGATGCACTAAGGATCTCGGGAAATATCGAGGAGCAGGCGGTGAGTATGACATAAGCATAATCATCGCTTCGAGGAGGAAGACCTAACCAGCACGTGATAATCATAAAGCCTATGTGATAATCATAAAGTTGCGATTGTGTGAATCTACACCCATCTTCGGAGCACATTGCGTCAGACCTAATGTAACTGATAATCATAATGTTGCATTAACGTGGACATTCATTCATATTCAGTACATATTGCGTTGGAGCTAATGTATCTGATAATCATAACGTTGCCTTAATGTGAACCTCCATTCATATTCAGTACATATTGTGTTGGAGCTAATGTATCTGATAATCATAACGTTGCCTTAATGTGAACCTCCATTCATATTCAGTACATATTGTGTTGGAGCTAATGTATCTGATAATCATAACGTTGCCTTAATGTGAACCTCCATTCATATTCAGTACATATTGTGTTGGAGCTAATGTAGCTGATAATCAAAGCGTTGCCTTAATGTGAACCTCCATTCATATTCAGTACATATTGTGTTGGAGCTAATGTATCTGATAATCATAACGTTGCCTTAATGTGAACCTCCATTCATATTCAGTACATATTGTGTTGGACCTAATGTATCTGATAATCATAACGTTGCCTTAATGTGAACCTCCATTCATATTCAGTACATATTGCTAACCAAACTGAAAACTGTTGCCTTTTTGTAATTTCAGTGCGAACTACTGCTATCGGGCAACAAGGCCACCACAGATGCTGACCTTGACTCCGGCCTTGACCCCTCGAGCCCCATCTACAAGGCGATCATGGCCAATCCCATCGTGCAACTGGGCCTCAGTAATCCACTGAGTCTGCTTGGTGAGTGCTTCCATCCCCCTGTGAGAGGATTGTTATTGCATTTGACCAATAAGAGGCTAGAAAGGCTTGATAAGGCCCTGAATTTCGTTCCACCTAATTCAATAAAGTATTGAAAGCCTTGATTTGTATTTTTAGTAAGTTGTTTTGACAATTTAAATTTTGGTTCCTAAAACATGGGGTTGAGTTGAATGGTTGCTCCGCTCTCACTCATTGGATCAGTTCTCGGTACTCTCTTATTTGAACCACCAGTTGTGGTGGACGCCTAATTGTAATAACCAATTAGTGAAGTTATCACGCTCTGTTGTAGTGTACAAGTTTAGTAGGCCTCAGTGGTGGCAGGCGGCGCCACCTGGATATGGGAGGCTACCTGTATTCAGGTCCTGTTCAGGGCTATTGGATTGTTTGCTGACTGCCACCTTAGGCGAGATTGGCTGACGCAGTAAGGTTGTGTCGAGTTGTACTGTGCAGACTGTAGTTACACTATTCCATAAAGACGTCAGTTGAAGGCTGTGCCAAGCTATACTGTGTAGACTGCAGTTACACTATTCCATAAAGATGTCAGTTAAAGGCTGTATCAAGCTGCATCATGCAGACTGTAGTTACGCTATTCCATAAAGACACATGTTAAAGGTTGTGTCGAGTTGTACTGTGCAGACTGTAGTTACACTATTCCATAAAGACATCAGTTGAAGGCTGTGCCAAGCTATACTGTGCAGACTACAGTTACACTATTCCATAAAGATGTCAGTTAAAGGTTGTATCAAGCTGCACCATGCAGACTGTAGTTACACTATTCCACAAAGACACGTGTTAAAGGTTGTGTCAAGTTGTACTGTGCAGACTGTAGTTACACTATTCCATAAAGACATCAGTTGAAGGCTGTGCCAAGCTATACTGTGTAGACTGCAGTTACACTATTCCATAAAGATGTCAGTTAAAGGCTGTATCAAGCTGCACCATGCAGACTGTAGTTACGCTATTCCATAAAGACACATGTTAAAGGTTGTGTCGAGTTGTACTGTGCAGACTGTAGTTACACTATTCCATAAAGACATCAGTTGAAGGCTGTGCCAAGCTATACTGTGTAGACTGCAGTTACACTATTCCATAAAGACGTCCGTTAAAGGCTGTATCAAGCTGCACCATGCAGACTGTAGTTACACTATTCCATAAAGACACATGTTAAAGGTTGTGTCAAGTTGTACTGTGCAGATTAGTTACCCTTATAAGGACACAAGCTATGGGCTGTGTCAAGCTGCACCGTGCGGACCGTAGTTACGCTATACCCATTTCAATGTCTTTGCGTGTTTGATGTTGATTTCTCTGATTTGAGTTTCTTTCGGTGTCAATCCACTCGCCTGTTGACAGTTCATGCTATATTTTCTCACGTCTATAAGAAGCGGCTGCTCGCTTAGAACTGGTCAAAGGTTTCAATGTGCCGAATTCCTCGAAGTGTTAGTTGTTTTTTTTTTGCGGGGGGGGGGGTATTGGCTTATTTGAGCCACTAACGTGAATTGTTAGGCAAACATCTGTCACATGTGGCAGGTCGTGGGTTCAATCCCCGCCCGAGTCAAACCAAAGACTTTCGAAATTAGTGTTTTCGCTGTTATTAACCTGGTCCAATGACTGGTTTCTTGGTGAAATCTGCTTTCATTTACGTTGAAAGCCCTATGAAATCTGATTTCATCGATATCAAAAACGCTGTGAAATCCACTTTCGATTATATTGAAAGCCTTGTTAAATTTGCTTTCATTTAACCTGAAAGCCCGGTGAAATCTGCTTTCGTTGGCATCAAAAGCTCTGTGAAAGCCTTTCATTTATGTTAAAAGCCCATGAAATCCACTTTCGTTGATGTCAAAAGCCATGTCAAATTTGCTTTCATTTAATGTCAAAAGCCCTGCTTTCGTTCATGTCAAAAGCCCTGTGAAATCTGCTTTCATTTATATTGAAAGCCCTGTGAAATCCTCTTGTTTATGTTAAAAGCCCCATGAAATCAAACTTTTGTTTATATAAATGTCGAAAGCACTGTGAAATCTGGGCCGCGTTCAGGCTCCGTCTCGGAGGCGCCTCGGCAACGGGGCTGACGTCACGCTAGTCTGAACAGCAAAGGCAGTTTGTTGTCTCGAAAATGGCCGCCCCCATAGGTGGCAGCCATTTGCAATGGAAAAGCTGCGCTGTGATTGGCTGAAACCACTGGACACGGCGGCCATTTTCGAGGTGCTTGTCTCCTAACTGAAAAGGGAGGCATCGCCGAGACGCACCCTGAACGCAAATAGGCCAAAAAGCATCACCGAGACGCCTCCGAGACAGACCCTGAACGTGGCCCTGCTTTCGTTTACGTCAAAAGCCCTGTGAAACCCGCTTTGACATTCTTTCAGCCTTCCTGCATATGCTTGAGAACCCGAACAACACGCAGCAGTGGCTGAACGACCCGGACACCGGCCCGATGCTAGTGCAGATCTCCCGGATCTACCACGCCGAGAAGCACGCCCCCCGGGTGCAGACTGTCGGGTCCTTCGGGCACTCCCTCACCAACATCCGCCACACACTCGGCTCCAACTCATGAGGGTCAAACTGCACTTTGCTATAGCCTCCTTATAATGTGTTGTTGATTTCTAAACAAAGAATGCCGAACGCGGTGTGCCCTTAATTAAACACTGCTGCACAACAAATGTCTGTGTGGGTGTTTGTTTGCAAAGTTGTGTTGTGCTATTTGTTCAGGATTTGTCCGCTTATGTGTTGATTTATTAGTTAATTGATTAATACATACATATATATTTTATATATATGTAGCTATATACACAGTATATATCGATATACACAGGGAAACCCTGTTATAACGCGATCGTTGGGGTCCATACAACATCATCATGTTCTCTGTGGCAGAGTGGTTAGAGTGTCTGACTTTTTTCTAGGTCGGACTCCTAATCTGAAGGTTGGTGGTTCGATTCCCCGTGCCTCCACCTCTGCCACTTTGGATTTCCACCGCTGTGTATAACTTACAGCGTCATCAAAGGCCGATTGCTCTCATACCCTGTCTATGTGATGTGGGAGGATAAAAATCCCTTGGTTCGGTAAAAGTGTAGGCTCGGGCTTTCTATCGACAAACTGTCTAATGGTGAAAACAAGTCTAATCAGACTTATCCATGATATGCAGTATAAATCATCAATCGTGAAAACAGTCGGGCTGCGTTAAATTGGAGTTCCGTTTACTGAATTACCTTTGAATTAAAGAATTCTGGGTCCAATGAATCATCACTTTTTATCCAAATTCGCATTAAAATCGGGGGGCGTTATAAAAGGATTTCATACATATAGAGCTAGCCACATACATCCATATATACATATATGAATGTATATATATAAATGTATGCATCGTCTGAGCTTAAGGAGCGAGCGGACACTTTTCCAGTTTTTGCACATCTGTGACCTGTGGCGTCATTTGCGTTGCCCTTTTCTTCTGCTCTGAGCCGTGTTGGGTACAATTGAATATAGTAGTCACACTGCATATGACTCTACATTCGGGATCCAATAACGTGTGTGGGGGTGCCAAACATGAGCAAGGGCAGTGTGAAATGCTTCCTGCTGCTGAGTAGTACTCCTCCGGTTTGCCTTAACCACTGTACTATTTTTGGTTGCTGTCTACACTTTTAATGTTTTGCTCATATGCATTGCGCATGAAGCCACCATCTGTGCTACTGTGCTACGGTTACAGTTTTACGCATCTAGACCAGAGGCGGTATACACTGCACATGGATCCACTGGTCTCTGCTACCATGCTTTGTTTAAATGGCTTTGTACACTGTCATTTGGCCCTAGTGCCAGAACCCCGATTTGTGTGCTAATCCAGAGGCATTGCAGTGTGACCTCTGCTTTTAAGAACCTTTCACACAGCATGGTGGTTATTCAGTTTTACAGCAAGAATCCCAACCTGGTATAACCATGGGGTCTCAGTGACAAAAAAAAAAAAATGCCTGAAAAACTATGGGGGTCTTAGGGTGTGCCGCCCCCCCCCCCCCACCTCCAGAATACAATATGGTAAACAAAATATGGGTGGGGAATGCGGGGTGTCTTGTGCATAATCACAGTGGCCTGAGAACTGAGCGAAGTCTCAGCTTCGCTGGTGACAAAGCTGGAGAAAAGGATCAGCGATAGAAAAAGACAAAGATGGGGGCATGTGGGATGGCTCCAGTCACCTTTCCCTAATTGTCCTACTTCGCCAGTGGCCATTGCTAATGTAAAATAATTACGGTCATAATATTCCAGATGAGTGTACTGACACTATCTGGCTCCCGCCAGCAGGGTGTCTTTCATATTTAAAATTGCACTAGTGACAAGAGCTGGTGAGATCTCCTAAGAGTAGTGACATTGACTGATTAATGTTTAAGACTAGGCTCCGTCCTCAGCTGGTAAGCCTAGTAATTATCACCTACCGAGTATATTAGGCTCGAAGCTGCGTAGCCAAATGAAATACCAATACCAAAACACTTACACAGATTTGATCCTCTATATCCAACTTAAATACTGATACTTATTAATAATTTCTAGCATCACAAATGAGAATACTAAATCAATTTAATAAACCGGTTACTGTTGAAACATATGGTGTCCAACATTTCGGTGTGCATGTCAAAAGTAATTTTGCATGTTTTCACATCAGATATCTATAAATAGCCATTTGTAATAAAATTGACTCCAAGCTAAAGTAGGTTATAATGATCAATCTAATATATTTACCTAAAAAGAATATGGCAGAAGCTAAAAAGGAAAAACGATCTGACTATGCAACTTTACTAAGCATATTCTTATAAATATAATTTAGTTCCAAGTAAAAAGTCAGTATATTTGTTTGAGGGTTCAACTATTGTAAATTACTGTTAATGTGTCTAAATCGTATTTGTTAAGTTTATGTTGTTGACACTAGGTGCTCCTAAAATTAAAATAAATTAATAGAACCTGTCACTGCTGAAGCCTATGGTGTCCAGAATTTTGGTGCGTACGATGCATGTTTTCACTTCAACTATCTCCAAAGTTAGCTATTTTATAATACCAGGTACTTCAAATTAAAGTAAGGGAGATTATGGTGATTAATTTCTTCAGTTTTGGAACAAGGTTCACTGGAACCAGTGTCAGAATCGGTAGAGCGCAGGCTTCCTGTGCGGAAGGTCAGGAGTTCGAATCCCAGCCAAGTCAAACCAACGACTTATAAAAATTGATACTTGTCGCGACCTAGCCAGGCGCTCGACAGTGATAGGATAGGACATGGTTGTTTGTTTGTTTGTTTTACATCCTAGCAACATCTAAGGTCATATCAGGACGGATACCGACTTGTGACAGTGCGCACTCATGGCGACTTTATAGTGCTGTGCCACTGGGATACCCACCCAGTCACATTATCCTGACACTGAGCCAACCAGTCCTTGCCCTTTCCTAATAATGCCGAGCGCCTGGCTAGGAAGTGACAAGTATCAATTTTTCAGTCATTGGTTTGACTCGCCCAAGGTTCGAACCCATCGGTTTGAATCCCACGATCTACCAAAACGGGAGACGGACGCTCTAACTCATTCACATCCCGTCTGGGTGAATAGGACAAGGACTAGCACAGCATCAGGATAATGTGACTGTGGGATATCGGGTCATGGTGCTGTAATGTCATGTAACGTCATGTAACGACTGATTTTATTTCCTCGAGTATCACATGGGGTCCTGTTGTCACGTGACCCTAGCTGGTGTAGCCCGGCTCACATTCCTGGGCGGCGTTTAGGTTGCGTCTTGGAGGCGCCGCGGAGACGTCTCCGCGGTGCTTTTTGGCCTATTTGCGTTCAGGGTGCGCCTCGGCGACGTCTCGGAGAAGCCTCCCTTTTCAGACTGGAGATGAAAAGCGTCTTGAAAATGGCCGCTGCATTCAGTGGTTTCAGCCAATCACAGCGCAGCTTTTCCATTGCAAATGGCTGCTGCCTATGGGGGCGGCCATTTTGGAGACAAACTTCTTTTGCCGTTCAGTCTAGCGTGACTTCACAGCCATCTCCGAGGCCCCTCCGAGACGGACCCTGAACACGGCCCTGGCCTTGTTACATACATATACATATACAACACACGGTTCGCACCATCTGGAATTTGAAGGCACCTCTTGAAAATGGCACCGAAGATGTCTCTTGAAAATAGTAAATTAAAGTTGCATGGTCCGATGAAATATAATTTTGTCAAAATTAAAACAACTACTTACATTTGATCCTATATATCCAACTTAGATACTGGTGCATTAGCTAATGATTTGGGACAGTATATACAGAAGAACCAGTGAGTTTATAACCTCACCCCTTTGAACACTCAGTTTGAAACACCCATTATGCAGGAAGGCCATTAACCAATTAGGCCAATCTCGTGACCCCATTAGCCCCCCCAACCAAGTAGGCCTGCTGTGCAGGGTCATAGAGGGGAAGGGGATATGAGGTGGATGTGTGTGTATATGTCTGTGTGTTTCCTGACCTGACTTTACAGAGACCGACATACACACAGACATACACACACAGACATACACACACAAGACATACACACACAGACATACACACACAGACAGACACCCATAGATAGGCACACACAGACAGACATGCACAGACAGCACACACATACACAGAAACACACACACATGCACACACCCGACATACACAGACACACATACACCCAACCTGACTTTGCAGAGAGAGAGCCAGCCACACACACACACACACACACACAGACACCCCCAGACAGACACATACAGACATACACACAGACAGACATGCAGAGACATACACACATAGACATACACACACAGACACACACATATACATACAGACACACTAACATACACACATGCATACACACATACACTACCACCCATATATATATATGTACACACAGACAGACACACAGATAGACACAGACAGACATGCATAGACAGCACACACAGACACACAAACACACATACATGCACACACCTGACATACACAGAGACACATACACCCGACATGACTTTGCAGAGATAGACACACACACACAGACACATAGACAGCCGCACACAGACAGAGGCAGACACACACATACACGCACACACATACATACACACAGACACACACACATACAGACATACACACCCATACACACACATACATACACAGACACACATACACCCGACCTGACTTTGCAGAGAGAGAGACACACACACAGACAGAGGCAGCCACACACATACATACCCACAGATATACACACAGACGCACATACACACATACATTACCACACATACATATACACACACACATATTCACACACACACAGACACACATAGATAGACACACACAGACATACATGCATAGACAGCACACACAGACACAGACACAGACACACACAGACATGCACACACCTGAGATACACAGACACACATACACCCGACCTGACTTTGCAGAGAGAGACACAGACAGACAGAGACACATAGACAGACGCACACACATACATACACACACATACATACATACATACCCACACATACAGAGAAACACAGAAATACACACACACAGATACATACAGACATACATAGACAGACACAAGCAGACAACAGACACATATTATATTTAGTTAAAAAACCCTAGTGCCATATGGGCCTATGGCACTAATCCAGTCCCAGAATGTTACCAACCCAAACAGAAATACCTACCTACAGCCCTGTAAGGTTCCAGGTCATCTCACATCACGTGGTCACCGCGAGACGACCATCTGGGTCATAGCCACAGGACTTTTGACAAGCTTGTTGAAATTATTTTTGGTTCTTTCAGCTCATATTACTTCAAAACTAATCATCTTTAATCAAAATCACTCCGGACTAATGATTAATAGCTTGTAACGATCAATTTGATATATTTATCTAAAAAATAAGACAAAAATTCAAGTGCCATCGGACCATGCAACTTTAAAATACCTTCAATTTGAAAAGGTCCATGAAAAGATCTTTGAATCTGTTGGCCGAAATTAATGGTTAGAAAGCTGATATCGAAATTAGTGGATTGATTATATTTTTAATCGGCCTAAAATAGAAAATGTGAAAATAATGGAATATTTAAGTTTATGCTAGATTATTAACTAGTCTAAGGAAAAGTTGCATAGTCCGATGATTTTGAGGATCTGTCACATATAAATATATTTGGTTGATCGCTATAATCTACCTTAGTTTAGTTTTAACTTTTATTTTAAATGGCTAACCTTGGAAATGTTTGGGAGTGAAAGTATGCCAAATTAATTTTGGCATGCACATACAAATTCTGGCACCAGAGTTTAGCAGTGACATCTTCGATTAAATTGAATTTGCATTCCCTTCTATGCAAATACAAATGTTTAATTGCACAATGTCTAAATTTGATATGTACGATCAGCTGTGGATAAATGGATTCGTTTCGAAAGTTTATGTTTTAATTGAACTATATAGCTTTATGTATATTATATCTTAAAAGGTTGAGTCTCTATTTGCTTCCCTTATAGTATAACAATATTATTCAAAAACTTCGTGAAATAAACCGATAGTTCACATGTTTAATAGTGTATATAATGTCATTAGGAGATCCTTAAAAATTGAAAGCTCCCTAAAATACCCTGCAATTTGGTTGCGAAAAATCTGTACAAATCTTGGGAAGTGATGCTTAATGTAAAGAAAGGTATTAAGCAGCAGAGTTTTGTGGTTTACCTTATGAATTGGTAGCTAATTTAATAATGAACTGTGTCAATCTATGGCATTCGGCCGTTATTCTCATGAAGTGGTATGCAATAAAGAATGGTGTCCATCTACAGAGAGTAGTAGTTGTTATTACGAAGCTCTAACAAAGAATGGTGTCACTCTACGAAGTGTGGCAGTTATTTCTACGACATTGCGCACTACATTATAAAGAACACTGCTATTGATCTGCCATGTGGCAGTTCGCATAAAGTGTTATGGTCTAATAAGGAAAGCCGTCAATTCGCAGTGTGAGCGTTCTTATGAGGTGTGAACAAGGCAAGCATTGCCTTTACTCCGATAGAAGTCTATTCTCACCCCCCCCCTGACTTGTGCCCTCCTTTCGCACGGTTGTCTTTATGAACATGATATGTAAAAGAATGGTGTCAACCTGTAGAATGATGGATATGCGTGTGTGAGATGATGCGGCATATGTATTAAAGAAGACTACACAAGGTGGTTGTTATTCATATGAAGTGGTACATGGTAAAATAAAGAATGGTGTCTATCTGTGAAGTGTGATGGATATTCTTATGAAGTGGTGCATGATAAAATAAAGAATGGTGTCAATCTGTGAAGTGTGATGGATATTCTTATGAAGTGGTACATGGTAAAATAAAGAATGGTGTCAATCTGTGAAGTGTGATGGATATTCTTATGAAGTGGTGCATGATAAAATAAAGAATGGTGTCAATCTGTGAAGTGTGATGGATATTCTTATGAAATGGTACATGGTAAAATAAAGAATGGTGTCAATCTGCAATGTGTGGCAGATATTCTTATGAAGTGGTACTTGATCAAATAAAGAATTGTGTCAATTTGCGAGATGTGATGATTATTCATATGAAGTGGTGCAAGATAAAATACAGAATGGTGTCAATCTGTGAAGTGTGACGGATATTCTTATGAAGTGGTGGATGATCAAATAAAGAATGGTGTCAATCTGCAGCTTGGTGGTTGATGTGTGAAATGCTACATAATATAATAAAGAGTGGGTGTTAATCCACTAATGTAGTGGTTATTCTTATGATGTGGTACATGATTTACTAAAGAATTGCTTCAAGTGTGGCAGTTAAACATGCCCACAAGCACAACATAAAGCAGCCAGTGTTACGAGTGTGGCAGGGATTCCCGTGAAGACTTACCGGGCAAAGATGGATGTTCCTTTACATCTTTTTTCATCCCTGAATGCTTATTCTTGTCTCAGATCTCAGGCCGCCAACCCTTCATACATTATTCATTGTTGGTGGCTCAGTCACGTAGCTTATTACATATTACAGATTTTTCATACTGACAACTACATAAGGCACAGTGAGTTTCATTTCATCTTGTTGATGCGGAATGTTTATTTCTGCCTCTAGAAAATGAGGCAAAGCGAGTGTACCATAAATACATATCTATAACAACGACTCAAGAAGAAGCGCAATAAGAACATGGCATGGTGTAGACAGTCAGTGGGCAGACAAGGTGTAAATTGCATTTTCCAGCATTTCTTTTTAAATCTAGATACTTCTTTAATCCGGTAACATTGGGACCTGGCTATTGCTGAATTACAGAAAATGACAGAATAGAGAAATATAAATGCTTCCAAGCAAGGTTTATATTGTTTCATGTCACAAAGCACACAATTTCTTTTTTTTTTAAACACCCCAAAAAACCTGTATTTTTGACAGGAGGGTTGAATGAATTGATGAGTGTCCACCTCCCGTTTTGGGAGGTCATGGGACTCGAACTCCCAGATCAAACCAATGACGTAATAATTGATACTTGTCACAACCAAGCCCAGTGCTTAACATTACTAGGATAGGGAAAGGAGCAGTGGAATGAGGAAGGCCAATTGTCCGTGATTGAAAATTCTCCTGCTTATTTAACTAATGTACAAAGGTTTCTGACATTTCTTTTTAGATAAAGATACAGGTTGTACTTCTTTAATCCGGGAACATTGGGACCTGGCCATTACTGAATTACAGAAAATGACGGAATATAGAAATATGAATACTTCCAAGCAAGGTTCATATTGTTTCATGTAACAAAGCAAGTTTTTTCATTTAGAAAATTTGATGATTTCATCACACTACGCAGCTTTAATCATATTGTTACTTTAAATGACCAATATCCCATTGAAAACACTCGTTCTCGTCTTATCACCGAAATTAAGCAGCTTCAAGCCTCGTCAGTACTTTGGTGAGTGATCACCTGGGAATACGAGGTGTTATCACTATCAGGGATGTGATTTTCCCGCAGTTTGGCGGTTTCCAAGATTTTAATAATGAAATTGGTCATTCTTGTGATTTGTGTTATCCGGTGAGAAAAATAGTTGATGTTATATAAGGGTTATGGGCTTATTATTAAAATTGCATAGTCCGATGGTTTTGAATTTCTGTATTTTTTCTGAGATAGATATATTAGATCGATCACTAGTATCTACATTAGTTCAAAGTTACTTTTATTTTAAATGGTACACTTTTGAGATATTTTGAGTGCAAACATGGAAAATTAGTGACACCATATACTTGTGCAGTAACAGATTCTGTTAAATTGACTCAGTATTGCCTTCTACGCAGAAACAAATGCTTAATAAGTGCATTAGTATCTAAGTTGGATATGTAAACTCAAATCTAGATAATTGGTTTGGTTTTGAAAATTTGATATTTCATCGGACTATGCAGCTTTAAGTCTTACTGTGTATAAAGAAAGGACAAATGTATATATTTTTTGCTATAAATACCTTTAAGGCCCTTACATTGCATGAGCTTTTGAGAAAGGGGGCGCTGCCACCCCGGACCCCCAACCTGACTTTGAGGTTTTTTAGCTGATGGCCAATCACATCCCTGTGCTATAGACATCTTGATACAGGTTTATTGCATAGCAAATCAAATGTGCATAAGTAGAGATCAAATATAGCTAAACCATCTCTTGTACAGGTAAAAAGAAAGTGCCTCTTTGGCACTCTGCTGTGGGCATTGGGGGGTCAGTGCATATACCTTTAACTGTTGAGTGAGTATGGGGTCCTAACATGGAACACTGGTCAAATGGACTTAGGCTTATTTTATCTGGAAAACTGGTTCCCTGGATTTAGTTATGTGTCGATAGGGGTAGATTTTGTCTGGAACACTCGTCCACCGTAAATTATTAATATAGGGAGGTTATTTTATCTGGTATACTGGCCCCCTGGCCTTTAAAGACATGTGGCTAGTAGAAGAGAGTAGCAACAGGTTACATCTAGTGCACAGAGGTTGCTGAATAGGATGGAACAGTAAAACCTGTAACTATATGAAATCTTCTGCAAACCACTAATGTTATATATGTATAATAGTTCATAATACTTGTAAATTGTCAACCAATAAAAGTTATTCGATACAATTGCCTTTCGTTGATATTATAATTAGTGCCTTAAAGTGCATAGCGTTAGTTGTCTTTGTTGTGAGCGCATAGTCCTTGGCTTGTCTGTAATAGTGTAAAATTATGTAAGTAGTTGTGTATATGTAAATTATGGACATCAAAGTGGTGATGCCTGTTAAGAGTTATTTGTAAATGTAAGAGTTATGTGTAAATCTAGATTTAAGCAAGCACTGAAGACATCTTACATACAGAAGCTACCACTGAGAGTGTCTAGCCATGCGCCAATGAGATGTGGTCCTTGTCACCACTCAGGGCCTTAATGCTTTCTTGTCGCCACCTGGCGGATCGCGTTTCACAACACAAGACTACTAGCTTTCAGAAATACCGCAAGCTGACGCCACTAGTTAAACATGGATTTGGCGATATGTATTCCCTGTGTGTACTTTTCTTTTTTCTAGTTTAAAAAAGCCCCCAAAAATAAATTATTATTTGTGTTCTTTTAATTATCTTCCATTGTTGACAGGTCTAGTGTAAATGTAGGCCAATGTCTCATGTGTCAGCAAGATTTTATTCCTTTTTTCTGGTCTGTCAGTGATCAGTATCAATTCCAGTCATAGCTCTTTAATACGCCTGTGATGATAAAAAATATAAAATTTTAAAAGGCACTGAAGAAAGTTGCCTCTGACAACCCCAACACCCCCTCGACAGAAATCTGACTTCCGGTAAATTTTCCGAGATTCTTTGACAGTTTTAATTTATGTGGGGGGTTGGGGGGAGGTGTGAGGGGGGGGGGGGATGTGTCTATAGGATAGATCCTTTCATGGGTAAATTACATAAATCACTCAATACAGAACATAACCACGTAGGACCCAACTGAAAGCATGTGGTGGCACAACCAGCTACTAAGACCAATTCAAATCCCTGTGAATCAACCATGTGGAAACCAACAGAAACCATGTGGTGATCTAACCAGATGAGACCAATTTAAACGTCTTACTGACTCAACCATGTGGGCCCCAACTGAAACCATGTAGTGATACAACCATATGAGACCAATTCAAACCCTCCTGCCTATTACTGTAGGCCCGAACTCAAACCACTTGCTAATCCCACCATGGGCCCATACTTCCGAATTGTGGAAGCCTGAGACGCTCACGTCACCAAGCGGCGCATGCGCGCATCCCCCCCCCCCCCCTCCCCCTTCCCCTACGCCCCCTTGACCTGCATTCGGGGTCCGATTTCAAAGCCTATTAAACTCCACTTCGTGGGGGTCGGCTCCTGGGCCTACCTCCTCGGGCTCCCAAATTCTCCCTCTCGCATCAGCGGACATTGATCAGATGGACTGAACTCTACCTACGAACAACATTTTACCCCTCATAACATTGTGTAACCTCATTTACCTACCTAATAAAACCCCCTTTCTCCCACTCCAGTATCAGGCTTCCTCTGTCCGTATCTGAGACAAATTCAAACCATCTGCTGACCCAACCATATAGGACCAACTCACTGACCCAATTGAACCAATTCGATCAACTTATTGACCGAAATCACTGACTCAACCATAGGGGACCAACTAAAGCCATTCATTTACTGACAAAACCATGTAGGACCAATTCCAACAATGTACTGGCCCAACTATGGGACCATACCAACTCAAACCATCTACTGATCCAACCACGTAGGCCCAATTCAAACAACTTACTGATCCAATCATATGGGACTATACCAACTCAAGCCATGTGCTGGCCCACTCATGTGAGACAAATTCGAACAACTTACTGATAAAATTGGACCAATTCAAACAACTTACTGACGAAACCACATGGGACCAACTCAAACTATCTACTGACCCAACCATATAGGACCAAACTGAAAATCGAATAACTCACTGCACAAACCATGCAGGACCAACTGAAAAAAGCTTACTGACCCAAATTATGTGGGACCAACTCAAACAACTTACTACTCCAACCATCTGGGACCCAGCAGAAACTAAACTGCTTATAAATAGCATTAACAAACATTGTTGACATGTTAAATGTGAATGGTAATACATTAGTTTCCGTTATTAAATGATTATGATTCAACCCAGTGTGTAGTATGCCTCATGGATTGAATGAGAGATCTTTCACAGGATGCATTCTAAGGCAATTTTTCCTTTTACATTATTTAAACAAGTTATCTATATATTAACATCTATTCTTTTGCTAAACTGAGACAAACATGCAAATTATATATATATATTTTTGTTGAAGATTTATACTGCCTATCATGGATAAGCCTGAATAGGCTTGTTTTCACCATTAGACAGTTTGTCGATAGAAAGCCCGACCCTACACTTTTACCGACCCAAGGGATTTTTAACCTCCCACACCACATAGACATGGTATGAGAGCAACTGGCCTTTGATGACGCTGTAAGTTATACACAGCGGTGGAAATCCAAATTGGCAGAGATGGGAGCACGGGGAATCGAACCACCGAGCTTCAGATTAGGAGTCCGACCTAGAAAAAGTCAGACACTCTAACCACTCCGCCACAGAGAACACCACAAATATCACGTGATTTCTAACCATACTTGGAATTGTGGCTTTAAATTAGAAGTTAAGGGACTGCATAGACCATATATCACAGATAGACCCACGGCACCTGTGCAGGCCGTCAACTCACTGCTTTTAATCATCTCCAGTGTAATCAATGCTTGGTGTTGACAGGACCTATTGACACCTACCTCACATGTCGAGGGATAGAGGATTAATTGGCAAGTTTGTTTTGTGTTCACTGATTTGAGATACAGTGGAACCCCGTTATAAGCAATGCACCCCAATTTAACACAAATTCTGATATAACGTGATGATCCATTGGATCCAGAATTTCTTAATTCAAAGGTAATTCAGTTAACTCAACCCCGATTTAGCAGGACCCCGCTGTTTTTGCGATGACATTTTATGGACTCTAACGATCGTGTTATAAATAACAGGGTTTTACTGTATTTAATTTAGTTGACAGCTTGGGAGTTAGTATGTTAAGTGGTTCAGTGTTGTACAAGGGTGACGAATCCACGCACCTGTCTCTACACGCACCAACTGTGACAGCACAAGCACGTGGCTGTGACAGCACAAGCACGTGACTGTGGCAGCACAAGCACGTGACTGTGACAGCACAAGCACGTGACCGTGACAGCACACAGGTGACTACACTCAGCAGTCGGGTTCAGTTATGACCGCACGCACTAGGACTGCACATATTGACATACACGTCTCTAGACTGCTGACCTTACAGTCACTAACTTACACACAAGACTTTCGTTGAGGGATATAAAAAAAAAATCTAGAGGGATATCAAAATACACGAGAAGGGATATCAAATAACCCCTGCAGGTGAGCCTATATCAAACTACATCAACAGGGATACGAAACGACATATTACGATGGATATCAAACTACCAAATCAAGGGTAGCACATATTGAGCTACACTAGCAGGGATATCAAATTACCACAGTAGGGCTATCAAATTACACTAGCAGGGATATCAAACGACCTTATGACGGATATCAAACTACTCTAGAAAGGGTAGCAAACTACCCATAATAGAGACATATCAAACTACCCTAGATGAGATATAAAAACTTACCCTATGAACGGTATCACACATATATATATGTATTTGTGTTTAGGCCCCGAACGAAAACGAGGCCTGCGAGAGCGGCTTTGTGTTTGTATGTCATGCAGTGGCGTGCAGAGGTTTTGTGATGCCTGGGGCCAACTCCTTGATTGTATGCCCATAAAACTCAAGCATAGGGTCTAGTACTGAGAAATGTGAGCAAGGAAGACATTAAAAATATTCCCCGATATAGATACCCGGGGCCGTGGCACGCTCTGCCCTCTCTCCGCATGCTACAGGTGTCATGGCTACGACTATGACTATACAAATATAGTACTTAAAGTTGCATAGTCCGATGGTTTTGAATTTCTGTATTTTTTCTGAGATTTTGTTATTGAAGATTTATACTGCATGTTATGGATAAGTCTGAATAGACTTGTTTTCACCATTAGACAGTTTGTCGATAGAAAGCCCGAGCCTACACTTTTACCGACCCAAGGGATTTTTAACCTCCCACACCGCGTAGACATGGTATGAGAGCAACCAGCCTTTGATGACGCTGTAAGTTATACACAGCGGTGGAAATCCAAAGTGGCAGAGGTGGGAGCATGGGGAATCGAACCACCGACCTTCAGATTAGGAGTCCGACCTAGAAAAATGTCAGACACTCTAACCACTCTGCCACAGAGAATACCACCGAGATAAATATATTAGATCGATCATTAGTATCTACTTTACACTAGTTCAAAGTTACTTTTATTTTAAATGGTAAACTTTTGAGATATTTTGAATGCAAACATGGAAAATTAGTTTTGGCAAGCTTGCCAAAACTCTGACACCATACACTTCTGCAGTAACAAGTTCTGTTAAATTGACTCAGTATTGCCTTCTATGCAGAAACAAATGCGTAATAAGTACGTCAGATTCTATGTTAGATATGTAAAATCAAATCTAGATAATTGGTTTGGTTTTGAAAATTTGATATTTCATCGGACTATGCAGCTTTAAACTACACCTAAATGCTACATTCCCATGCCTTATCTTCACCGTATAACCTCTTTCTAAGTAGGTCAGTAGAATAAGGCACACTAATTAATGATCTCAGGGTTCCAGCACCAATCGCACATTTTCAAAACATCCGCACGTGCTAAATGTTAATGTGTTAGCCAATCGGGTGCCTTCGTTCACTTGGCTGGCGTTCCTTCCTCGTCCCGCTGTTCTTGTTGCTCATTGGCTGGTTCATTGGCTGGTTCATTGGCTAGTTCATTGGCTGGTTCATTGGCTGGTTCGTCGGAAACCTTGTCGTCCTCCGCAGAGGTCAGTTGCTTGATGTCGCCTTTTATGCTGAAAAACAACCAGATAAAGTTGCATAATCCCTTGGCTTAAAGCCGCATAGTCCCATAGTCTAAACCAAAACACTTTTTCAGATTTGATCCTACATATTAAAGTTAGATACTAGTGCACTTATTGAGCGTTTGTTGCTGAATAGAAAGAGATAGGATAGGAGAGGAGCAGTGTGCTGGGAGGCAGGAGTGCGAGTGGCTGGAGGCGGCCAGGCGGGCTGGCTATAAGGAGAGGAAGCGCGGGAAGTGATGTAATCATCAACGGTCGGAGCAGGGGGGGGGGGGGGGGTCTCCTTCCCTGTCTCGCATCAAACGCAATGCAAGCATTACGACCAAAGTTGCATAGTTCGATAGTTTTGAGTTTTTGTAATTTTCTCGGATAACTAATTAGGTTGATCGTTATAACCTATCGTACTTTACTTTTGAAGTAACTGTTATTAACCTTTGAGATATTTGAAGTGCACAGAACCTACTATAGTTAGGGTTTAAATGTGTCGCTAAAGCTCATCAAGGTTTTGCACCCTAGCAACATATAAACTCTTATCAGAACAGGTGCCCACTTTTGACCGGCAGACAATCATGTCCGGTTCTACAAGGTGAGCAGATACCACTCAAACACGAGGCTAGTCTATCTACCTGTAGAACTTGTAGTTGTCGTGGGGAATGAGCGCGTCGACAATGTATCTGTTGCCTGGTTCTTGGAGGTGTCTTGGAAACCTCACCTCCCAACCACCTGGAGCAAAAGAGGGCACGGTGTAAGGATTACGCCTTAGCATACTGAGCCATTTACCCCTCCTGGCAAAGTGTATATGCCAATGGTATATATATATATATATATATATATATATATATATATATATATATATATATAGATATATATATATATGTAATGGCCCACGGCCCTCCGACTCTCACTCTTTCACACGGAAGAACACCAAGATTCAATTCAGTGTATGCTTCACCTTGGGTTTATTGAACCATCTGCTCTCCGCGGCGTCAGTAGTTGTCTGACCCGCCCCCTGACTCGCCAGATCCCACATCAACTCTATAGGTGTGTGTGGGGGGGTGGGTCAACCACACGCAGTAGAGGTCAGCCCAGTTGGGGTCTGACCGGTGGTGACCCGTGCCGCCACCTAGCGCAGTGTAGTGGTACTGCGCTGGTGGCGTCGTAGTCTCCGCTGCTACCGCGTGATAGTAGAGCTCATGTTCAGACTACTACATATATATATATATCCTGATACAGGCTAATAGTGTAGATGGTGGTCAATAAAATCATATTACTTATCCACTACTAATTAGGTACGCTATAAGCCTGTACAAGGATATCTATGGTGCCTCGTATTCAAAGGTGGTCAACAAAATCTATATAAACAGTAAAACCTCTCTAAATCGACCGACCTTGGGACCGACTTTAAGTGGTCCATTTAGGGAGGTGGTTGGTTTAGGGAGTTAGCATATGGTTACAATGGTATCGTAGGGACCCAAATAAAGCGATCGGTATAGGGGAGTGGTCGATCTGTGGAGGTGGTCGGTTAGGGAGGTTTTACTGTATTACTATATATATATATATATATATGGATATATATATATATATATACGATATATATGGATATATATATATATACATATTTATACATGGATGTAAACATAGGTAGATATTGTCACATATATAGGTCACTGATATATATCACAAAACCATTATATATCATAAAGAATTTAAAAAATGCTTCTGGCCGAGTGGTGAAGGTAGCCCCGAGAAGACGGAGTGGGGGTGGGGGTGAAGGGACGAGGGTCATGCTGGTCGCACCCCCCCCCCCCCCCCACCCCACATGAGGGGAGGGGGAGGAACCACCACAGAGCTTATTACACACAATAAAGTGTTTATCACTATCCACATATATGCATATAGAGGGGTTGTAATGACGACACGAGACAACTTCCGGTGGCCATATTGGAGTACATATGAAAGGCTTGGAAGTGCTTACATTGTGTTTATTTAACAATTTGTTAGTTTATTTGTGACTGTTTTGAGCAGTTTGGTCTTAAAAGTTGGTGGAAAAGGGTTTTTTGATGATGGGGAAGTATTTTTTTAATCATGTAGCCTCACATCATTGCAAAAGCGCAGTATTTTGACACTTTGAATGCTATTTCAAAGAATTAGAAAGGTTCGGGCAGTACCCACTAGGTGGCGCCACATACTTCGGCAGCCATTACTATAGGTAGGCCCAGTGGTGGCTGTAGTGTTCTTGATATAAGACAGGGGGCACCATAGGTGGTATTAAGTGTAATCCAAGATGGCTAACCACTGAGTGATGACGTCACATGCACTCCCTCTATATATAAATATAGGTTAACATTGTCATATATATGTCACTGATATATATATATATATATATATATATATATATATATATACATGTGTGTGTAACTATAGGTCAATATTGTCATATATATGAAACTGTCTCAAAAGGTGCTAAGGAATATTGGACAAAACTTTGTCCATTGTAACGATCAACATACTATCTGCTTATTCATTTGCTCAGGATAAACTGATTTGTTTTTTACATGGTGTTTCATAACCCCAATAGAATACATATTGATTTGAAGTAAATGTCCTTCTGTTTTCAGTGTAACCGTTTCTGTGCTGTTTTGTGTCAATCGTTACAATGGACACAAAAAAAAAGAGACGTCACCTTTTGAGACGGGCTCATACGTCACTGAGATGCTATGCATGTACATCATTGTCAGTGACGATATTTACCTGGATGATATTCAATGAAGGCAAAACGACATTTTAATGAAAGCAGACGACAGTCAGTAAGAGCAGACGGCGGTTACTCACTGTGGTAGAGGCCGTCCAGGGGGTAGACCTTGACGCGCCCCTCCTCGTCCCGCCGCACCTCCAGGGTGCACCCACCGCCGCGCTCACTGGTGGTGAGGATGGCGTCTCCTCCAACAGATTCCGGTGCAGTCTCCGTCAGGGTCAGCTCACGTGTGCGCATGCTTTTTCCCTCCTGGATGGGTCGCGACAATTAATGATAAAATAAAATGTTAAGCACACAAACCCCTCCCCCCCCCCCCCCAAAAGCATTCATTGTGTGATATCGAAATTAGGATGTGAGGGCGAGTACAGTCGACCCTCGTTAATCAAGCCTATTTATTGTTGGTTGGTTGTTGGAGTCTTGTGGCAGTGTGTACTCATACTCGTAGCGACTTTATAGTGCTGCCCCACTGGGAAACCAGTGCTGCCAGCACCATGGCTTGATATCCCACTCAGTCATATTATCCTGACATTGAACCAACCAGTCGTTGTCTTATCCTAATAGCGCCTGGCTAGGAAGCGACAAGTATCAATTTTTAAGTCATTGCCTTTACTCGACCAGGGTTCGAACCAGACAATCTACTAAAACGGGAGACGGACGCTCAACTCATTGGGCCACCCCTTCTGGTCCACTATTTATTGTCTGATATCGAAATACAGATGTGAGGGCGAGTACAGTCGACCATCGTTAATCATGACTATTTTGTTCCCAGCACCCAATGTTGGATTAGCGAGACTATGGGGCGACTGATTTTGATTTATATGAGAGTGAATTCAATGGAACAAGTCTGTTTCGATCGAGTAACGACATCTCCGGCTTAAAAGGGTTCAGACTAACATGAGCTGACTGTATTTTCTTTCTCTTAAGCGGGCATTCCTTCCACGCGGTATGCGGCATGCGGTATGCAAATGGCAGCATTCCTTACACGCGGCATGCGGCACACAACTGGCTATATTCCTACCTTTATAATTACCAAATTATAGATAAGTATTCATATTTTTGTGGCTCTGGTAGCAGTTTTACCAACCCGAACCCCCACCACCACCACTACCATATGTTTCCCCTCAGCACCCTTGTGTGTGACCGTTCCGTAATGCTCAGTCGCCTCTCCTCATCTAAAACTAATGGAAAAGTGCGACTGACTGAACCCCACCACCACCACTACCATATGTTTCCCCTCAGCACAAACGTGTCCGTAATTATCAGTCACCTCCTCTGGCCTTAAACCTATGGACAAATGCGACTGATGGTTTTCCTCTCAGAAGCCTTGTGCGTGACCGTTCCGTAATGCTCAGTCGCCTCTCCTCGTCTATAACTAATGGACAAATGCAACTGATGGTTTTCTATTCGCACCCACGTGCCGCATGCCGCACCGATCGCTACAGGGACTGATCGGTTTGACGCATTCGCATTTTTATTCGCATACCGTGTGTAAGGAATGTAGTCCATTGACTTCAAGGCGTTTCGATCGCGTGTAAGGAATGCACCCTTGACCCTCTCTCAGCCACCCTCTCTCCTGCTTCCCCTGGTGGTCCTCCACTCTCTCACACTCCCCTCTAATCTCTCACTTATAGCAGTAGTAACATAGCCAAAACACAACTTTGCTTATTCACAATTATCATTGAATATGATTCGTCATAATTTGTGTGGCTTGAAACAATCTATTCTCTGGGAGTTGTTTATGCTATAAACCTGTATCAGGATGTCTAAGGCAACTCATATTCCCAGATGGTCACTAATATCATATTAATTCTGATTAGGTAGGATATAAGCCTGTATCAGGATATCTATGGTGCCTTGTATTCCCAAGTGGTCAATAAAATCATATTACTTATCCACTACTAAATAGGTACGCTGTAAGCCTGTATCGGGATATCTATGGTGCCTCGTATTCCCAAGTGGTCAATAAAATCATATTATTTATCCACTACTAATTAAGTACGCTATAAGCCTGTCTCAGGATATCTATGGTGCCTCATATATATCTATTGGCGTTTCATATGTAAACACATACAATTATATTATACATGAGATAGGTAAGTATGAATACACATCAATATGAAATTGCTATGAACATCGTCATCAGCATCATCATCAGCATCGCCATCATCACAAATCTTTCACATTCATATATACATTTATACATATAATATAGCACCTGTTTAACCAAGAGAACAGCCAGCGCACCAAGTGGTCGTCAACAAAATCATATTACTCATCCGCTACTGAGTAGGTAGGCTATAAGCCTCTATCAGGATGTCTGCGGCACCTCATATTCCCAGGAAGTCAATAAAATCATATTATTTATCCACTACTGATTAGCTAGGCTAGAAGCCTGTATCAGGATGTCTATGGCACCTCATATTCCCAAGCGGTCAATAAAAACATATTACTTATCCGCTACTGATTAGGTAGGCTATAAGCCTCTATCAGGATATCTATGGCACCTCATAATTGATAGATTATAAGCCCCTATAAGGATGTCTCCAGCACCTCATATTCCCAGGAGGTCAATAAAATCACATTATTTATCCACTACTGATGAGCTAGGCTAGAAGCCTGTATCAGGATGTCTATGGCACCTCATATCCCCAGGCGGTCAATAAAAACATATTATGTATCCGCTACTGATTAGGTCGGCTATAACATATAAGCCTGTATCAGGATGTCTACAGTCCCTCGTATTCCCAAGTACGGATGAGGCTCAATGCTGCATAATTGCGGTGATGGAATAAGAAGCGGGGTTTACAATTGGATATTGGCTGTATGTAAAATCATGTAAGTCTGCCTGTGTCCACTCACCACTGCCCGTGCCACAGCCTCCGGGGTGAGATTCATGCAGTACACCCTGTCCCACACGGCAAACAGCATTCCATTCGGGTGCATCTGAAACACGAAGCCAACAATGTCAACGCAAGTCTGCCCCTAGAAGTTGTTCGTTTGTTTGTTTAAAGTTGCACAGTCCGATGGTTTTGAGTTTCTGTAATCTTTCTGAGATGAATCTGATTAAATTGATTGTTATAATTTACCATACTTTAATTTGAAGTAATGTGTATCTTAAATGGCTAACATTTGAGATATTTGAGTGCAAACATGCCAAATTAATTTTGGGAAGCATGCCAAAACTCTGACACTATAGGATTATGTAGTAATAGGTTCTATTAAATTGACTCAGTACGGCATTATACGTGGCAGTAAATGCTTAATAAATACATCAGTATCTAAACATGATGTATCTGTCAATCTAAAATTTAAGGTCTGTACATGGGATACCCAGGTTGGCACGACACAAGTTCAAAGTCGCCTTGACAGCCAGGTCTGCCTTTTCGTTACCTCTGATGCCAACGTGCCTGGGCACCTCCCACTAGATTAGCCAGACATAATGTCATCGCGAAAAAAGCAGGGCCACCCTAAACCAGGGTTCAGTTAACAGATTTAATTTTAAATTAAAGAATTCTAAGTCGCAGGCCTTAACGCGTTATATCCAAATTCGTGTTAAAGGGACCATATATAGGTCGCTGAGACACTACCTGTACTCTGCCAAATGCTCTCCAAGCATACGTTTGCCAGTTTTCAGTTTATGTAACTACATATGTGGGGGGAGAGTGCTGACATTGGTTGCTTCTGTTGTGTTTTATTTAGTCCAGCAGCACTGACACTTTTAGACAACCATATAGAGAAAAAGAATGTTAGAAATTGCAATCTAAAATGATAAATATAAAGTTCAAATGTTTATTTATCATAACCAGCTACGTTTTGTGTGAATAATTGATTAAATCATGTAGATTAATAGACTTTAAAAGTTGAATTGAGAGCTTTCTGTGGCTGCCATCTTGGTGGTTGCCATGGCTTCCCCTGTGTGTGGGGAACCCCTCTAGGTCATGTGATGAGGGAATCCCACCTATGATGTCATTCATACATCACAGACCTCAACTCTCCTCCCACATGTTCAGTGGCATGAACTGAACAAACTAAGCAAAGGTATGTTTGGAGAGCTTTCGAAGCTGGATTGTTTGTATCTGGGTGAGGTATAACTGGCGACTTTAAATCGGGCAATGTAAAATCGATGTTTCACTGTATTGAGAGAAAAAAAATCAAAACCAACATATGATTCAACTTGACTATTATTAACAACTTACAGCCATCATGGCATCATTCAGTCGGCCTGCAAAGTTCATCCTAAATTTCTCCTCTGCCGTCTCCAGATCGAAAATCCTGTAGGGGGGAAAGAGTATAGCCAATCTGTTAGTAAAGTAATACCTAAATTGCAGTAGATATTTGAAGTTTACAGTTGGCAGGACTGGCTCCTGCAAGTAGCCAACTTATGGGACAAGTGAACAGCATCCCTACAACATTATCCTACACATCCAACTTAGATACTGGTGAACTTATTAAGCATTTATTACTGCAGAGAAGGGAATAGTAAGTTAATTTAATATAATATGTTACTGATGAAGCCTATGGTGTCAGCGTCTTGACGTGCATACTCAAATTAAATTAGCATGTTTTCACTTCAAATATCTCCCAAAGTTTGATTTGATTATGCGATGTCGGTAGCAAAGCCCATATTTCCGGTGAAACGTCAATAGAATTTATTCTGTCAATTTCCTTTTCCATTAAAATGTGTTATTGTTTAAAGTCCACCAGTGAAATATTAATATAAAAACTTACATGTAGGCCCCTAATTCTAAAGTGATTAAATATCTCAGAAGACGGTAAAATTTATGTCGAAAAGAGAAAGGAACAATTTTTGTTTATAAGTTACAAAAGGTGATTACCAGGTTACTCAATACGCATGCGCAATCGGTGCTTACACTGTGGGGCAGGAGCCGGTAACCAGAAATCCACTTCCGGTGCAGACATTGGACGCCCGGTGCCTGAGAGGCACAAACTGTGTGAGCACACTTCCGTCATCCTTTGACAGCTTCATCACCCTCGAGCCAATCTCCACGAAAATGCACTTGTCATCCTGTGTAGTGGAGAGCAGCGTGTGGTGTGTTACAGCAGCAGAGACTTGCAAGAGCCAAACTTGTGATAAATATATTCCCAGTTATGCTCTGCTGGTTGTTGTGGAACGGACTTAGTTAACGGCCTACTTTCCACAGCACTGTCCTGTGCACAGGGCTGCTAATTAAAGCTGCATGGTCCGATGGCGTTTGAATTTTTATTATATTTTTGAGATAAATATATCAAATTGATCGTTATAACCTACTAATCATTAGTTCGGAGTAATTTTGATGAAAAATGGCTAGTTTTGAAGCAATTTGATCTGAAAGAACCCAAAATACTTTTGACAAGCTTTCCAAAAGTCCTCGAGCCATGATGCGTATTGACATCTCGCGATCACCATGTTACGTATGGTACTTGGAATGAGAGTCTGGCTAATTAGGCCACGAGATTGACCTAATTGATTAATGGCTTCCTTGTGTGATGGGTTTCTCGAAGTAGGATGAGGTAGTAAATTCACTGATTATTCGATATATGCTGTTCCAAATCACTTGTTAATGCACCAATATCTAAGATGGATATATATAATCAAATTAAGATACATGTTTTGGTTTTGAAAAATAAATATTTCATCGGACCATGCAACCTTAAGCAACCTTATAGAAAGGGTGTCGAAAGATTGGGTTATGGACATAATCACATGAATTAATAATGCAATATGCTAAATATATGATTAAAATACTTATCTATCATAGCCTGCTACGTTTGGAGTGAAGAACTTATTAAATCATTGTTACTCCCACAGCACTGTCTTGTTTAGATAAAAGATTCACCCGGTACTTGTAGTACACGGGTGAATACCAACCCTATATAAAAATGGTCGAAAATAGTGTTAGTATGGAACAACAAGTAGAATGCCTGGCACCAGTGTCAAATGGTTACTTATATCAGAACCGAGTTGGTGAATGAGAGAGAATGCAAAAAGACAAGATGGCGGCCACAGAACGCCGTCGATTTCACTTTTAAATCTTATTAAACTAGATATTATATTATATTTTTCAACTCAAAAGTAGCGGGCTATCAATAAGACATATGTAAAGAATAAATGTTGCTTCTTAGATTGTGAAATTAGGCTCTGATTTCATTGACCCGTTTTTTCGACAGCTTTTACATAGGGTTGGTTTGCACCCCTACTGCAGCAGTACGGGGTGAATCTTGTATCTATGTCTTGTTGTGCACAGCCCTATAGAAAGGGTGTTGGAAGGCTGGCTTATTGACACAACCACATGAATTCATTATTTAATGTGCTAAATATATCGTTCAAATACTTATCTAGCATAGCCTGTTAGATTTGGGGTGAAGAATATATGAAATCATGTCAATTAATAAACATTAAACATCAAATCGAGAGAATCCAGTGGCTGCCATCTTGTTTCTATGCATTCTCTCCTAGTTCATCAACTCTATGCCCATCCTTCCCTTCCCAGTGTGACATCACAGAACCAATAATAATACCCATGGAGTAGACCTACTCGGATTGTCAATGGTGTTGGGCATAGCAATTCCAACTAGGATTGAGTACAGCAAATAATCATGTACAGAATGCAAAGCCTGTAGGTTATTTGTATATTAGCTCCAGGGCTCATGATTTTGTTTTACATATTATTTTGTTTATAAGAGGAAGTGGGAAAACAACCCTTAATGGTTACACTGTTCCTTCTATTCCCATTGTCAACAGGTTAATTTATGTTTGTAGAATATGTATAGAAATTGTGAATAACAAATGTCTAAATGTCTCAAATGTCATTAAAACCCATCAGATTTGCAGATCTATAAAAATGGACGCACCTGAATAGCCTGGTGGATGGCGACCGCCCGCCCAGTCGCCTGGTAGGTCCACATCTCAGCGCCATCTTGCGGGTCATACTTGACAACCTTCTTCCGATGTCCGAGGTAGATTCCAGTCTCGTCCGCCAGCAACTGCAGCAAACAAAAGTCAGCATTTGTTTTACATGTCAGCAAAACTAGATCATTTCTTCCACCAACCCACTGCCCTCTGATGGCAGTGACAAGAACTAATGCTATGGGGTGGCAACTCATTGGACAAGCTCCTGTAGAAAAGATCCTATTGTTGTCTGCTTCGATGAAACTTTAATTAGATAGTATGCAGATTTTGTTATTTCGTGCTTACAATTTTAAAATTTTCTGTAAGCAAGTGCGAACAATTTTTAAATTTTATTATTGGCTATGCCCCTGACAGCCAAAGAAAGATTCTTCACAGATGGTGAAAATTAGAACAATTGCAGATCTATCAGCACTGTGTTGGAAAGGTTTGCCAGTAATTACACCTAATGAGTGCCTCTGCACCCACAGTGGTGTTGCAGATCTATCCGCACTGACCTCACTTGCATTTGAAACCGAGGTTACTTGCGCTCTACAGTGGCACCCCACAAATGTGAGATCAGTCATTAATCAATCTTTAATTTTTGTTTTAAGTCCGATTATGTACCTTTAAGCGGAACCTTTGACGACCTGGTAATTAACTCACCATTTTGCTGCTTCCCAGCCCGTCGACTGCCTCCTTGAACCAGACGACATCTCCGTTGGCGCCAAGCAGTGCGAGGCTGCCCCTGTCGTCTGCTAGTACTAGCATGCCTTGCCTCATGGTCGCCAGGGTCATCTGTCAACACAGTGTACCATGTTTACATAAAATGGATATTAAGGACTGACATTGATTGATTGATTGATTGATTGCTGGTGTTTTTAAGTCCTGGCCACAAGATGGTAGCCACTTGATCCTCTAGATTTGATTTAATTGAATAAAGTGGGAAGTGAATGGTTAGCTCAGTATCAGGATAATGTGACTGAGTGGGATATCGGGTCATGGTGCCAGCAGCCTGGTCTCAGCACTATACATATATATCGCCATGACTGCGCACTGTAACAAGTCAGTGCTTGTCTTGATATGATTATAGAGGGAGTGCATGTGACGTCATCACTCGGCGGTTAGCCATCTTGGATTACACTTAATACCACCTATGACACCCCCTGTCTTATACCAAGAACACTATGGCCACCACTGGGCCTACCTATAATCAGGGCTGCCTAAGTATGTGGCACCACCTAGTGGGTACTGCCTGAACCTTTCTAATTCTTTGATAGAGCATCCAAAGTGTCAACATACTGCATTTTAGCAATGATGTGAGGCTACATGATTTAAAAAATGCTTCCCCTCCATCAAAAAACCCCTTTCCCCTAACCTTTGAGGCCAAACTGCTCAAAACAGTGACAAATAAACCAACAAATCGGTAAATAAACACAATGTAAGCACTTCCAAGCCTTGCATATGTAATCCAATATGGCCACCGGAAGTTGCCTCGTGACGTCATTACACCCCCTCTATAGGCATAGCCAGGACGTAAAACTCTAACAAACAAGCATACCTGCTCTGTCACCTAATATCCTAGTTCAGTATTTGTCTCTTCAGTAAAGTAAAAATGGGTCTTATTCAATGGACCTGGTTGAGTCTCCATTTTGCTTTCACACACATAAAAAACAAACACAAAAATAAAACAAACAAAAGGACACTCCAGCGTCCGTGCCTGCTAAACTAACCCTCTCTAGAGCCAGACTGTGTAAATGTCTCCAGATGAGTTAAGATTACATGGTCGCAGCGTCAGCCCTTCTTGAGAAGCAAGTGTAGCTCAGAATACCCATACTGAGCCAGGCGTATTCTCAGCAGAATGTGCTTTACTGAATTCACAATATGGCCTAGTGGGTAAGGACACCCACTTGTGGAAGGTTATGGGTTCGATTTATGGTACCGTCAAACCAAAGACCTACAAAATGTGATAGACCTACATGTCACTACCTCCTTGAAGATTTAAGCCGTGTTCACACGGGCAAAATGTGAAGCGAATTAGACAAATCGATTTATATGAAGCGATTTAGCCGCCCGTTCACACGGGCAGCGCTTGAAGGCGGAAGTGGATATCTGCACATGAGTAAGTCCAGACTAACCAGCGCCAGTTTGGGTTCGTCGACGTCGGCACGAGAGAGTGTGGGTTCGACCTAGATATGTATGGACTGAATCATATTGTTTTGGAACCGTAAAAACTTCTGCTGGGCAGTGAAACCCTAAAAATAAATGATGAAAAAAATATCTGTGAACAGCTAGCTGTTTCATAAAGCAAATTTACCGGAAAGTCAACAAACTCAGGTCTCGACTGTCACGTCCTTAATCCGCCTCAAGTAAGTCGGTTGGGTTCACACTGGCAAAATAAATCGATTCACAGAAATCGACTCATGTAAACTACCTCGAGAGGTGGTTTACAGAAACCGGATCACAGGAATCGATTCAGCTCTAATCCGCCTCAGACGCCCGTTCACACGTGAAATGTAACCCGAACTATACAAGTCGATTTGTACGAATCGATTTACATCGCCCGTGTGAACACGGCTTTATACTGCCTATTGTGGATAAGTCTGAATAGACTTGTTTTCAGCATTAGACAGTTTGTCGATAGAAAGCCCGAGCCTATACTTTTACCGACCCAAGGGATTTTTAACCTCCCACACCACATAGACATGGTATGAGAGCACTAGCCTTTGATGACGCTGTAAGTTATACACAGCGGTGGAAATATAAATTGGCAGAGGTGGTGGCACAGGGAATTGAACCACCAACCTTCAGATTAGGAGTCCGAACTAGAAAAAAGTCAGACACTGTAACCACTCCGCCACAGCTACCTAGCCTGACGCTCGGAATTAATAGGATAGGACAAAAATTGGTTGGCTCAGTGTCAGGATAATGTGACTGAGTGGGATATCGGGTCAACCCCTAATCACAATGCACCTGGTTGCCCTCAGTCTTGGCTTACATAACGTGTGAACACGCACCGTACGCCTCAGGTCGCGTTCCAAGTGACCTACTTAAGGGTGATGGCGCCCATAGCAACGGCATGTGGAGATTACTTAGGGCTGTGGGTGTACAGCAGCATTAAAGCTGCATAGTCCGATGAAATATCAAATTTTCAAAACCAAACCAATTATCTAAATTTGATTTTACATATCTAACTTAGATACTGACGCACTTATTAAGCATTTGTTTCTGCATAGAAGGCAATACTGAGTCAATTTAACAGAACCTGTTACTGCAGAAGTCTATGGTGTCAGCATTTTGGCAAGCTTGCCAAAACTAATTTGACATGTTTGCACTCAGAATATCTCAATAGTTTACTATTTAAAATAAAAGTAACTTTGATCTAATGTAAAGCAGATACTAGTGATCGATCTAATGAATTTATCTCAGAAAAAATACAGAAATTCAAAGCCATCGGACTGTGCAACTTTAAGTCCCCGGGGATAAAGCATGCTTTGTATTTACTGCGCTACATACTGACTGCTGTGAAGATGGTGGAACGGGGAGAGATCGAAAACGAGGCTTGCAAAATGACAAAATCCATGAAAGGAGTCACAAAGCCAGGTGGGCGTGGATAGGGTGGTGACATCTGGCATCTTAGGCAGTGTAATGGTTAGCACACTAGTCCGGAATGCAAGAGATGTGGGTTCGATTCCTAGTCTAGGCGCAATATTTCCCATTTTCATCACCCCTATGACACTGGTTTCCGTGACCAGAATCCTGTACAAGCCATATGCTATGCAATTGTTGAACCTACCCTGTGTATGCAAGTGCATTGGCTGTATGTATGTTATTGTAAGCAATAAATGACTTATGTATGCAAACAATTTAAAAGACTTACAATTCCAGGGGGATGAGTGTAGTGGTCTGCACTGATCTCTCAGGCAAGGAGCCACATAGACAGGTGGGTGTCAATTAGGTGATGACATCAGGGAGCTTGGTGGGGTAATGGTTAGCACACATAGAGTTTCTATTGAACTGTTATTTGACTTGTGTGTGTGCGCGCGCGTGTGTGAAGTGAAATTATTAAGGAAACCAAAATGTCACGCTTACCCATTCGCCAACCTTCTCAACATCGAACAAGAACCTTGGGAAGTCTGGTGTCAGATCTGCAATAAAGAACAGTTTTTGTTTGTTTCTTGGGGTGATTTTTGTGTGTACGTTAGTTGCTTAAGCAGAGAAAATTTCAATCGCGGATAATTGGTCTTACCCATTGGATCTTTTGAATTATTGTATCTCCACTAAAGGCTGCTAGTTCCTCTACTCACCATAGAGGGCGCCCTTCCAGGTGTCAAACGACAGCTGCGCCGGGCACCAGGCGTAGAGAAAGGGACCCTCCCTGATGAGTGCCTTGGCTGGAAGCGGAAGTTGCTGCACCCGAGTCACGTGACCCTCAAAGTCCATATACAATACTGAAAAAAAATAGAAAGTTACCGGTATTATTAACATTTGATAAGTATTGCTATTTAATTAACAAACAGCAAGGACAGTGCTTTCCCTGTTCTGCATATACACAATGTTCGCTGCAAATAGATGGCACTTGTTTAATTGGACATAGTGAATACCATAAGCACAACCTGCTACCTAGATTATCCTTTAGCATCAGTATAAGGACTGGTTTGTTCAGAGAGACAAGACAAAATGACCCAGTGGGTTATCGGATCATGGTGCCGGTGTAGCAGAAAATCGCAAACCCCTGGAAATTGCACACCACGGGGTTCACGATTTCCTAGGAAATCACAAACCCCCTGGAGATCGCATACCCTCCATGCTTTGTAGCATTTTGTAATATTCAACTAACACACTAGTAAATAATGGTTCAGTGAGATATTTTGTGAATGCATAATAAGAATTTGGAATATTAAAATGGTTCTATTTACTGTATGCAGTGACTGAAGTTGGACCTAAAAAGGCCATTTTGCTAATGACATTGTTTGCGTTGCCGATCCTGAAACGGAGTGATAAAACCAGGATATATGGCATGGGGGTTTGCGATTTCCTAGGAAATCACAAGAGGGGGTTTGCGATTTACAGGGTTTGTGATTTCCTGCTACACCGGCAGCATTGTATACCAATGGGGAAGTACAACTATAAAGACACCATGAATGTGCACTGTTGTCGTTTGGTGTTCGTCCTGCTGTGATGTTGCTAGGACAGCAAACCCTAATAAACAAAACCAGCACAATTGTCTACGGTGTTCGGTGAGCTTTGCAGAGATAGAGAGGTGAGGGTAAAGTAGTTACTGCCGCACTGTCTCTGTGACAGGGCTGCCAAACAACCCATGAGAAAAAGATGTCAGAAGGTTGGGTTACCGATATAATCCCCATAAATTTGGAATCTAATATGCTAAATATATAGTTGCAATGATTTTTTATCATAGCTCCCTAATTTTGAGTGAAGAACTTATTAAATCGTGTAGATTTAATAAGTTAAAGGCTCGAATCGAGAGCATTTATTGACTGCCATCTTGGTTTTGAGGGTTTAGTTTTTTTCATTCTCGTTCAATTTCTCAATCTTCTGAAGCTAATACAGATAAACGCTGTGCACTGGAACCACCGCCTCCACAATTAATTCCCGCTGAAGCAGTTTTTGTGCGGATTTAAGCAGGGTTATCATTAACCCCTACTCTCCTACTATGGATAGGGGTTGAACCTTTTATCTAAGGGTGAAGGGTTGGCTGCCTACTTGTGTCGTGCCAACCTGGGTATCCCATGTACATACCTTAAATTTTAGATTGACAGATACATCATGTTTAGATACTGCTGCCACATACCAGGTCATACTGCTGGCAGCCTGGTCTCCTAGTGGGGCAGCACTATAAAGTCACTATGAGCACGCGCTGTCACAAGTCGGGACCCATCCTGATATGACCTTAGATGTTGCTAGGATGTAAAACTCAAACAAACAAACAAAGCCTACCACGGCAGCTACATGCGCACCAGGCATGTATCTATTACAGATTGACCTAGATAATAGTCCCAGGGAGGGGGGACGCGGCGTCCATTAGCGGTAATAATCTCAGTGGACCGTGACCGCTATCTTTAGATGAGACTCCCCCCCCCCCACCCCCGAACCCCATCCCCACATCCACTAAAGCTACCCCCCTACCCCACACACTGACATACGCCAAGCATGTCAATCTAATTATAAGACTAACTAAACCGTGGTCATAACATGTAGGGGAGTTTAGTTAAAGCTGCATAGTCCGATGAAATATCAAATGTTCAAAACCAAACCAATTATCTAGATTTGATTTTCCATATCTAACTTAGATACTGATGCACTTATTAAGCATTTGTGTCTGCGTAGAAGGAAATACTAAGTCAATTTAACAGAACCTCTTACCGCAGCAGTCTATGGTGTCAGAGTTTTGGCAAGCTTGCCAAAACTAATTTTCCATGTTTGCACTCAAAACATCTCAAAAGTTTACCATTTAAAATAAAAGTAACTTTGAACTAGTGTAAAGTAAATATTAGTGATTGATCTAATATATTAGTGATTGATTTAATATATTTATCTGAGTCAATTGAGAAGATCCTAAGAAGGGCAACGAAGCTTGTACATGGATTCGATGAAATACCCTATGAACAACGTATGCGTCATTTGAAGATCCCAAGCATGTACTACAGACAGGCCCGGGGGGATATGATTGAAGTATTCAAATATCTCCATGGTATCTACAAGACAGGCAGCCCCCTTATCAGAGACTCCAACACCAGGACCAGGGGACACTCCCTGAAGCTGAGGAAGCGGTACTCCAGACTTGACCTGCGACACAACTTTTTCAGCTTTAGGGGGGTTGACCCGTGGAATAACCTGCTGGAGAGTGTCGTAGCAGCGGAATCGATGAACTGTTTCAAGTCCCGACTGGATGCATACTGGTCAAGCATTACATATATCTTGGAGCCAGTGACAGTTGCTATGATCCACCACATCTGAAGAACTGTCTCCATTTCTATTAATTAAGAGTGGCTAACAGGTCCAAGGCCTATTATAGCTGTATCCTCTAGATTGATTGATCTCAGGAAAAATACAGAAATTCAAAACCATCGGACTATGCAACTTTAAAGCTACATAGTCCGATGAAAGCATCACATTTTCAAAACCAAAGAAAAACTTACCTAGATTTGATTCTACTTATCCAATTTAGATACTTGTGCACTTGTTAATACATCTACATTAGTCACACTACTGATTGGGACCACAAAAAAGGAGTGGTCACAAAGATATCGCAAGTGGGCACAATGTGGTCCTCAGTTGTCGACGACCACCTTGCGACAATTTTGGTTGGAGGTCACAAGGAGGTGGGTTCTTTGGTCCAAAGTGGTCGCAAGGTGGTCGCAAAGTGGTCGCAAATCATAGTGTGACTGAGGCTTAAGCATTTGCTGCTGCATAGAAGGAGTGGGATACTGAGTCATTGCTGCTGAAGCCTGGCTGTGGTATCACAACATTGACATGCTTGCCTAAATTGATTTGGCATAGTTTCACTTCAAATATATCCAAAGCTAGCCATCTAAAATAGATATTACTTCAAAACAAAGTAAAACAGATTATAACGACCAACCTAATGTATTTATTTCAGAAAATGGCATCGAACCATGTAACTTTAACTCCCACATCCCTGCATCGTGTACTCTGGGTGGTGGTGGGGAGCAGTGGGGAGGGGGGGGGGATATTGTATCTAAGGAGTTGTGTAAAGCCTCTTAGGTGCCCTGGCAACAGTGTTCAATGCACACTTGTAAAAATTTAAACTACTACACAACCAGGCTTTTTGTTTGTTTGTTTGTTGTTGTTTTATGTCCTAGCAACATCAAAGATCATATCAGGACAGATCCCGACTTGTGACAGTGCACACTCATGGGGACTTTATAGTGCTGTCCCACTGAGAAACCAGGCCACCAGCACCATGACCTGGTATCCCACTCAGTCACATTATCCTGACACTGAGCACACCAGTCCTTGCCCTGTCCTAATAATGCCGAGCGCCTGGCTAGGAAGCAACAAGTATCAATTTTTAAGTCATTGGTTTGACTCGACCGGGGTTCGAACCCACGACCCCACGATCTACCAGCATGGGAGACGGACGCTCTAACTCATTCGGCCATCCCGTCTGGTTCACAACCAGGCAGTGAACCATTGACATAATGACGTATTTTCTTCCACTGATAACTTGCTTAGCATCAAAATATGGACCTACAGTCAACTCCCATTAGTCTAATTGCGTTTTATATTTACATAGTTCAATGCTATACAGTTTCACTCATTTTGCTTCGATAAATACTTTAGGTCGATCGTTAGTATCTACTTTACTTTAGTTTGAAGTAACTTTTATTTTAACTAGTTATGTTTGGATATATTTGAAGTGTAAACGTGCAGCATTAATTTTGGCAAGCACATCGAAATTCTGACACCATGTCATAGGCTTCTGCTGTAACAGGTTCTATTAAATCAACTCAATATTCCCTTTTATGGAGCAAGATATGCTTAATAAATGCATCATTATCTAAGTAAGATATGTCGAATCTTTACATGCCTGCCAAAAAGTAGTTTGCATGTTTTCACTTCAAATATATCCAAAGTGAGTCATTCGAAATAGAAGTTACTTCAAACTAAAATAAAGTACATTATAGTGATCAACCTCATTCATTTATCTCAGAAAATGGCAGAAACTCAAAACCATCGGACTATGCAACTTTAATAATAGTTAATACTAATAATTTAGTCGCTAGATTGTGTACATAATTGCACTGAATTATTTCCTGACTGGTTTGGCCTGACGGTTGACTATTAGCAATTGCTGCTTCTGAACAAAGACAGCGTCAGGTAATCATTAATTACAGGTGATTCATGGTGTGGACTAGATAAAAGATTCACCCCCTACTTGTAGTACATGGGTGAAGACCAGCCTTATATAAAAACGGTCGAAAAATCGGGCTAATGAAATGAGTCTTTATGAGAGCCTAATTTCACAATCTAAGAACCAACATTTATTCTTTTTATATGTCTTCATATTTACCCGCTACTTTTGAGTTGGAAAATATAATAAAACATATACTTTAATGCAATTTAAAAGTGAAATCAACGGCGTTCTCTGGCCGCCATCTTGTCTTTTTGCATTCTCTCCCATTTCACCAACTCTGTGCCGATATAAGTAACCATTTGACACTGGTGCCAGGCATTCTACTTCTTGTTCCATACTAAAGCTATTTTCGCCCATATTTAGACTACGTTGTCGTTCACCCCTGTACTGGAAGTACGGGGTGAATCTTTTATCTAGGTGTGGACCAATTGGTCTTGTCTTAGCAACATGCAACGCGTTAATTAGTTGACTTAAATACAGTGTTTGGCTGTGGAGCATTCAGGGACACAACAGTTCAGGGAAACGGACGATCCAGAGGAACAGAGGATCTATGGACAGAGATGGAATGTCATACCAAAGAACCCTTTCCCAGAAAGCTTTATGAATACTAATTTACACCTAGTAAATTTACCCTATCTCAGACACAGCTATGGCTAATTTAAATCCTTAAAGTTACCGTTTCTTAAATGCAGATTCTCTTGTATAACCAATTTATACTCTGTAAACTTACCCTTTCTTAGACCCGTGTACTACTTCGACTAATTTACATGGCGTAACTTAGTACTGGACCTTGATTTCCTTTAAATCCCCCCACACACCCACACCTACACCCACACCCACACCAGCACCCACGCAAACGCCTACGCCCACCCCCTGGAGTGAGAGATGTGCGTGCTTATCTAGGACACGCAGGATGTGTGAATTTCAGGTATCCTGAGGAGGATCAACAACCCGCTAAGATTACCTCAGCGACACCTTGTTGATTCACCGGGCGCGGTGGCCGAATCGGTAGAGCACAGGTCTCGCATGCGGGAGATGGGGAGTTCGGTTCCTGATCGAGTCAAACCAATGACTTATAAAATTGATACTTGTCACTTCCTAGCCTGGCGCTCGGCATTAATAGGATAGGGCAAGGACTGGTTAGCTCAGTTTCCGGATAATGTGACTGAATGGGATATCGGGTCATGGTGGCAGTGGCCTGATTTCCCAGTGTGGAAGCACTATAAAGTTGCCATGAGTGCACACTGTCACAAGTCGGTACTCATCCTGATATGACCTTAGATGTTGCCAGGATATAAAACTCTGACAACCAACCAACCTTGTTGATTCAGTGTCTGCATAGTCCGATGAAAGCATAAACTTTTTCAAACTCAAAACACCAAGTAAATTTGATCCTACATATCCAAGTTATAATATAAGAGTGCACTAGTATAGTAGTCATCATCATCATCATGCTGTCAGTCGCGATGCGACAAAGACTGCTTTCATTACTTGACTGCGGCTCTCCATTTAGATCTCTGCTGTGAGAGTGATGTCCATGAGTCGGTCTTAATGTATAGTAGTATATAACTTATATACTAGTGCACTCTTATTCATAAACAAATTATTGCCGCATTAAAGGAATACTAAGTCAATTTAATTGAACCTGTTTACTGTTCACGGCTATATGGTGTCCAGCATTTCAACATGCACGCAAAACTTTCTTTGGCATGTTTTCAATTCAAATATCATGTTTTCATTTCAAATATCAGTTTGGTGGTGGACTGCGGCATATTGGTGCAACAGCTAAACCATAAATAGTATCGCCCTGTTGTCTTAGCAGCTGGTGCAACACATGCACCCTGAAAATGAAAGGCAACCCCTGTAAGCTCTGTAAGAGAGTGTTCTCTTAAATTATTTTTATTTAAAATTTAAGCTGCATAGTCCGATGAAAGCATCAAATTTTCAAGACCAAAACATTGAAATAGATGTATTCCTACATATCGAAATTATATATTGGTGCACTTAGTAAGCATTTGTTTCTGCATAGAAGGGAGATATTAAGCCAATTTAATAGAACCTGTTACTACTGAAGCCTGTGGTGCACTTCAAATATCTCCAAAGTTAGCCATTTAAAATAAAAGTTTATTCAAACTAAAGGTAAGTACATTAATAACGATTAATCGAATGTATTTATCTCAGAAAATAACGGAAACTCAAAATCATCGGACTGTGCAACATTAAATGGCTGATAGAGGTAGCCCCCCCCCCCCCCACCCCCACCCTATTATACTTCATATTTACTCATGTTCGCTGTTTTCTAAATAAGCAGGACTGCCGTTGCTTGGTGTGGCTCTCACATTGCGCATGTCCGGAACGAATTTCAATGAATCAGACAGACAACATGTGTGCGTTGGAAGCATTATTTGAATATGTTCTATAAATGTGCAACAGCAGACGACATTTCGCCTGACGACCGTTCGCGCCATTTGTTTGCGTTAGGTCTTGGGGCCGGACTGTCGAACGTGACCAGCAGACCACATTTGATCTGAGCATGCGCAATGCGGATAGGCTGGCAATGATGTGTCATTGGGCGTAATCGATTAATCAACTCGGGTCACCCGAGGCACTTTTTTTGTGCATGCGCACATCCTACAAACTCGGGTCGAATAATCGAATACGCTTCTCCACGCTCGGGGTGGACAAAATGGTGCCTTAATCCAAAACTTTTTTTTTTAATAACTGCTATAACTACAGCAAAATAGGATTCAAAGTATTTTATCATTGAATGGTTTAGTTATATTTCCATTTAATTAATCTCTTTTAATGTTATTACCAAAAAAAACACATGTAGGACTGGTACTGGTAGCTGTTATCCTGCAGGACGGTACCAGCACAAATGTGACGTCATCGTTCCTAGCCAACCCCAGCCAAGAGGTGGGTTACTGGGTTCGGGTCGATTTGCACACGGCACATGTTTTTGTCAACTCCACTCACGGTGTTCGATTTAAAATTCTAGCAACTCGGGTGACCTGAGTCGCCCAGGTCGTGTTAATCGATTACGCCCCCAGTGATTGAAAAGATGAAAACAACAGCGGAAGTGGGAGAGTGTCTGGTTCTGTTTTTGGCGGGAAATCCAATATCGATCCTTACAGTTACAGTGGTCCTTACTCGGGCATTGAGACTAATGACTAGAAATAAAAATTGTTTAATGATGAATGCCAGTGCACTTTTACAAACTTATATAGTTTGTTTGTTGATTTACGTCCTTGCAACATCTAAGGTCATATCAGGATGGGTACCGACTTGTGACTGTGCGTACTCATGGCGACTTTATAGTGTTGCCCCACTGGGAGACCTGGCCACCAGCACCATGACCTGATATCCCACTCAGTCACATTATCCTGATACTGAGCCAACCAGTCCTTGCCCTATCCTAATAATGGCGAGCACATGGCTAGGAAGCAACAAGTATCAATTTTTAAGGCATTGGTTTGACTCGACCAGGGTTCAAACCCACGAACCTATGGGTTCGGATCCCCCCACATATATAGTTGTTTGTTGTTGTTTTACGTCCTAGCAAACATCTAAGGTCATATCAGGACGGGCACATATATAGTACTAATAGTAGACATTACCTATATATGTGGTATACTATATTATTTTTAATGGAGTCTATATGTGAAGGTACTAAGTTCAATGCTCAAGCACTGGAGCAGCCTGGTCAGCACTCTATTTGCTATTCAGTTGTATACTCAAATAGAATATCACAGCCTGCATTCTGCACCGAACCATATCAGTAGATGTAAGATTGTTCCAGGATTTTAAACAAAAGAAGAAATTTTAATTTAAATTTTTGACATATATATGTATATATATGTGTATATATTTGTATATGTACATATATACACATATATATGTACATATATATTCACACATCCCTGGCTCCACCTAGTAGTCAATTCACTTATTATTTAAAATTCATATCTTACCATAACGTATATCATAAGCATGCATTGTTTACTCTCTTAATGACGTGAAAAGAAGGTACATTATAAACATCCATAGCACTCACACAACCATGTACACAGACATCCATACATGCATGCATTCACTTATTTGACATGCGTTACTTTGATGCATCAGGTGTCTTCTGCTAGGTTGAATGGAATTTGTACCATACAAAGTCACTTGTACTATATATTAGTTCCATTACGAATATCAGAAGAGCTCTATACACATATGCAATAAACAGCGAAAGAGACCATTTTACGTAGTCATAACCGTCCTCGCATGGGTGGGCAACATGCTTTCAAATGGGCTTCCGCCTTTTTTTTAATTACATTTTTTTAATTTATTGAGGCTGTATTTATACTGTCCATAGCATATAAGCCTGGGTACCCAGGCTTGTTTTCAATGCTGGCCAGTTGTAGCGTTGGTGTTATCTTACCACACAGTAGCTGTTGATAAGTTATTTGATTGCCTGCATTTCAGTAGCAGATAGATAATTGGTTGATATGGTTAGTAGCCTATGTTAGTTTTTTTTTAATTTTCTTGGCATATATGTATTTTATTTTGTTCTACTCTTATTACTAGACTAGCCTACTCCTATTTACATATCATAGGCTTGTACGTAGCTGTATGGTGTGTTATCTGGCTACTCTTGGCATGGTTACCTTCCATTGGGCGTCCCGCTGGTGGGCCGTGACATATCACATGTGCCTTTGGCTTGGACCCATTTGAAATCACTCCGGCCACCCACTTGGACTATTATCAGAGAGCGTGTATATAAACAGATGAGAGGGACAACTCCCACGAAAATCGGTAACACAGGCTACAGTGGCGTTCCTGGCGGTTATTGTTGAACAAGCTTTGAGTTTGATGGTACGTGCAGTGCAAAACATTTGTTTTTATTCAAAATTAATAGAAATGCAGAAGCCTAACCTTATCAATTTAATATAATCCTTTTGGTAAACATGTTTTCTATATGTGTTCCAAGCGGTTTGTGTCTAGGTCATGTGGTTTTAGAGATATTTCACTTTTTCTGTATGAAGATTGCTCACCGCCATTGACAATGCCTTGAGTTTGCCGTACGTGTAGTGCAAAACGTGTATTTTATTCAAAATTAATAGAAATACAGAACCCTTTCCATATGAATTTAATATAGTCTCATCGTTAAATATGTTTCTATATGTGTTCCAAACAGTTTGTTTCTATGTGGTGTAGCTTTAGAGATATTTCACTTTTTCTGTACGAAGATTGCTCATGGCCATTGACAATGCCTTGAGTTTGACATCTGTGTCATATACTGTTCAACAACCACCACTTGGAGCGCCACAGTCGGCAGCTGTTACACGGTCTAGTATGGGAGTTGTCCCTCTCATCTGTTTATATACACGCTCTCTGCTATTATGTATGTATAGGCCTACATATATGAGAACCCATCTTTTGATTACAATACACGATGGCCAAATTGGCAGAGCACAAGAGTTATGAGTCATTTGGGATAGAGGGTAAAGTTACATAGTCCGATGGTTTTGAGTTTCTGTCATGTTTTTAGCTAAATCAATTTAATTCATCATTATAATCTATGTAACTTTAATTTGAAGACACTTTACAGGATTAACTTTGGAGATATTTGAAGTGAAAGCATGCTAAACTAATTTTGGTACACACATAGAAATACTGCATACAATAGGTATCAGTAGTAACATGTTCTATTAATTAGATTGACTTAGTATTTCTTTCTTTGCAGTAACAAATGCTTAATATCTGCACCAGGATTTAAATTGGATATGTAGGCTACTAGGAACAAATCTAATTAAGTGTTTCGGAGGACGGGGTGGGAGTCTCAAATAAATAACCACTATTGTTACCCATGTGAAATTTTTTAGAAACTTTTGCAGTACTGCTTACTTTTTAAAATATCGATGAATGAGATTAAAATGCCGACACCCTTGGTGTAATTTACGCCGCCACGGTTTTGCACCGACCCCCTCTGGCTTACTCACCGCGTCCGTCACAGGTTCCCACGACGAGTTGCTCTTTACCCAGGTAGAGGGCGCTGCCGTCACTTCCGGCGTCTGCTGCCCACGTGACCGGCGCAGTCTGCAAAACAGAGTTTGAATGGCGTCTCCTCAACATGCGCAAGCTGCCGCCAGGTGTCGCGACGCGCGGCACGTCGACGGTGGCGCCCTCCTCCGCCATGGCGGCCACCGACAGAAGCAGCTAGGTTTGAGATTAACGCCACGTGACCTGTCAAGGTTATTCACAACTCCTCCAACTCGGTGGCCGCTTTTGCTCAGCAGACAATCTCAGAATAGGTGACCGAGTGGGATATCGGAATATGGTGCCGGGCGGCACTGTATCCCGGTGGGGAAGCACTACAAAAAGTCTCCATCCATGCGCACTGTCGATAAACCGGTGCCCTTCCTGATTCGGCCTCAGATGGTGCTGGGGCGTAACACCCCAACAAGAAGACCACTGAGTTTCACGATGCAGCTGCCATTCCTTCACAGTCGCCGCCCTGGTATGACCTTAAATGAAGCCAGGACTTAAAACCCCAACAAACAAACAAGCTTCACAGGCGTCACGCTGTACACCCCGACACACTGGCACCCTGTTCTTCAGTGACAACAGATGCTCAGTACTCTTTTTTCACCCTGGCCTTCATGTTAGGATGGTTATGGTTTTTTTCCCCCCTCCTTCCGTCCTTATACAAGTCGGGTGATTTGGTTAAACAAAAGAAAAACAAAATGTTAACTGTCCCTCAAAGCACCCAATTCATTTGATCCATTCACAAAATGCTTGAATGGGTAACGGCGGGTGCACATTGAAGGGCCACTCACCCATTCTAGACGCGGGCAAACAGCAGCGGCAAGTGTTGCTTATGTGTATATCCTCCCTGTGGACCTTTTCTATTGTAGTTGTACAGCCCTCAGAGAGAGTGTGTGTGTGTGTGTGTGGAGGGGGTAAGGGCGGGGGTGCTGGAGAGAAGGGAAAGAGGGTCTTGGTGCGGCTGGTGTTCTCCGTGGGCACTCTGCTCTCTGCCTGTGGTACCTAGCCAGTGAGCGCATGAGACCAGTGTAGCGGATGCAGCGGATAACGGGAATGTGTCAGCCCTTTACCTTATCGTTTCTCTTGCTTTGTTATTGTTGCTGGAACTGCTAGATCAACCTTTACCCGTCCCTGCCTCCTAAACCCTTGCTGCTGTCGACTGGATATGAGTGCTCCGCTACCGCCGGACTGGAGAGATTCGGGGACGCCCCAACGCTTCGCCATTTTGAATGTTGTAAAGACATCCCTAACTTCTACAACAGTCCCTACTGAAGATTAAACTTCAACCAAAGATTGGACTGATTTATCAGGGCCTTTCTATATTGCTGCAGTTCTATAGCCGGTAACCGTCGTAAGGTTACAAACAACCCCAAAAGCAATGCATCGTGGGTGAGGCACCCACGTTTATAATTAATAGGTGTCCGATAACAACCTATAGAAGGTAGCGCCTCCATGCATTATAATGCAGCCTCTATAGGTCGTAATGGCAACACCCAAACCTTGTAGCCCCTTGATCTGTTTCCGTCAATGGACTATGTGATGACATTCATGCTCGACCTGGCGATTTGCCAGTACTTTGTGTTGGCATTGTAACTGTGGTGTTATAAGCCTACTTGTTGTTACTGTAGTGCTAAATGTGTAACTGTAGTGCTATATATCTGTAGTGTTGCATTATACCCATACCTGAATGTTAGACGTGCAAGTGTATTATACATGTAACTATCATTATGTGTAATTGTAGTGTGTGGTATGCAGGTATTGCAGGTAATGCAATACCTCAGGGAGTTTGACGCCCCTGCCCTGCAGAGTTGTAAACCACTGCCTTGTGGTACAGGTTCTTGACAGAACTGAAGGCTAAGGGAGCAAACCCTAAACAGAAAACCATGTCACTGTGGCAGCATTAAGGGCGGTTGAGGTATGGAACTCCCAACATCTCCCGACCAGCCACTGCAGGGACAAATAGTTTTGCGCCTGTCTGCACATGTTCTTGCCGGTGTGAAACCTCTATTTGCTCACCGAGAGAGAGCTGCTGGTGACTTGCAAAACTTGCAGCACTTCAACACTTTTGCAGGCAGCTTTCATGAAATGAAGACCAACTCATGGACATCACTCTCACAGCAGAGAGCTAAATGGAGAGCGGCAGTCAAGTAATGAAAGCAGTCTTTGTCGCATCGCGACCGACAGCATGATGATGAGTGTCATACCATTACCAGTAATTATAGTGTTATATATGTACCTATGGTGTTATACGAGTAACTAGTGTCACACTGCAATTGTAGTGTCATACATGCATTTGTAATGTTATAGTATAACTGTAGTATTATAGTGCAATTGTAGTGTTATGAAAGTACTAGTAGTCTTATGCATGCACTATTAGTATTAGTAGTGCCATACAGAAATAGCGTGGGCATAATATAGATACATGCAATTGCATAGCAATACCAGTGTTGTAATGTATGCTAATATTGCAATAGTGGCATCATGCAAATACTACTACTAGTACTAGTGTCATGTATAGACTACTGTACCAGTGTCACTGACTACTAGTGATGCATAGATCTATATACCAGTAGTGCCATGGTAATACTGGTGTAATACACATATTGATGTCATTGCGCGTGTATTGATTTAGTACTAGTAGTGTTATACGTAGGTGCATACAAGTTTCAGCCACTTGTTCCACGTGAGTATAACTGAGCGAATGTGTTAACAAACAGGGCTTTGGAATGTTCACACTCCAAGCACCAAGTCGCACTCCTCAATGCGAAATATTCACACCACAAGTGTCAAATCGTAATCCTTATAGGCATTTAGAACTCTAAAATCTTCACACTCCAATCACTAAATTGCACTCCTGAAATGTGCAATGTTCACACCACAATTCTCAGATCACACCCGCGTTGGAATATAGAGCATTGAAATCTTCATAATCCAAGTACTAAAGTGTACTCTTTGTGGGGAATATAAGAGTTGTGAAATAGTTCACACTTCAAGGTCCAAGTCTTTCTCTGAAAATAGAGCTCTAAAATGTCCACACCTCAAGTGTCAAATCATAATCATTGCGGGGATATAGAACTCTGAAATCTTCACGCTCCAACTTTCCAAGCACCAACTATATCAATCATCCTTGCGGGAATATATAGAACTGTGAAATATTCGCACCCCAAGTGTAGAAATGTGAAAAGATTCACACCAAATGGCAGGGAGCCCTTGTAGAAACACTTGACACAGCACTGTTATCCTGGTGAGTGGATTGCAGCAGTCCGGGGCCTGGGTTCCTCCGTACAGCCTGACACAGTGACAGTTAATCAGCCCGGGCTGTTGGAGGAACGCCGTCCTCTCAGGTGTGCCGGGGTAATAGACTACATCGCCATTCCAGCGGCGCGGTGCATTGTGGGATGCGTGGAAGAAAAACAAACCCGTGAGAAGCACAGAGCACATGCTAATACACTGGGTGCAGCCGTGAAATGTGCTAGTTTCAGCTCATCTCAGCTCTTGTTTGAAACATAGAACACTAACTAAAAAAACATATATAATAAATTAAGATATTAATCTTTTATCCAGCATTGCATTTACATTAATATAATCAGCACATCTTATGCCATGTGAATTTAGATTTAGACAAATCTGGGCACTCAGACTAGTGTTAGGGCCATAGCCAGAGTCAGTTTTACTTATTTTATTCATCAATGCCTGTCCGCCTTTGCTTTGCTGCCAGCGCCGTTTTCAGCTCATGCGGAGTCGGAACGGTGATCTAGTCTATTGTGGCGAGTACACGTGTACATGAGGGAAACGGCGGCACTTGGTGGGGGGTGGGGGGGGGGGGGGTGGAATGGAGTGGGGTTGTCGGGAGGTGAGCATGTTTGTGGATGGTGGGTGGTGGTGGTTGGGGGGTGGGGTGGTTAATTGGGGATGAGGGGGATAGAGTGGGCGGGGATAGAGTGAAGTGGTGGTTTTGTTTGTTGGGGTTTTACATCCTGGCAACATCTATCGTTATATCAAGATGGGTACCGACTTGTCACCAAGTGTAAGTGCAGTTATTAACTGTTGTTGTTTTACATCCTCGCAATATCTAAGGTCATATCAGGAAGGGTAATGACTTGGGACAGTGCACACTCATGGCGACTTTATAGTGCTGCCCCACTTGGAGACCAGATGGCTGGCACCATGACCTGATTTCCCCGCTCAGTCACATTATCCTGATACCGAGGTAACTAGTCATTGCTCTAACCGGATAATGTCGAGTACCAGGCTAGGTAGCGACAAGTATACATTTTGTAAGTCATCAGTTTGACTCGGGTCGTCATTACCCAATATCCCAAGCAGTCACATTATCATATACTGAGCTAACCAGTCCTTGCCCTATCCAATTAATACCGAGCGAGCACCAGGCTGGGAAGTGACAAGTATCAATTTGATAAGTTATTAGTTTGACTCGACCGGGAACCGAACTTCCGATCTCCCGCATCAATTCGGCCACCGCGCCCGGTCCGCTACTACCAGCAGGGAGCGGTGCGGCAGAGTGCTCTTTGTACTGGAGGTCATCCGAAGATTTCAACATTTTCACGGCCATACAAAGCGCACGACAGGGTACGAGAGGGGGGGGGGGGGGGGGGGGGTCAGTCAAGTATGAATTTCGTCATTTAATAAAATGTTGATATTTTTAGGCGTACGCTATGTTCTGTATTAAAATGTCGACGTGTATAACTTTAGAGGGACAAGGGGTGGGGGTGTCTGCTAAAATACTACGCTTTGTATAACTGTGAAAATGTTGAATATGTTGGATGACCCATAACCAAACTGTGGGTGAATGCGTCATTATAATATATGGACAACACAGCTGGCTAAACACCAACCTGTTCCCACAGTCAGTAATCAATCAATTCCACCATAGTGTCACTTGTGGCATTGTGGTTGCTGGTTTTGTTGTTGTTTGAAAGGCTTCTTTTATTGGTATAAAAACCCCACCTACATTACTGTCATTAAAGGGCAAGACGCCATTACTATGTTAATTGGGTCATATGGCCGCCTTTCGACGTCGGCATGAAAAGAGTTATGGCAAAATAATTTGTTTTATTTCATAAGGTGCAATACCACATATATATATATATAGATGTTGCTAGGACGTAAAACAACAACAAACAAACCGGTGTCTGGCTCACAAGCTGGTCACCATAGAGCAAATAGACACAGTCCTTTGACTCAACTCTCCTCATTTCTCTTTCCTATACTCTACCCTTTTTTTTTTCTTCTCCCAGGCTTACTTCTCCCCCTGATCACGGGAGTTGTTTGCTTGGTCATATATGTATGTGTGTGTGGTATTGCACCTTATATAGTTTGTTTGGATTTTACGTCCCAGACACATTTATGGTCATATGTTGTACCGACTTGTAACAGTGCACACTCATGGTGAATTTATAGTACTGCCCCACCGAGAGACCAGGCTACTGACACTATGACCAAATATTCCACTGTCACCTTATCCTGATACTGAGCACACCAGTCTTTGCCTTATTGTATTAATGCCGAGTGTGGCTAGGTAGTGACAAGTATCAATTTAAGCCGTGTTCACACGGGGAAAAAGTAAAGCGATTTAGACAAGGCGAATACTAGGAGTCGAATTAGCGGCCCGTTCACACGGGCAGTACTTGGGCCGGAAATCGATATCTGCGCATGAGCAAGTCCATACTAACCAGCGCCAGTCGACGTCGCCACGAGAGAGTGTGGGTTCGACCTAAATATGTATGGACTGAATTGTATTGGTTTGGAACGGTCAAAACTTCTGCTGGGCGGTGAAACCCTACAAATAAATGATGATAAAAATATCTGTGCACAGCTAGCTCTATCATAGACCAAATTATATAATATGTGCTTTTGATCGACCAAGAAAGTCAACAAACTAAGGTCTCGACTGCGCATGCGTGTGACGTCCTTAATCCGCCTCGTTGCATTCGCACGGGCAAAATAATCCGTTTCACAGAAATCGATTCACGTAATCGACCTCCACAAGTGGTTTACAGTATCAGGATCACAGGATTCGATTCAGGCGAAAGCCGCCTCAGCCTCCCGTTCACATGCAAAATGTAACCCGCACTACACAAGTCAAATTCTAGGATTCGATTTACATTCCCCGTGTGAACACGGCTTAAGTAAATCACGTGGCCATATCGCTAAGAGCCCCAGCTAGCTTCCCATCTGAAAGGTCGTCGGTTAGAACCTCAGCCAAGTCAAAGCAATGACCTACAAAATATATACTTGTTGCTACCTAGTCTGGCTCTCGGCATTAATAGGATATTCAAGGATTGGTTTGCTCAGGATTAGGATAATGTGATACAGATAGTGCTGGCAGCCCGATCTCCCAGTGGGGAAGCACTATAAAGTCACCATGAATGTGAACTGTTACAAATCGGGATACATCCTGATATGGCCTTAAGCTAAGATTCCTTACACGTGGTATGCGGCATGCGAATGCAGCATGCGGCATGTGAATGGGTTGGGTCCTTTCACCCACACCCAGACCCACACATAGTGTCAGGTTTCTCTAACACTGTCTTCTATGGCAAACACAGCAGCATTCGCATTCGCATGCCGCACCGATGGCTACATGGACCGATTCAGTTGCCGCATTCGCATTCGGATGTAAGGAATCACCCCCATTGACTTAGATGCTTTCAGATTTTTTGCCGCATTCGCATTGGCATGCCGCATACTACGTGTAAGGAATGTAGCCTTTAGACCTTGCTTAGATGAAGATCTCCAACAAACATTTCCTTCACAGTAACATATTGCCACATAGTAATTCTAACTTATCCACGTAATGCGTGTTAATTTCGACATTGTTTACAATTTATGTAGACTTTTACTTGTGCTTGGTGAGTGTCATAACCAATGTTTCACATGTTTAAATAGCGAAATAGCGAATGGTAGACAGGAAGTGTGAACACTTATTTGTCTCTCATTTTTGCTTGTGTACAAGTAAATAAGCAACTCAAGGAATAATTAGTAGCATGTGGTGAATAAGGGGTCACATTTCCCTGGATCATCAGCCCATGCTTTTTCTAATCTATTCTTGAATGAGTTTATTGACTCGGCATCAATAACATTTTGTGGGAGACTGTTCCATATATTTATGATCCTGTTTGAGAAACTGTGTTGCCTTAACTTTGAAATGGCTCTGGGTTTTACTAGTTTGAGAATATGGCCCCGACCGCCTTCTCTTTTATTCAAGGTGACAAATTGGTTCATATCTATTTTATCAAAACCTTTCATAATTTTAAATACTTCAATTATGTCACTTCTTTTCCTTCTGTAGGAAAGGGTAGGAAGTTTCAATTCCACAAGCCTTTGTTTGAATTCTTCCTCCAAGGAATTTAACCTCCATAAGCCATGGCGAGTGTAGGATAATTTAATGCCTGGTGCTAACCTGGCCGATTGGCCCAGAAAGTCAACAACTAGTACCGGGATTAACCAGACGGGTTGACCGAATAAGTTGAGTGAACACTTGCCATGTGGCAGATTGTGGGGTTCAAACCTGTGTGGTTCAAATCTGCCAAGTCAAACCAATGACAGGTGGCAATAATATTTAAGATAATTAGTTAGTTGTTCAAACCAATGACTTAACAAATGACACTTGGCACGATCTAGCCAATTACTAAACATTACTAGGATAGGGAAATGATCACTGAAACAAGGAAGACCAATTGTCCATGATTGAAATTTTCGTTGTTTAATCAACGAGTGTAATATATGTTTTTAAGTCTATTGTGGAAGTGAATCGGTCCAGTCAACGCTAGGCATTACATCCACACACCGTTAACATCGCGAGAAGACACGAGAGGTTGCATGCATAGTGCCCACCTCCTTCTCTAACCTCCCTAACAAACTGGCGTATTATATTTTTTAATATTTTCTTTAAGATCCGAGAAGTAAAACTGCCATTGAATAACGACTGTTGGACAACTGCCATTATAAGGAAACTGCAGAAATGCTCTTTGTGTCACCCTTTTGGAACGTTTATCTTACACGCCGCCAGGGGGGGTAATTACCGCTCTCTTTACCAGTCACGTGGTGCTTGAGTAGCCAACTATTTCCTGTTAAGGTCATTGTTTCTGACTGTTCTGATTAAAGTTGTATATTCCGATAGTTTTGAGTTTGTGTCGATTTATGTGTGATATAATCTATTATATAAATATAAATTGGCAGATGTATGTATCTTATAATAATGATTATTTATTATGTTACGACTCAATAATTATTCCTTGTGCATGTTATAATATTTGATGCGGGCCAGCATGCTGCCTGGCTGCTGCCCCTCCCCCCACCCGCTACTGCGCGCACTGTAGCCGCTTACCTGTCACAGTACACATCCATTTTTACTTTTAGCTTTGTATAGGTAGGGCGTTTATTGCTCGGCCAAGAGCCTCATCAAATAAATTAGGCTGTTCATCAACCCCCGTCTCGCCCTATTCTTTCTATGTAACCTGACGTTATAGATATATTAGGTTGATTGCTGTAATCAACCTTTACTTTAGTTTGAAGTAAACTTTTATTTTAAATGGTTAAATTTAGAGATAATTGAAGTGCAAACATGCAAAATAAATAATGCTTGTGTACACGTCAAAATTCGGACACCATAGGCTTCAATACTAAAAGGTTCTATTAAATTGATTTAGTACACCCTTCTATACAACAACACGTGTTTCATAAGGGCATCAGCATCTAAGTTGGAACACCAGATGGAATGGCCGAAATGAGTTAGAGCATCCGTCTCCCGTGCTGGTAGATGGTGGGGTTGTGGGTTCGAACCCTGGTCGAGTCAAACCAATGACTTAAAAATTGATACTTGTTGCTTCCTAGCCAGGCGCTCGGCATTAATAGGATCAGGCAAGGACTGGTTGGCTCAGTGTCAGGATAATGTGACTGAGTGGGATATCAGGTCATGGTGCCGACAGCCTGGTTTCCCAGTGGGACAGCACTATAAAGTCACCATGAGTGTGCACTGTCACAAGTCGGTACCCGTCCTGATATGACCTTAGATGTTGCTAAGACGTAAAATAACAAACAAACAAAAACATCTAAGTTGGATATGTAGAATCAAGTCTAGCATATTTTATATGATTATCTTTTACTGAATCCACCGATAGATAGTCATGCACACTATCCAAGGGTCTCCTCCGTGTGTGCATGAAATGGGAAATATTGTGCATAGAACAGGAATCGAACCCACACGGCTTGCCATTCCAGGGCTAGTGTTTTAACCATAACACCACCTAAGCTCCCTGATGTAATCACCCTATCCACGCCTACCTGTCTATGCGGCGCCTTACCTGAGAGGTCAGTACAAACCACTACACGTTATACCTGTGATGTATAACGCATTATACAAGTATAAATGCTAGGGGAACATATATACTTTGCTACTTCCTCCATCGGCACATTGATGCAGTGCCCCCCCCCCCCTCCCCCAGCTGTCGGGGAGTTGTATACGGCTGGCCCCCACACTGGAGGAATTTATATATATATATTATATGTGTCTGTGTGTCTGTGTGTGTTTGCATTACAACTGCATTACAACCGCACATTGCACACCACACTGTGTGTTAAAGGAACCTTAGCTTAAAGATCTGATCACCTGATTTTATTTTATTTTATTTTATATAACGCCATATTTAACTAATAATAATATTAAAATTCTAGAACTGTTAACCATGGGATTGCACTTGGAAATACTAAAAATAGCTCTAACAGCAAAGAACGATAATTAGCGCCGAATGACACCAATAGTCATCGTTTAGCTACACCGGCCCCCAGCCTTGATTGGGCCGCAAATCAATCAAATAGAATTGGTGGCTTTTTCAAGATATACCAAGTATGAATAATAACATTCCATCTTGATAATTTGATTTAGTAGTAACGTTGTGTTGTTCATGGTATTACCATTTGAAGGGATTATAACAAGAAGAAGGAGGAGGAGGAGAAGAAGATGGAGGAGAAGAAGAGGACGAAGAAGAAGAAAAAGAAGAAGTAGAAAGAGGAGGAGGAGGGGGAGGGCAATGTCAGTCTCTTTTGCTCTTCAGCAGCGAGATTTCATACCGGAAGTCATCCATTCCAGGGCGAGGGCCTAACCACTAGCCCACCCAGGTTGCCTTATTCACCCATAATCGGCGCCGGTGGCCCTTGAACTTTTACCTGGTCCGGGACCTGCTACCCGGGCGGCAAAGTTCAGGTCTAGTTAAGTGTTGAGGTATTAGCGGGAGGCAAAGGCAGCTGGGAATGTGAATGCTTGGGGCGATGGGGCGGTGGGAGAGGGAGGGGGGAGTAAGGGGGGGGGGGGGGCGCCCATTCAACCGCGTTGGAGCGGAAGTGAGAATCGCCAGTTCTGGGCAGTGGAAGCTTATGGAATTAACATAAAAAAGGTAGGTGTGATATATGCGTAATAGACGTATAGCTATGTGGCTAATATATGTTAATGAGATGCAGAGTTTGAGACAAAGGATTATGCTAAAGAGATGACGTCATGGAAAGTTTAGCCGGCGGGTTGAGCGAGCCCTAGGCTGTGAATAAACCATTCAGTATCCAGAAGTCAAAGTCTTCAGACGTTGTACTTTCACATGGTGTCAGATGAGGAAGAATGCTGCCCGCTAATACGTTGCCGAGATCGAACTGGAAAACATGGATCAGAGCATATGACATATACGCCACAGCTGCAGGTGTCATAATGAAGACAGAACGAGTGCAATGCTGCATCTTTCTTCACGTCGCTGGCGAGGAAGCGCAAAAAGTTTTCGCCAATATGGATATCACGCTCGCTGATCAAGACAAGATCGGGCCACTCACAGAGGCATTTCAGACATATTGTGTAGGCAAATGCAGTCTTATCATCACAAGATATAAGTTTAATACACATAATCAGGCTACAGAAAATATGGCTATGTACATCACAGCATTGAGAGACAGGGTAAAGGATTGCGAATAAGGTATGGTGGAGGAGTCGCTGTTGCGCGATCGGTTAGTGGCTGGTGTGAGAAATGTGAATTTGCATAACAAACTGCTGCAAACTACTGAGTTAACTTTGGAAAAATGTGTCAGTATTTGTGAAATGAGTGAGTTCAGTTCAGATCTGTTGGAGGACACCAAGTCAGACATGGAAAGTAAGGAGATTGATTTTATAAGGAACTATGCTATGCGCGTACTGGTGCACTGGCGGTTCGGTCATCGGCGACGCCATCTTAGAAATCGCCATCTTGGAATGCCGGCGGCGACGGTGCAGGAGAGTTCAAGATCCGCTGCCAGAACTGTGGATATGAACACCGCCAGGGAGTCTGCCCAGCGAAAGGCAAGGCTTGCATAGCCTGCAAGAAGATCGGGCACTTCGGTAAGGTCTGCAGGAGCAGACTGGGCAGAGTCAACGAGCTTACCGTTGAAGAGCCCGACCCCCACAATGCTGAGCAAGCCCCGGATCCGGCAGAGGTCAATGTGCTGGCAACGGATCTGTTTGTCGGTGCGGTGGACCGCGGTGCCGAGCAAGATGCCGAGCTGTGGCACGCGATCGTTCGGGTGAACGGTTGTCCTGTCAAGTTCAAGCTCAACACTGGGTCGGAGGCGAATGTGCTGCTGAGGTACGTTTTCGACAGAGTTCCTCCGGGGCAGCTGACGAACACCAGGTGTTCATTGGTGACATTCTCGGGTCATCGGATCATTCCTGACGGGGAGGCGATGCGGGACGTCGGTGACAGAGTGCTCATGTTCCAAGTGGTACAGAACTGTCAGCCTATTTTGGGCAAGCAGGCTTGTGTGACATTGAACCTGCTGGCGCGTGTGGATGAGGTGCACTGTGCTGTGCCGACGAACATTTCCAAGCCGACAAACAGTCCCAGCACTCAGGCGGAGAAGCTGGTAAGCGAATACAAAGATGTGTTTCAGGGTTTGGGGTTGATCAAAGCAAATGCTGTCATTCATGTCGATAAATCTGTACAACCTGTTATTGATCCGCCTAGATGGATTCTGTTTGCCATTCAGGGTAAGGTACATAGTGAGCTGGATCGCATGGTAGAGTTAGGCGTCATAGTTGAACCTACCGAGTGGGTTAACTCCATAACTATTGTAAAAAAAACAGACAAGATGAGGATTTGTCTGGATCCGACTAAGTTGAACAAGGCGATAAAGAGAGGGCCTTTCCCTACCAAGACGATTGACGAAATTATTGCCAAAACGGCAGATGCGAAATATTTTTCAGTTTTGGATGCAATGACGGGTTATTGGCAGATAGAGTTATATGAAGAAAGTTCACATCTGTGCATGTTTAATACTCCGTGGGGCCGGTACAGGTACACCCGCTTGCCTTTTGGCATCAAAACATCCGGTGACATTTTTATTCAGGAAATGCACCGTGTCATGGGCGATATACCCGGTATCGGGATAGTCACGGACGACATTTTGGTATATGGGTCAACGGTTGAGGATCACAACGAGCGGCTCCGAGCTGTGTTGGACCGAGCTAGGTTGGTTAACCTTAAATTGAACGAAACAAAATCTTTGCTATGTAAGACTACAGTGAAGTATGTAGGTCATCAACTTACCCAGCAGGGTGTGAAGCCTGATCCAGACAGAGTGCAGGCAATAATCGACATGCCAGAGCCGCATGACAAACAAGGCGTCCAAAGGTTCCTTGGCATGGTTGGATATGTACACAAGTTTATACCCAACATGTCCGAGATAACCAAACCACTATGCACGCTCCTGGCTAAGGACGTCGCATGGCACTGGCAGACCGAAGAGCAGGGCGCGTTTGATAAGTTGAAGGAAAAGTTAAGAACTGCTCCTGTGTTGTCATATTACAATGTTAAGAAACCCATTGTTATCCAAGTAGATGCTTGTCAGTCAGGGTTAGGTGCTGTGTTGATGCAAGATGACAGGCCAATCGCACTCGCATCTCATGCGCTTAACTCAGCGCAGTGTGGCTATGCCACTATTGAAAAAGAAATGCTCGCCATATGTTTCGGATGCCAGAGGTTTCATGACTATATCTTTGGCAAGGAAGTTCAGATTCAAACGGACCACAAGCCGTTAGTGGCGATAATGCAGAAACCAATTCATAAACTTTTGGCTAAGATGCAGAAAATGCGAATGTGGTTGCAAAATTATGATATTCAGCTATGTCATGTGAAGGGTTCTTTGATGTTTTTTGCAGACACGTTGTCCAGGGCGCATATTGCCAAAGTAGGTCATGGTAACCTGTTCGATGACACGTTCTGCATTGCCGCAGTGGACATTCAATCGTCAAGTTTGTTGAGTAAGATTGTCAGAGAATATGAAAAGGATGTATCCATGTCCATGCTGATTTCACACATTGAAGATGGCTGGGACACTACACACATACAGACACCGCCGTGTCTGAGACAGTACATCCCACACAAACATGAGTTAACGATACAAAATAATCTGGTCATGAAAGGCAATCGGGTGGTGGTTCCTCCGGGTCTCCGTGGTGAAATGATTGAGGCATTACATGTGACACACTTGGGTGTGACAAAGTCCAAGCAGCTGGCCTGGGACTGTGTGTTTTGGCCGAATATGAATAAGCAAATTGAAGATAAAGTCAGTCGGTGTGACACTTGCCAAAACAACCAGAAAAATTTGCATAACGAGCCATTGATAAATCACCCGATCGCCTGTCAACCGTATGAAAAAGTTGGTGCAGACTTGTTTGAGTTAAACCATAAGAATTACCTGATAACTGTAGATTATTACACGAAATATCCAGAGGTGACGCTGTTGGGCGATACGTCATCTGTCACTGTTATTGAAGCGTTGAAGGATAATTTTGCAAGGCACAGTATTCCTAGTCAGGTTATTTCGGACAATGGTCCGCAGTTTAAGAGCCATGAGTATAGGGAGTTTGCACACCACTATGGGTTTAAGGCCATGTATTCCAGTCCACAGTACCCTCACAGTAATGGGCAGGTGGAACGGTTTGTGCAAACGGTCAAGGACATAAAGAAGTGCGAGAAGACTTGATTCAGATTTTCAGTTAGCTTTGCTGAATTATCGTAACACTCCATTGCCCGTCTTGAATGCATGTCTGGCTCAGCTGCTCATGAGCAGGAGGCTGAGAGGTAGATTGCCAATGGCGGAAGAAATTTTGGTACCCGAAATGCAAAATCCAAAGAAGGTCCAGATGGCAAAATGGCAGCAAAGTCAGAAAGCATTTCATGACAAGAAGTGTGGAAAGCCGCACAAACCTATGAAAGTCGGAGATAAAATAAAATACAAGAATCATGCTGAGGAATGGAAAAAAGGGGTTATTTTGGGTCGGACTGGTATTTCTGGGAGAGAATATCAAATTTTGAACGAGTCAGGTAATATGTTATATCGAAACCGAGTGCAGATTATTAGGGCATCTTTGGGGGGGCGGCCCGAACTGGTCGGGCAAACGCAAACTAGGTCAGCGTCGTTGCCGAATGTAAACAGTGCGGCTAATCTAAGTAGGTCAGGTCGGCTGATTAGGCCGGCGAGCAGGTTAGACCTGTAGTAGCTCAGTGTAGATTGAGTGTTTACACGTGTAGCATGTGCATGTAGGATTAATTTATATTTTCAGCTGTATGTTTTGATATTGAATGTTTGATGTACAATTTATAATGGGAGGCATTACAGCTGGACACTGAAGGACTTCAGTACTATACGGCGCTTGGACATTTGCAAGGACTTGTGTTTCAGTTAAGTATGCATATATGATATTGTGCATTCGTTTGACTGTTATATGGTATTTTGATGGTTATTTTGAAACCTTTCATGTTTCAGAAATACTTTGACGGGGGGATGTGATGTGGCTAATATATGTTAACGAGATGCACAGGTTTAGACAAAGGATTATGCTAATCAGATGAGGTCATGGAAAGTTTAGCCGGCGGGTTCAGCGAGCCCTAGGCCGTGAATAAACCATTCAGTATCCAGAAGTCAAAGTGTTCAGACGTTGTACTTTCACAGTAGGTACAGCTCTATTGGCAATAATATGTAAGATAATTAGGTATATGAATATTATTTTTCAATGTTCAATATAATACCAAATGCGATGCCCGAATGAGTTGAGCGTTCGCCTCCCGTTCTGGTAGGTCATGGGATTCGAAGCTCCGGGTTTGAACCCTGACCAAGTCAAACCAATGACGTAAAGATGTGTAATGGTCTGCATTGACCTCTCAGGCAAGTATCCACATAGACAGGTAGGCGTGGGTAGTGTGTTGATATCAGGGAGCCTAGGTGGTGTAATGGTTAGCACACTGGCCCGGAATGCAAAGAGATGTGGGCTCGAGTCCCGCTCTAGGCGCAATAATTCCCATTTTCATCACCCCCACGACACTGGTTGCCGTGATCAGGATCCTGTACAAGCTTTGCGCTGTATGGTTGTTGAACCTACCCTGTGTATGATATATGTTAGTGCATTGCCTGTATGTATGTAATTGTAAGCATTAAAAGGCTTACAATTCCAGGGGGACGAGTGTAGTGGTCTGCACTGACCTCTCAGGCAAGTATCCACATAGACAGGTAGGCGTGGGTAGTGTGTTGATATCAGGGAGCCTAGGTGGTGTAATGGTTAGCACACTGGCCCGGAATGCAAAGAGATGTGGGTTCGAGTCCCGCTCTAGGCGCAATAATTCCCATTTTCATCACCCCCATGACAGATGTATACTTGTCGCTACCTAGCCTGGCGCTCGGCATTACTAGGATAAGACAAGGAGCAGTGGAATGAGGAAGACCAATTGTCCACGGTTATAATTTCTCCTGCTTAATCAACTGATGTAACAGCAACAATAGAAGAAATCTGAGACTCACTGCACCAATTGCCAAAACTCCTGGTGTCCAGCGGCCACAATATTAGAATCGATGCATTAATCGCTACCGCACTCTGGTGTGTAATGCCAGAAACTTACTGGAGTACTACCATTATCATCCCTAAAAGTGAACCTAGAAATCATTGGATAATCAATTCCCCTCCCCCTGGAAACCACATCAATAGGTATACGCTCCCCACCCCACCCACCCCCGTCTGGTTTCGAAAACTAGAAACTGGGGGATCACTCTGGTATACCCAGCTGCCCCCTGGTGTTCAAAACCAGAGACTTGCCCCCTGGTGTCAAAAAACAGAAACTAGAGGATCAATGTGCTATACCCAGCTGCCCCCTGGTGTAAAAAAACAGAAACAGGAGGATCAATGTGCTATACCCTGCTGACCCCTGGTGTCCAAAACCAGAAACTGGAGGATCACTGTGGTATAGCAAAGACGGCTCACTCAGCCTGTACTGTGTAATCAAAATGATCAAACCCACCACTTGGTGCGCTGGCTGTTCTCTTGGTTAAACAGTTGCTATATTATATGTATAAATGTATATATGAATGTGAAAAATGTGTGATGATGGCAATGATGATGATGCTGATGATGATGTGTATTTGTTCATAGCAATTTCATATTGATGTGTATTCATACTTACCTATCTCATGTATAATATAATTGTATGTGCTTACATGTGAAACACCAACCAGCAGCCGGGCTGATCAAACCCACCACAAGGTGGCATTGCAAAATTCACATTACCATGGGAGAGATAGGGAGTGAGCCGTCTTAGTATTATACGGTCTTTGGGTATAGCCAGCTGCCCCCTGGTGTACAAAACCAGAAAGACTGGAGGAACACTGTGGCACCTTGGTGTCCAAAACCAGGCACTTGATGAACACTGTGTCCAAAACCAGAAACTGTGGGATAACTGTGATATCCACCCGCCCCCTCTCCAAGACCAGAAAAGGGAGGAACACTGGAATACCCAATCGCCCCCTGGTGTCCTAAACCAGAAACTGGAGGAACATTGTGATATACCCAGCTGCCCATGGTGCCCAAAACCAGAAACTGGAGAATCACTGTGGTACACCAAGGCACCCCCTGGTGTAAAAAAAACAGAAACCTGGGGATCCCTGCTTTACCCAGCCGCCCCCTAGTGTCCAAAACCAGAAACCTGAGAACTACGACGATACATCTGACCGCTTCCCAGCCGTCCAGATATGAACTTTGTTGTTTGTTTGTTAAAATGTTTTATTCAGCTGAATAAAAAATTGTCCCGGCAGAGTTTAATTATATAATTGTATGTTATTGTATTAATAGATGCAGGTTCTATCATCCGATAAGAAAATGCGCAAATATTTATAAAAATTTGCTGACAAATAAACGAAAAGAAATGGCGAAAAATCACGTAAAGAACTAAATGTGCCAATATTTATCCGAAATTGCTGACCAATAAAGGGAAAATAATTGTGTAAAAATCACATGAAAAACATTTAATGACGACAAGCCCAGTGCCATTAGAGGTAGTGAAAGGGATAATTAAGCCAAAGAATAAAATTACTTAAATAATTAATTAATAAGAAACTAGACACAAGCCTTGTAGAACTTTTACCATGTACACCAAACCTTCAGGTTTGATAGTAGGTAAAAGATAACTTTGTTTAATTAACAGCTCCCGGGCGTATATGCTATGGACAGTATACATACAGCCTCAATACAAAATAAATTTAAAAGATTTAAAAAAGTTCTATCAAGCTAAACAAAACAGTATACTTAATCTAGATTTGATTACATATGGGAATCCTATATGGGGGAGATAACTTGCATATTTAATGAGGCGCCCGAGAAGATGGAACAAGGTTGTTAAGGGACGGTTCATAAATATTAATATTCTTCACAAACCAAACAATGTTCAAAGGGGGGAGAATGTGTAAAAGTTGGGTTTGGATTGCTTTTCCGGCTATAACATCAGTTACATTTTATCATTGTTGTAATGTTAGGATTAGAGTGTGGGGTATAGTGCCCGTCAAACCTGATCCTAACATTGTTAGAGTTGAGGAGTTCGGATGCAAAACCCCGTAAACACCAATTACAAAAATGAGATAAACATTGGAGTCAAACCCTAAAGTCGCCGGTTATACCTCACCCAGATACAAACGAATCCAGCATCAAAAGCTCTCCAAACATACCTTTGCTTAGTTTGTTCAGTTCATGCCACTGAACATGTGGGAGGAGAGTTGAGGTCTGTGATGTATGAATGACATCATAGGTGGGATTCCCTCATCACATGACCTAGAGGGGTTCCCCACACACAGGGGAAGCCATGGCAACCACCAAGATGGCAGCCACAGAAAGCTCTCAATTCAACTTTTAAAGTCTATTAATCTACATGATTTAATCAATTATTCACACAAAAAGTAGCTGGTGATGATAAATAAACATTTGAACTTTATATTTATTATTTTATATTGCAATTTCTAACATTTATTTCTCTATATGCTTGTCTAAAAGTGTCAGTGCTGCTGGACTAAATAAAACACAACAGAAGCAAGCAATGTCAGCACTCTCCCCCCACATATGTAGTTGCATAAACTGAAAACAGGCAAACGACTGCTTGGAGAGCATTTGTCGGAGTATGGGTCGTCTCTCAGGGACCTATAGCTGGTCCCTTTATGAAGGTTATTTTTTTATATTCATATGTTGTTGCTCATTGCTCCATAACCGTTTCATCACAAGAAAAGCTGAATTAGTCAGAATTAAAATTAACTTCAAGTAAAAATCTTTTATTAGGTTTTGCATCTGAACTCTTCAATTGTTAAAAAAAACATTGAGATTTATGGCGTGTCTCAATGGCAGATCTCAAAGACTTACGAAGAATGGTGCTGCGTAGGCTGCGCTGAGCGCTGTTCGGCTGAAGCGTGCCTTCTTGTATGTTGGCTCATCAGCATTCACTACATCATTCTGACCACTCGCAGATTCCACGTGTCTGTGAGAAAAGCAGTAAATCTCAGCTACGTTTACTGCATCACAATTGATATGAGATTCTAAGTGTCTGAGAAGAAAGCAGTAAATCTCAGTTAGGTTTACTCCATCACAATTGACATGGCCTTCTAAGTGTCTGAGAAGAAAACAGCAAGTCTCTCTTAGGTTTAAAATTGCATAGTCCGATGGTTTTGGATTTCTGTATTTATTCTGAGATAAATATATTAGATCGATCACTAGTATCTACTTTACATTAGTTCAAAATTTATTTTATTTTAAATGGTAAACTTTTGAGATATTTTGAGTGCAAACATGGAAAATTAGTTTTGGCAAGCTTGCCAAAACTCTGACACCATAAACTTCTGCAGTAACAGGTTCTATTAAATTGACTCAGTATTGCCTTCTACGCAGAAACAAATGCATAATAAGTGCATCAGTATCTAAGTTAAATATGTAGAATCAAATCTAAATAATTATTTTGGTTTTGAGAAATGTTATGCTTCAACGGACTATGCAGCTTTAATGCATCACTATATGGGGATACTGCACTCGTTAAACATTTCTTGCAGTTTGGTGCGTCTGTGCTAGGGCTGTTATACTCAAAAATAGGTAAACAAGCCTATGTCCAGCATTTCAGCGTGCATGTCAAAATATAATTAGGATGTTTTCACTTGAAACATCTCTAAAGCTAACCATTTAAATTAAAACACACTTCGAAATTACAAGATAACTACGAACCTAATGTATTTAACTACGAACCTAATGTAATTAACTAACAAAATATGGCAGAAACTCAAAACCAACGAATTGTGACAAATAAATCAAGTTCGCTGACTCACTTTTCGGCAAGAATCTTCCGCTTTTCGGACGACTTTGAAATGCTTCTATCCGGTGACATCATTGTGACGTCACTTCCAGGATTGTCGTGTGACCTGCGTCCTGCCCGCTTCCGGGGAGATGGTGAGAATACGGCCTTCTGTTCCTTGACCTCGATGCTGACCTCTGACCCGGCATTCTCCTGTTCCTGGTTGATGGAGACTGGAAGAAACATAGTTCAGTTGTGAATTGAGGATGTGGATAATAGCAGTGGTTGAACTGTAGGTACCCGTTTTGGTAGATTATAGGGTCATGGTGTCTTTGTTTATTGGGGGTTTTATATCCTGGCAACATCTGAGATCATATCAGGATGGACACCAACTTGTGACCGTGCACACTCATGGCAACTTTATAGTGCTGTGCCACTGGGAGAGAAGGCTGCCAGCACCATAACCTAATATCCCACTCAGTCACATTATCCTGATACTGAACTAACGAGTTCTTGCCCTATCCTACTAATGCAGCGCACCAGTCTAGTATCAACTTTGTACGTCATTGGTTTTACTCGACTGGGATTCGAACTCCCGACCTTCCACACGGGAAGCCTGCGCTCTTACTGATTCGGCTATGGTGTCAGCAGCAAGACAATATTCCATTGGGGCATAACTATAAAGTCGTCATCAGTGAATACTATCAAAAGTCTGTGACCCGTCCAGACATCACTTCAGATGTTACTACTATACTAGGCTGCAAAACCCCAATAAACCAAACACCACGGTCAGTCAGGGCAGGTAACGTTCATTCAAGGCACGCTACCTTTATTCAGTACAGACGACCTGTTGTCAGAGTTTGTTGTTTGCTATGGTTTTATATCCTAGCAACATCTAAGGTCATATCAGAATGGACACCGAATTGTGACAGTGCGCACCCAACTGGTAACTCCTGGTAACTGTAGGCATCATGACCCCAATATCCCACTCACTCACATTATCCTGACACTGTGTTAACCAGTTTGTTACCCTATCCTAGCAACGCCGAACGCCAGGGAAAAGGTAACCACAAGAACCAATTTCGAAAGATTTCAATTTTGCTACATTTGTTCGAACGTTTGAAATTTTAATCCGAGCAGACAACTTTTGGTCAGAGCAGACGACAGTGGCTGCCGGTGAGCGTACTGCTTCAAGTGCATTCTGTGGTCACAATCGCTGCACGACGAGACAGACGTCTGTCTGTCTGTCTGTCTGTCTGTCTGTCTGTCTGTCTGTCTGTCTGTCTGTCTAAAGGCAATGTCGGCTGCGCTAACCCCAAGTTTCGGCGGGAAAAGTCGCAGGTGGATGCGTGTCTGGCATACAACCGTGGTTACTGGAGCATGGTGGAATCTCAGCCGTTAGACCCTACGCGTTTGTTTATTTGTATTTTAAAGAAGAAGAAAAAGAGGGGGAAAGATGGGGGGTGGGGGGGGGGGGGGTGGAGGACCTGCTCTATTTCTTCCGGGCCATACATCTACTAGTTGTTTTTGTGTGTGTTTTTGTGTGTGTGAAGTAACTTCAGTGGCCTCTGTCTGTGGGAGATGAGTCATGCATCTATCAAGGTTTTGTCTTTCTTTTAGTGACGTAATTAATTAAGTAAATTAGCCAGGTGTATCCCTGCCAATTTTCTTAACATGCAAACTGCCAAAGGCGAAAGTTGACCGATTCGCGCTATTTTTGTTTCTCTGCTTGTTTTTCGTTTTGTTTTTTGTTTAGTTTTTTGTTTGCTTCTCCAGAATTAAGGACGGTTGAATCACATGACAGGCAGTTGTTGACAAATTATCTATCCAATCCACGATAATTTAGAACCAAGAGGTCCGACAGGTTTATCAGCTGTTACATCGCACTGGGAAACACAAGGAAGGTGATTTGTTTGCTTGCTTAGAATATTGGTGTTTTTCGTCCTCACAACATTTAAGGTTATGCAAATAGTCTGCGCTGACTTCCCTGTGTAAAAATATACGGATTTTCGGTTCGGATTTATATATTGGCAAAGAACATTATTATTCTCGGGCGACGGAGTGGAGACCAGGATTATGTAACAGAGAAGCATTGGGTGTCCCACTCGCTTTGTGACATAAGCGCCTATGTGGAAGTATGATAACACATAGCGACCAAGATTGTGATCTGATGTTCATACTTAAGAGACTGTTAACAATTATTTAAATGTTCCCTCCATGCACCAAAAAGAGTGCATTGAGGGAGAGAAGCATTGCTATATGTTTGTTGTAACTGTCTGCAACTACCTGTTACCACGGGACAAATGGACAAGCACGCACAGCCATCCTGCATACATTATGGAAACCACCTGCAGCTGGGATTGAGTGACAGCTGCCCCCTATTAGGGTGTCACCATCCAGGCTGTAGGGGGTGTCTGATTGGCTGGCTGTGTGAGCCCAGTCACCTGCATTCCTTATACCTGACACACAGACCCCACTCTAGGCACTCTTGTCTAGACTCTCTAGATCTAGATCACTTTGTACACTCAAATGAGCAACATCTATTCCAAAGACACTGAGCTGTGTGCAACAACCATTGGACTCTGGTTCAATGGGTGGTAGGCACTGATTCTGATATACACAAGCAAGCATCATGCGGATCTGTGTGGGCAGTTGGTAAGGAGTGAGGGTGATAGGTCGCCAGTAGGTGAACAGGGGTTGATGCCAATAAAGCACAACCTCTTCACTGTCAATCTTGCATGACTTGTTTTCCTTTCTTCCTTATGAGTTGTTGAGAGCAACGACAGGTGGGAACTGACAGACAGTTGTCAGAACACACCTGTGGAGACTAGTAATGTTTGGGGTTCAGCCGGTCGAGTCCCGACATATTACACCTGGTTTCTGAACCCACACTTTTTGCCATTCTTGGGCGAGCATGTTAACCATTACACTGCATAGGCTCCCTGATGCAATCACCATATTCACACACACTTGTATATATGTGGCTCTTTGCCTGAAGGGTCAGTGCAGACTACTATAGTACTAAACTCATCCCTCTGGAATTGTAAGTATTTTTAATGGTTTATGTCCATAAATCATTTGATGATTACAATTATATGCATACAGACAATGCACAGAGTAGATTCAACAACCATACAGCATATAACTTGTACATGATACTTGTCACAACACCAGTGTCATAGGGGTGGTTTCCATCGCCAGGATCCTCACAATCTACTTGCTGTATAGTTGTTGAACCTACCCTCTGCATGTACATGTAAGTGCATTGCCTTTATGTATGTACTTGTAAGCATTAAACGACTTATGGACATACACCATTTAAAAGACTTACAATTCCATTGGGACGAGTGTAGTAATCTGCACTGACCTCTTAGACAAGGTGCCACATAGACAGGTAGCCTTGGACGGGGTGATTGCATCAGGGATTCTAGGTAGTGTAATGGTTAGCATGCTAGACTCGGAATGGCAAGAGATGTGGATTCAAAATATGCTCTAGTTGCAATATTTCACGTTGTCATCACCCCCATGACAGTTATATTCGAATGGATGCCAGCTGGTGATAGTGCGCACTCATGACAACTTCATGGTACTGCCCCACTGAGATACCATCTGGCCAGCACCATGCCCCAATCTCCCATAGTCGCATTATTCTGACACTGAACCAACTAGTCCTTTCCGTATCCCTATCCCAGTAATGCTGAATAGCAGGTAAGTTAATGACGAGAATAAATATGGTAAGTCTTTGATTTAACTCTAATGGGGATTGATCCGAGGACGGGAAGTGAACGTTCTACCCAGACTGCCATCCTTCCCGGTTGAACTTGAAGCAGTGTAAGTGACAGTGCAAATATCATAATAATGTAAATATAATGAATGGAGTCTTAACAGATCGCGGAGAGATCAATATAGTGTATATAATTGTGGTAGGCCTAGCCTGCACTGACCTCTCGGCCAAGTAGGGACGTGGTGTTCTTTGTGGCGGAGTGGTTAGAGTGTCTGACTTTTTTTCTAGTTTGGACTCCTAATCTGAAGGTCAGTGGTTCGATTCCCTGTGCTCCCACCTCTGCCAATTTGGATTTCCACCGCTTTGTATAACTTACAGCGTAATCAAAGGCCTGTGGGAGGTTAAAAATCCCTTGGGTCGGTAAAAGTGTAGGCTCGGGCTTTCTATCGACAAACTGTCTAATGGTGAAAATAAGCCTATTCAGGCTTATCCATGATAGGCAGTATAAATCTTCAACAACAACAATAGACAGGTAGGCCCAAATAGTGATTGCATCAGGGAGCTTGGATAGTGTAATGTTTAGGACCTTAACCCCAGAATCACAAGAAGAGTGGTTTTCAATACGAGGTGCAATATTTTCCATTTGTCCTCCCGATGATACCGGTGCCGTGACCAGGGTAAGTGTGGATTCGAACAGACACCTCTTGCCATATCCTAGTAATGCCAAGTGCCAGGAACATGATTCAAGTGCTAGGGACATGATTCGAAACCACACTTTTTGCCATTCCGCGGCTAGCATCTTAACCATTTTCCTAGCTAGGCTCCCTGATGCAATCACCCTATCCAATTCGAAGAGTGACAAAGACATATAAATTTGCTAAATAAATTATAATACTCCCAATGTCTATGTTTCAAAGCCATCATTTCTAATATGACTAGATCACCAATTGTTGGTATTGGGGGGGGGGGGGGGGGGGGGGGGGGAAGTGTAAGTATATGTATTCCTCTGCAATAAAAAAAAACTAAATATTCGGAGTTTTGTCGAAAAATGTGAATTTTCGCGGAATGATCGAGTCCGCCTGAAATTGTCGATCGAAACAGAGCCAGCAGCAAAGGCCATTTTGACGGCGAAAAGTGAGTAGACTTTATTCCGTCATTTAATTTTCTTTTTAATAATAATAAGAAAAGAATAAGAATAATACGAAGAAAAAGAAGGAGCAAGAGAAGGAAAGGAGGGAGAAGAAGACGAGGAAGAAGAAGAAGAAGAAGAAGAAGGGGGGAAAAAAGAGGAAAAAATCCCATTCTAAAGATGTGAATCGAACAGATGCCATAAAGAACCGAAGTGAATTACTCAGAATGCCAAATGCACATGCGCAGTGATCTATACTCCACTTACTATTCATCGCTTCAGCCATTTTTGTCCCTTCTGGTTGTTACCGTGTTGTGGTTGCTGGTTTTTTTTTTTTTCCTCCGGGCGTTTTCGATGTCTGCAAAATATAAAAGTACAAAAAAACCGATAAGACTGCTGTTGCAAATAACTAAGCTCGCGCGCCTGGCAGGCATCGCGTAGCCGGCGTAGTGCGAGTTCTCAAGGTCAAGGACATACATGTCAATGGGTCCTTCTTCATGCTGGAGACCATTGTATTTTTTTCGGGACTACAGCTTTGGGCCTACTAGTTCATACAGTATTCCTTAGCTTGAACCCACAGGCAGTGTGACGTCACTGCGTATCACATCTAACTTCTAAGTTAGATGCGTAGAACCAAATTCAGATAATTGCTTTGGAATTTACAATTTGATGTTTCAGATTAGATTAGATTAGAGTGTTTGAGCTATATGCTCAGGCCAAGTCGGAGACTCCACCATCAGAGCCCATCACATGCGGTGAGGATGCCCTGTTCAGATTTGTCATGTGCAGTAATGAGTTTGAATCTGCTGGCAGACTATGCATGCAAATTTAAGAGGAAATTCCAATTGTGTAAAATGGGTCTTTCTCCTTCCTTGTTTTTGAACTGCTTCAGCTCTGCCTTACAGAGGCTGTAACATGACCACAGGAATTTTACGTAATCACAGTTATTATGATCAAATATGACTAGTCATAATTTATATAGCTTGAAAGAACTTTTCTCTTATTCCAGGCCCAACCATGGTCTGAGAGTCTATGGTCACGCTGTGACTATTACTATTAGTCTCATTTAGCCCCAACAACTGTCCTCGGTGATGTTTGTTTGTTTGTTGTTGCTTTACGTCCTAGCAACATCTAAGGTCATATCAGGATGGGTACCGACTTGTGACAGTGCACACTCATGGTGACTTTATAGTGCTGTCCCACAGGGAAACCAGGCTGCCGGCACCATGAGCTGGTATCCCAATCAGTCACATTATCCTGACACTGAGCACACCAGTCCTTGCCCTGTCCTAATTATGCCGAGCGCCTGGCTAGGAAGCAACAAGTATCAATTTTGATGTAGGGTATGGTCGCAAAAATGTGGAAAGTAGTGCAAACCCAACTATTACAGACTTGGAAAGTAGTGCAAATCCTACGATCCCTTGATTTGAAGGTTTGTCAGAATGCCCTATAAGTTAAATAAGTTATACCCAATGTAAATTCACCCGTTCCTTCCCTGTGTGACATAACATAACTATTACAAATCGCCCTGGGGTACGCAGCGTCTAATGGTTCTAGGCAGACCAATCCCGACCTACTGGGTTCAAAGTCGAATAGTCCTTTCAAAGTGTGTTCTTAGAAGATGTTACCTCAGCCTTGAATATAACATATGGTGGTGTATCTTTCCTCTGTTTATTCTCACACTGTTCACAAACATCCCAGCCACCTGTCTCACACAATGTTTTTGTTTTTGTTTTGGGGGGGGGGGGCTTCACATCCTAGCAGCATCTAAGGTCATATCAAAACGGGTACCGATGTATGACAGTGCGCACTCAAGACAACCTTACAGTGCTGCCCCAGTGGAAAAACAGGCTGCCAGCACCATGACTCGATATCCCACTCAGTCACATTATCCTGGTGGTACTGATGGTGAGCAAACCCGTCCTTGCCCTGTCATATTAATAATGAGTGCCAGGCTAGGTAGCAACACATATCAATTGTGTATGTCATTGGTTTGACTCGACCGGGTTTCGAACCCATGACCTCCCACATGGAAAGCCAGTCAGCGCTCTTAATGACTCGTCTATCCCCAGTTCCTGTCAGTAAGCATGTGACACCAATTACTGTCAGTAGACATGCAACTCCAGTTACTGCCAGTAAGCATGTGACACCAATTACTGTCAGTAGACATGCAACTCCAGTTACTGGCAGTAAGCATGTGACACCAATTACTGTCAGTAGACATGCAACTCCAGTTACTGTCAGTAAGCATGTGACACCAATTACTGTCAGTAGACATGCACTTCCAGTTACTGTCAGCAAGCATGTGATACCAATTACTGTCAGTTGACATGCAACTCCAGTTACTGCCAGTAAGGCTGTGACACCAATTACTGTCAGTAGACATGCAACTCCAGTTACTGTCAGCAAGTATGTGACACCAATTACTGTCAGTAGACATGCAACTCCAGTTATTGCCAGTAAGCATGTGACACCAATTACTGTCAGTAGACATGCAACTCCAGTTACTGTCAGTAAGCATGTGACACCAATTACTGTCACTAGACATGCAACTCCAGTTACTGTCACTGTCAGTAAGCATGTGTCACCAGCAGTAGATATGTGACACCACTGTTATTGGGCATGAAACACAGCTACTGTTATTAGGCATATAACACCAATTACAATCAGTAGAGTAGGCATTAACCCCTGAACTGCCAGTAAGCATGTAAGTTGTAACCCCACCTAATGTTATTGTTAGTAGGGTTAAGCTAGATAAAAGATTCACCCCGTACTTCCAGTACAGGGGTGAACAACAACGTAGTCTAAATACGGGCTAAAATAGTGTTAGTATGGAACAAGAAGTAGAATGCCTGGCACCAGTGTCAAATGGTTACTTATATCAGAACAGAGTTGGTGAAATGGGAGAGAATGCAAAAAGACAAGATGGTGGCCAGAGAACGCCGTCGATTTCACTTTTAAATTGCATTAAAGTATATGTTTTATTAATATTATATTTTCCAACTCAAAAGTAGCGGGTAAACATGAAGACATATACAAAGAATACATGTTGCTTCTTAGATTGTTAAATTAGGCTCTCATAACGACTCATTTCATTAGCCCAATTTTTCAACCGTTTTTATATAGGGCTGGTCTTCACCCGTGTACTACAAGTACCGGGTGAATCTTTTGTCTAGGGTTAAGCATGCATCGCTACGTCCTTTCAGTAAGCATATAACCATAGCAACTGTCAATAAGCATATAACACAAACTACTGTCCCAAAACTACAACACAAACTAATGTCAGTAATGTGCTAGTATAAGAAAGCATACATGACCAGCCACTGTCAGTAGGCATGTGGGCCCTAGCCTACCACTGACAGTAAACACAACAAAGGCATAGCAACTCCATTAATAAACATACGTTCCAAACTACCGTCGCCAGGGAAATGTAAGTAAATTGCACAATTATTCTATCAGTATCAATGAACATGTATACACAACTATTCATCAGTAAACATGTAATTCCGGCACAATACCACACACCAATTCCCATGGCAACATGCACAGGGGATGCTGACACTAAGTCAGTATGACTAACAAGTAACACTAACAGCAACAACAACATACTGAGTTTATATATATACTGACAGCATCAACAAGATTAACCCGATTCTAATTGAAGTTGAACCTTGCCGATTAGAGTTGGATAAATAAACAATACATTGAGATGAAGAAGCCTCACCTGGAACTCTGTCCGGGATCGGGATCTGTCCGGGAACACTACCGTCTGCGCCTCTTCTAATCTGTCTGACTCGAATGTCGTCTGTCTTTCAAGTTTCAGTCTGCGTGTGAACCAACGGATCCGTATATATACACACTTGAGATTGAAAAGCGCGCCAAAATCGCAAAGATTCTCGAGGTTAGTGCGCACTAACCCGGACCACTAACCACTTCCGGTTTGCGGGAGGGAGGCCCCGGACAGGTGAGACAGTATAGACATTGTGGTGTTGGTTCATGTTTGCGCCGCGTGAGGCCGCTGTGTACGTCAGTGCGGCAATCATTCAGCATCCGTCGAATGTTCATAACAAATAAAAACAAGCCAATAACTTGAAGATGGTAATTAGCGACGCGACGCATTCAATGTCAGTGTTTTGGATGGGTTGGTTGGTTCAGTTTGAAGGAAGCCTCCCTCCTCGCTGATCTCCTTTCGGGGCCCCTTAGCGGCGTGAGTCAGACGATGGAGGAACGGTCAAAACGGGCGGCGGGAAAATAACGAACGTGAGGGGACTGCCACATCAGAACCGGCTATGTCTGTGTGTGTGTGTGTGTGTGTGTGTGTGTGTGTGTGTGTGTGTGTGTGTGTGTGTGTGTGTGTGTGTGAGGGTGAGCGTGAGGGTGTGTAGAGATGTGCATGTCCGCTAGAGTGTGTGTGAATGTGTGTGACACTGTGAAGGTTCGTAGCAGTGTGTAGGTGTGTGAGGGTTGGGGTGTAGATGTGTGAGGGTGTGTAGGGATGTGCATGTGCGCTATGGTGTGTGTAGGTGTATGAGGGTGTATAACAGCATGTAGATGTGTGAAGGTGTGAGGGGGTGTGGGTGTGTGGTGTGTGTAACAGCATGTAGACGTGTGATGGTGTGTGAGGGTGAGTAGGTGTGTGAGGATGTGTGAGGGTGTGCAGGTGGGTGAGGGTGTGTGAGGGTGTGTGAGGGTGTGTAGGTGTGTGTGGTAGGTAACAGCATGTAGATGTGTGAGGGTGAGTAGGTGTGTGAGGATGTGTGAGGATGTGCAGGTGGGTGAGGGTGTGTGAGGGTGTGTAGGTGTGTGACGGTGTATAGCAGTATGTAGGTGTGTGAGGATGTGTACGTGTGTGTGTGTGGGTAGGTGTGTAGCTATGCGTGGCTATGCTGATGTGTATGTATGTAGGTATGCATATATGTATGTGTGAGTGTGTGCAGGTGTGTCTGAATATGTACTATAATGTGTATGTGTAGGCCTACGTGGATGTGTGTATGTGAAGGTAGGTTTGTGTGGGTCGGTGTATGTGGGTAGTTGTGTAGGTATGGGTGAGTCAGTGTATTGGTGTGTAGGTGAATGTGTGTAGGTGACTGTGTGTACATATGTGTGAGTGTGTGTAATTGTGTGTAGGTATGTGGGTGTAAATGAAGGTAGGTGTGCGCGGGTAGGGGTAGGTGTAAGTGTATGTCGGGTGTGTAAGTGTGGGCAGGTGTGTAGTGAGGTTGTGTATGTGGCTGTGCGTGAGTGCAAGGTGCTATAAAGACTAGGCGGTTATTTTGTGACAGGACGGCCTGTGTGTATGTGTGTTGGGAAAGAGTAGATGGTGCATCTGTTAGCGTGTAAACTCCATAAAAATACCAGTTTGAAATAAACAACAACGACAAAAAAAGCCAACACAATGATCATTCTGTCGTTAAAATTCAGCCGTTGGAGTTCATCTTTTGAGAAGCGCAAATGTAAAGCTAAGATTCCTTCTACGCTGTATGCGGTATGTGGCATGCGGTATGCGGTATGCGAATTGGAGGATTCCCTCTACGCGGTAAGCGGCAAGCGTATCCCCACCACCACCACATGTTTCCCCTCAGCACCCCTGGGTGCTGAGGGGAAACATGTGGAGGGACCGTTCCATAATGATCAGTCGCCTCTCCTAGCCTAAAACTAATGGACAAGTGCGACTGACGTTTCTATTCGCATACCGCATGCCGCATGCCGCACCGATAGCTACAGGGACCGATCAAGTTGCCGCATTTGCATTTGCATTCGCATTCGCATTCGCATACCACGTGTAAGGGATGTAGCCCATTGACTTCAAGGCATTTCGATTTTGTGCATACCGCATACCGCGTGTAAGGAATCTTAGCTTTAGTAAATGTGCATGAAATAACCAGACATCTGTTACCGACTGGCTTAACAGGAGCTGTATATTGTGATTCATTAGGTAGTTTCTATTGCAAATTGGCCACACAAATCTAGCTTTTTGATGTAAAAACCGTTTGTTTGTTTATCACAATAAGTCAGATGGACCTTTCTTTTTCATCACTAAGTAAAACTTAACAAAGTTGGCTAGTGTGGATTTAGAACTATGGTAGTGCATGAACCTTACCAACTGTTTTGTGAGGATAGTCCTCAATCGTATAATGTAAGTGTAAGGATTTTCTTTCTTTGAAGTTTGAAGCAAATATGCAAAAGCAAAAGCTGTTAGTCGGGTAGTCCTCAGAGACCAAAACAATGTAGGGAAAGGTCTAGCACATAACGGCCTATACTGTCTGAATTATCCATTTTATGTCCATGTACATTTATTGGATTTGTTTGTTTGTTTTGCGTTTTACGTTCTGGCAACATCTACGTTCATATCAGGATGGGTACCGATTTGCAGCGATGTACACTCATGGTGACTTCATATTGCTGCCCTGCAGGCCTGGCGCTCGGCATTAATAGGATAGGGCAAAGACTGATTTGCTCAGTATCAGGAAAACATGACTGAGTGGGATATCGGATCATAGTGCTAGCAGCATGGTCTTCCAGCAGGGCCGCACTATAAAGTCGTCATGAGTGGGCACTGTCACAAGTCAGTAGGCCTACCAGCCCTTGATGTTGCCCGGACATAAAACCCCAACACACAGCGCACACCAACCGGCTTTCAAAATAGTTCAGCCTTGCCTCTAGCTACACAACACCGGCCTGTGTGGCGGTGTTTGCTGCAGGCTGCGCTGCGCATGCGCCTCTCGGTGCGCATGCCTCGCTGCGCATGCCCCTCGCTGCAGGTTCCTGCCATCTTTTGTGTTTTGAGAGCCGCGCATGCGTGAGGTGAATGGGGCGAATGGGGTGTGATGACTTGGCTAGGTGTTTTGGGGTGTTATCTCCTAACAACAGCTAAGGCCATACTCATAGCAGCTACCGACTTGCTACCATGCGCGCTATTGGTGTGTTAAAGTTGCATGGTCCGATGGGGTTTGAGTTTCTATCATTATGTGAAATAAACATATTAGGTTGATCGTTATTATCTACCTTACATTGGCTTGATGCAGCTTTGATTCACAATGGCTAATTTTGGAGATATTTGAAGTTTAAACATAGAATATTAACTTTGACATGCTTGTCAAAACTCTGACCATACAAGTTTCAGCAGTAATAGGTTTTTACAAATTAAATACTTAGTATGCCTTTCTACATAGCAACAACTACTTAATAAGTGCAACAGTATCTAAGTTGGATCTGTAGAATAAAAACACCACTACAGCCATCTTAATATGAGGTTCACATCACCCAGTCTCAGTCAGTAGCATGCAGAGAGGGGAGCATAGGGTGCAACGGGTGCAACGGCCCCGAGCATCCATATTAAGGCATATTTAAAATGTCTTCCTTGCTCACATTTCTCAGTACTAGACCATATACTTGAACTTTAGGGGCATACAATCAAGAAATTGTCCTCGGGCATCACCGGGTGCAGTGGCTGAATCAGTAGAGTGCGGGCCTCGTGTGTGGGAGATCGGGAGTTTGGTTCTCGGTCGAGTCAAACCAATGACTTATAAAATTGATGCTTGTCACTTCCTAGCCTAGCAATCGGCTTTTTTTTGTTGGCACATTAGTTGGTTCAATCAATCAATCAATAGTTCCATCCTCTAGTCGAGGGTTGGATGCAATGGTTCTCCACTAGTTGGTTAAGCAGGGGAAATTACAGTTGCAGGCGATTGGTCTTCCTCATTCCACTGCTCCTTGCCCTATCCTAATAATGCCGAGCGCCTGGCTAGGAAGCGACAAGTATCAAATTTTAAGTCATTGGTTTGACTCGACCAGGATTCGAACCCACGACCCCACAATCTACCACACGGGAGACGGACACAATAACTCATTTGGCCATCCCGTCTGGTTATTAATAGGATACGGCAAGGACTGGTTAGCTCAGTGTCAGGATAATGTGACTAAGTGTGACCAATATCATGGTGCTGGTGGCCGGATTTCCCAGTGGGGGTTTGTTTGTTTGTGACTGTTTTACGTCCTAGCAACATCTAAGGTAATATCAGGACAGGTACCGACTTGTGACAGTGTGCATCCATGGTGACTTTATAGTGCTGCCTCACTGGGAGACCAGGCTGCCAGCACCATGACCTGATATCCCACTCAGTCACATTATCCTGACACTGAGCCAACCAGTCCTTGCCCTATCCTAATAATGCCGAGCGCCTGGCTAGGAAGTGACAAGTATCAATGTTTAAGTCATTGGTTTGACTCGACCAGGGTTCGAACCCACGATCCCATGATCTACCAACACAGGAGACGGACGCTCTAACTCATTCGGCTATCCCGTCTGGTCCCCAGTGGGAGAGTAGTGGGGGAGTACTATATGAGTGCGCTCTGTCACAAGTCGGTACCCGTCCTGATATGACCTCAGATGTGATATGACCTCAGAAGTAAATCTCCAACAACCAACCAACCAGATGGAGGCATCACAAAACATATGCACGCCACTGGTCTCAGTAGCCCTATTTTAACGCCACTACATTACTACTTAAAACCGACGCACAGTGAGACACTATAGTGTGGACGTTTACATCCTTGATCTTCCCCGCCCCACACACATACTCCACACACACACTTCCACTCTCTTTGTATATACAGTAAAACCTCTCTAACCGACCACCTCCCTAAATCGACCACTTAAAGTTGGTCCCATGGTCCGATTTAGAGAGGTTTTACTGCATATATATACTTACATTATATATATATATATATATATATATATATATATATATATATATATTATATATATGGGTCACTCTCCTGAAAACTGGCCAGAAGTGTCACATGGAGAGTTAAAATTTAATATTTGAATTCTTTACATTTTTTGGTTGCAAAGAAAGCTGGAAATCTCCCCTTTACATCTATGTAAAATATAAATTGATGAGATAAAAAACAAAGGTGTAGTCCATGAATAAGATATCTCTTATGGCAGTATAATATGTGTGTCACATGTGTAACACATGTTTAGGACACCACACAGTCTGCTTAATAAATATCTAATCAGAATTAAATAATATTATACTTAGAAGCATATTAATCATGGCATAATATACAGATATATCTAGTGCTTATATTGATAAAAAAAAGTAATTCCCAGCCATGCTTTATTCATTGAATAATTAGTGTACAATATTTGTGTGGCATCCAGACACCACGGTTACACGTGTGACGGAAATTTGTAATGTTATTTCTGAAGACATTAAATTTTATTTTTTTTTAATTTAAGCATGCATACATGTTAATAAATACTTCCTCTTTGATTTGGGAACTGTTTTGTTTGATATATCAGTGCAATACAAGATGTTAATAAGGATTCAACCACGTCCCATATGTCATGTTACAAATGGCTGACTGTAAAATGGGTTTTTTTGGTAGAAAAACAGTTCATAACTAAAAAGACCAAAGTTGCACACAGTTTTATTTTATTTCCCTTATTTCGTTCATCAAATCTGAACATGAATATGAAAAGTATAAGGGAAAAAATAAGTAGGAAGGTTTTTATTGATGTTATAAAATCCCATCTCATGCTGACCAGTTTTCAGGAGAGTGACCCATATATATATATATATTATATATATATATATATATATATATATATATATATGTAGCTCTTTTCGTATCCCCGTGCAGGTCACGACTTGGCGACCCAGCACTCAGCTCTCCAAACATGTTTTTATTTAGGGGAATGGGGAATGGGGGATTGGGGGGGGGGGAGTGCCTAAAGCTAAGATTCCATATACGCGATATGTGATATGCGAATGCGACAAAAAATGGAAAAGCATGTCAACAAACGGTGGTGCTTCCATATGTCCCCTTGCGAATGCAAATGCGAATGTGCGCACTGCAAAGTGGATCGCTCAATGGACCGATCAGTGCGAATGTGAATGGTATGCTGCATGCCGCGTATATATGGAATCTTACCTTTAGCTTCTTTCTATAAGGTGTCGGAGGGGCAGGGAGACAGGGGAACAGGGGAAGGCCGAGGGGGGAGATGAAAGGCCGCGGAGGGGGGGGGGGGGGGGGTACCTGGAGCCACCATGGCCAACTAAAATATCTGATCAGATTGTGGAGAGAAGCATGGGTGGTTTAAATCATTGAAATCAGTAGCTGGGTAGTTCTACACCAATGGTAGCTTTTATTTATTATTACTAAACTTTCTACTTCTACTTAAATTTTTTTTTTTTTTTTTACATTATTTGATTAAGCAGGGGAAATTTCAATTGTGGACAATTGTTCTTCCTCAAAACTGCTCCTTGCCCTATCCTAATAATGGTGAACGCCAGGCTTGGTAGACGAAAAATACATTTTTAAGTCATTGGTTTGATCGGCCAGGGTGGTTCGAATCCCACGACTTACCAAAACGGGAGGCGGACGGTCAACTCATTCGGCCATCCCGTCTTTGTGCTTGATCAATGGAAGGCAACAACAATTTAATTGGTTGAGTCCAGTCAACTCTGGCTGGTACTGCCAATAAAAAAAATTGTTCCATTGATAAAAATATCGACATATTAAAATATACAATACATAAATTTATATTGGCATAGAGTTGATGAATTGGGAGAGAATGCATGAAGCCAAAGTGGCACCCACTGGATTCTCCCCCATTCAACTTTTAGTCTATTAATCTACATGATTTCACCAATTATGCACTTCAAAACTAGTGGGCTACGACAAATAAGTATTTCAACAATATATTTAGCTTCTTAGAATAAGGATTTTTGTAATAATAATATATTTATTTCCACATGATCAATGTACACACAAGTTGATATTTATATCAGTAATTATTTCACATGAAAAGGGAGAAAGCAGAAGGACAATACTTATCAGGTGCTTTCCCATTCATGTGGCTATTTCCAAAACCCAGCCTTCTGACACTTTTCTGTAAGGTTGTTTTGCAGCCCTGACACTGAGACAGTGCTACGAGAGTAACTTGCTCACTAGGCATGGCTATGATACGGTAAGAACCGGTTGGCTCAGTGCCAGGACAACATAGGATCTCAGACCATGGTGCCGGTTGTGGAGTATCCCAGTCGAGCAGTACTATAAAGTTGCCATTGAGTGTGCACTGTTACAAGTCAGTACCCCTCCTGTTCTGATATAATATCGGATGTTGCTAGGGCCGAAGACCCCAATACATTGAACCAGTCCTTCTCGTGGTTTCGGGGAATGTCTGATGTGATGATAGATACGCCATTGGGTGGGGGTGGCGGGTTCCACTAGTTGTGGTGGGAGTGGGAGTGAGAGGATGGGGGTGAGCGGGTGGGGGGGGGGGGGGGTGGGTGGGGGGGAGGGGGGGGGGGGGAGGGGGTGGGGGGGGGGGAGGGGGGGGTGGGGGGGGGGGGGGGGGGGGGGAAGAGATCGCATCGCTCATAACTCGTACCTGTTGCTGCTCGGCGCTTGGCATTACGAGATCAGGACAGGGACTGGGCGCACGATGTCAGGATAATGTGACTGTGTGGGACATCAGGTCATGGTGCCGGCGACCTGATTTCCCAGTGGGGCAGCACTATAAAGTCACCATGAGTACGCGCTGTCACAAGTGGTGCACGTCCTGGTATGGCCTAGGGTCTTACTGGGGTGTAAAACTACACCAACCACCCAGCCTCCCCCGGCCCTCTCAGAGGACTGTGGTTGGGCTCTTGGGCTGCCTTTTTCCTTCCTTCCTCCTCCCCCCTCAATTCCTCTGATCACTACCCATCAGAAGCCAACTCCCGACCACATGGGACTGCTTTCAGTGGTGCCCATTCAGTGCTGCAGATTTGCGGCCTTCAGCGCACCAATGCGACTGAAAACTCCCCAAAACAACAACACATAACTCACTGACCCACAAGTACAGGCTTGGAGGGAAAAACAATTACTACTAACAAAACATTTCCTGCCTCACAAGCAATGCGAGATATGGATTATATCCGAGAATTTAAACAAGATTCATTACGTAAGAAATCACCCAGATGGGATATGGCTGAATGAGTGGAGCGTCCGCTTTCCATATGGCAGGTCGCGGGATTCTAATCTGTGGGGTTCAAACCCTGGCAGATTCAAACCAACGTCCATAACCCACCCATCCGATACTTTCTCTATAGGGTTGACCGGGCGCGGTGGCCGAATCGGTAGACCGCAGGCCTCCTGTGCGGGAGATCGGGAGTTCAATTCCCATTCGAGTCAAAATAATGACTTATAAAATTGATACTTGTCGCTTCCTAACTTGGTGCTCAGCATTAATAGGATAGGACAAGGACTGGTTGGCTCAGTGTCAGGATAATCTGACTGAGAGGACTATTGTGTCATAGTGCTGGTGGTCTGACTTCCCAGTGGGGTAGAACTATAAAGTCACCATGAGTGGACACTTTCACAAGTCAATACCCATCCTGATATGACCTTAGATGTTGCCAAGACTTAAAACTCCAACAACCAACCAATATCTATAGGGTTGTTCAGCAGCTCTGTACATGAACCATGGCTGCAGGAGTAAAGTATCTAGACTCTAACCGTTAGTTAATAATAGCACGTATACCTGGTGACTAACGCTCTAATTACTTACACAGGGAAGAACAGCCGGCTCTAACCGAATCTGCTGGTTTATGATGGGTGTGACAGCGTATGGCAAACAACGCAAGTCGAGAGGGGGGGAGGGGGAGGACAGACTGCCTGTTAAAGCTGCATAATCCAATGAAAACATAGAATTTTCAAAACCAAAACAATTATCTAGATTTGATTCTACATATCCAACTTAGATGCTGGTGCACTTATTAAACAGTTGTCATCACATATAAGGGGATACTGAGCCAAATAATAGAACCTATTACTGCAGAAGTCTATGGTGATAGAGTTTTGGCAAACTTGCCAAAATTAATTTAGCATGTTTCCATTTCAAATATCTCAAAAGTTAGCGATTTAAAATAAAAGTTACTTCAACTAAAGTAAAGTAGATTATATTGAACAACCTAATATGCTTGCTTGGGGGTGGTTTGTAACCTTACGACAGTTACTGGTTGCAGATCTGCAACATTTATAGAGAGGCTCCGATAAATCGGCCCAATCTTTGGTTGAAGATTAATCTTCAGTAGGGAGTGTTGTAGAAGCTGGGGATATCTCTACAACATTGTAACGGCGAAGCATTGAGACAGCCCCGAATCTCTTCGGTCTGGCAGTAGTTGAGCGGTAGTTGGGCACTTGTATCCAGTCGACAGCAGCACGGGTTTCGAGGAAGGCCGGGTAAAGATGGGTGAAGCGGTGGTTCCAGCAATGAGAACAAAGCGAGAGAAAACGTAAAGGTACAGGGCCACACCCAAGCACACAACTCCCCTGGTCAGGCGGAGGAGTATGCCTGGGAGAAGAAAAAATAGGGGTAGAGTCTAGGAAAGAGAAATGAGGAGAGTTGAGTCAAAGGACCGTGTCTATTTGCTCTATGGTGAACAACCAGCGAGCCATAGACACGGACAGAGTAAGAGTAGAAAGTGAAATGCCGGCGGGCTCCCCTTCCTGGAACTCTTTTCAGACATATCAAGGAGGAGCAAGGCCAGCGGAGAGGAGATAGAGAGAGGTGTGGACGAAGTGCGGTCCGGATAGCAAGTGACCTAATATGTTTATCTCAGAAAATGAGGGAAACTCAAAACTATCGGACTATGCAACTTTAATTTGGCATGCTTGTGGTAGCACTGAGTCATTATTTGCATGTTTTGTGCGTGTGTGTGTTATGTTTGCATGTGCTTGTTGTGTGTGTCCATGTGTTTTGTGCGCGGAGTAAGCTTTGTGGCTGGTTGGTTGGTTGGTTGAATTTTACACCCTGGCGACACCTAAGGTCATATCAGGACAGGTACAGACTAGTGACAGTGCGCGCACATGACGACTTTATAGTACTGCCCCACTGGGAGACCAGGTCACCAGCACTATGACCTCAACAGGAACAGGTTCTATTAAATTGACTGATTATTTCCTTCTACATAGCAACAAATGTCCGATGGAAATAAAATTTTATAAACCAAAACAATTGGCTAGATTTGATCATACATAGTTAACTTAGATACTGGTGAACTTAGAAGGGAATACTAAGTCAATTTAATTAACCATTTACCGATGAACGATATGCTGTCACCTACCCCCTTCCCCCCGACACAAAAAAAACCCCACCCCAAAAAGGACTAACAAAAAAACCTCCACAAGACTATACATCAATTATGACGACTGTTGTGAAAAAGAACTAGTGTACCTTTGTAAGGTGAATCTGTCTGCAAATATTGTAAATATGATGTAATTGATTGAATTAACTAAAAATAATATTGCAGACTTACTTAATATTATATGTTGATGGATCATTATTTACCTTTTGATTTGTTTGATGTATTGAGGATGCTCTTAATTTTAAATGATCAATATATCCATGGATATGAAGCTAGTTGATTTTATTTGACATTGTCGAAATGTAAAGAAAATTAAATTAGTCTTATCTAGCAGAAATCTAACTAATTGTAATCGAAACAACACACCCGACATTTATTCACTGATTGAAAAGCAGACGTAATGAAACTAGGAATATTTAACTGTCTTTTATTGCAACTCCTATTCGTCTTTTTTTTCCATAATTACTTATTATTTTTTATATAGATCTTAAATTAAATTATTACATTAATTTTATTTTCAAGAATCCTACTGTCATGATATAATGGCATTTGTACCATATTGTCCGCATAAGCCACGATAATTATAGTCCCTCCCCCACCCCCCTTTATGCTGATTGACGTTCTACGATTTTTGTTGTTGTACATTAGTTGTTTAAGCAGGGGAAATTTCCATCACGGACAATTGGTCTTCCTCATTCCACTGCTCCTTGCCCTATCCTAATGTGAAATATTCCGATATCCAGCATAGGGGGGAATTCAAATGTTCTATTACTGATCGGTGTACATGACCAGGCGCATGTATGTATATATATATATATGTATCGGTTGGTGGCGCCTGAGTGGGATGTAAATAGACATAGTGGTGCTGGCAGGTCTGGGTGTGAGTGCACTCAGGGCCTACCCCCTCAGCTGGGACAGGGATCACCACACTCAAAGGTCAAGGTTGGTGGTGGCCATGGGGCCATACAGCTTGGTGGTGGTGGTGGTCAGACGACTGGTATCCATGGGGACCAGGAATGCTGGATCCCTATTGGTGGGGCCAAGAATGCTTGTTTCCCATTTGGGGAAAGGGGTGGGGTGATACTCTACAGTCGACGATTATTTTGTTTAATTAATCAATTAAAAATAACGTTGACAAAATCGTCTGTTAACTCCGGGAAGCAGACACTACACACCAATATGTCATAAGTCGATTTAACCAAACTCAGACCCACCTAGATAAAAGATTCACCCCATACTTACAGTACAGGGGTGAAAACCAACCCATTAGAAAAACTGGCGAAGAATTTTGACATGGTGGGGAAATGAATTGAGCGTATAAATTGTTAGTTTAAGAAGGAAAATATATTCTTCGCATATATCTTCATATTTACCCGCTACTTTTGATTTGAAAAATATAATCAAACATGTAGTTTAATGGACTTTAAAAGTGAAATCGCTGGCGTGAAATCGGCGCCATCTTGTCTTTTTGCATTCTCACTCATTTCACCAACTCTGTGCCGATATAAGTAGCCATTTGATATTGGGACCAGAGATTGAACTTCTGGTTCCATACTAAAGCTATTTTCGCTAGTATTTAGACTACATTATGGTTCACCCCTGTACTGTAAGTACGGGGTGAATCTTTTATCTAAGACCCATCAAGCAAGACTGGTTTGTGAAAGTGGCCCCCACACCGATTCGGCTAATGGTGCAAAATTCCGACGCCAGGTGGTAGGTGCATGTCATGTTCCAGTTCTACCACATGTGGCGTACAGTACCAACTTTTGCTGACCCCAGTGAGCCAGTTTAAGTTTAATGGAGGGCTAATTATGTTGTTAAAACGAGATTACAGCTGCAATAATCCGATAAAAGTACCAAATTTGTCTAAGCCAAAACACTTGATTGCTATAATCGATCTACTTTAGTTTGAAGTAACTTCTAACATAAATGGTTCACATTTGAAGTGAAAACATGACAAATAAATTTGGCATGCACATACAAATTCTGACATCCTATTGTCAAATATTCTGATAAAACGCATTGGTGGGGAATGTGAAATGGTCTATAAAGGAGTACAAGTGGTCTATTAATGTAAATGATGTGTAGGGCCAGGTGCATGAATGTATTTATGTAGTTGCTGGTGACTCTTTAGTGGTAGTCAATAGTCATTGTGTATTAGTTACATAGTGTGAGAGGGGCACTACTCTTAGTGTGTAAGGAGCTCAAGAGCTCCACACACTACCCCCTCCCCCCCCCCAACACGGATCACCACACACACAGCAGGCAGGTGCAGGCCAAGCAGCCACACTGCATGGTGGTGGTGGGTAGATCACAGTAGTCATGGTGACACAGGAATGCTTACTGTTCATTGGTGGAACTAGAAATGCTTGTTGCTGATTGGAGATAATGGTCAGGTGGTATGCCATGTCAGATCCATGTACCACTATATAATAATAAACCTGAGGGTGCAAGCTCTCACTCTACTTTTCACTCTTTATACTCTTCCTTTCTCTCCTTGCCTGTATTGATTTCATATAGCCTACCTCCACAACTGCAGCTGCCAGACGACGACTTTACAATAGGATTCAGCAGTAACAGGTTCTATTAAATTGAATTGACATTCATTTCTATATAATTAGTATCTCCTATGCAGCAACAAATGTACCAGTATCTAAAATTGAAATATCGATCTAACTCTAGATAAGTGCATTGGTTTCAACAGTTTTATGCCTTGATCAGAATTTGCAGCTTGAACATACATCCTTTACAGTCAAGTGATACATTAAATTTATCTCATAACAATTTGTTAAATTTCCATCTGGTTACTATTTGAGAAATGTTGACCTAGTATTTCAAATATCTCTGTATTTAAAAATAAATAACTTGTAATAGCAAAATAAATAAATGTGTTGATATCAGTTATCAGCCTGAACATATCGCTTTGCATTGCCAACACATTATTGTGTGGAAATAATTTATCAGCAATATTTCTTTAAAAGGTTTTTAACCCAAAATAAATATTTAAAAAAGGAAATAAGAGACAATGAGGATAATTTAATTCATCACCGGCCTATAAAAAGAAAACCCATCCCGAAACACCATTTTGAATTCCATGGTAACACAGTCTTCCTAAAATAGCGGCTAAGTGGGACTAGCTGCTGCAACAAGTCACCCAGCGAAAGCTTCTGGTATCTGGTTAATTTTGCATTCTCTGGGAATATAGTTTATCGCAATACATCCCAATAGCCATACCTACCAAGTTTGGTCGTCCGGAGGGTCTGTGGTTATTGGTGCAAGGTGAGTATAAAGCGACCAGATATAGGTCGCTGAGACACTACCCATACTCCGACAAATGCTCTCCAAGCATACGTTTGCCAGTTTTCAGTTTATGCAACTACATATGTCGGGGTAGAGTGCTGACATTGGTTGCTTCTGTTGTGTTTTATTTAGTCCAGCAGCACTGACACTTTTAGACAACCATATAGAGAAAAAAATGTTAGAATTTGCAATCTAAAATGATAAATATAAAGTTCAAATGTTTATTTCTCATAACCAGCTACTTTTTGTGTGAATAATTGATTAAATCATAAAGATTAATAGACTTTAAAAGTTGACTTGAGAGCTTTCTGTGGCTGCCATCTTGGTGGTTGCCATGGCTTCCCCTGTGTGTGGGGAACCCCTCTAGGTCATGTGATGAGGGAATCCCACCTATGATGTCATTCATACATCACAGACCTCAACTCTCCTTGTACATGTTCAGTGGCATGAACTGAACGAACTAAGCAAAGTTATGTTTGGAGAGCTTTTGATGCTGGATTCATTTGTATCTGGGTGAGGTATAAGCGGCGACTTTAAAGTATAGGGTCTATAGTGCAGGACAGGTTCCCCCAACTTCTGCCATGTTTGCTGAATCTGTGACCTGGAGCGCTGGCTCGCATCTTCAGTCCTTCCTGGGGAACCAGGACTCAGAAAACCCATATTGCCAAAACAACTAGCCCCCATTGTCCTTTCGAAGTTTAGATAAGTCCTGTACCTACCTACCTGGTAGAAGCCAAATGCGCCGAAAGTTAATCCGATACTCCCAGTTTAGCATCTTTCTTGTGGTTGGCTGGTTGTTGGTGTTTTATGTCCTGGCAACATATCAGGACAGGTCATATCAGGACAGGTACCGATTTGTGACAGTGCACACTCATGATGCCTTTATATTGTTGCCCCACTGGGAAATCAGGCCACTGGCATCCTCACCCAACATCTCACTCAGTCACATTATCCTGACACTGAGCTAACCAGTCCGTGACATATCCTATTAATGGCAGGCATCAGGCTAGGAAGCGACAAGTATCAATTTGATAAGTCATTGGTTTGACTCGACCGGGAACCCAACTCCAGATCTCTTAAATGCGAGATCCATGCTCTACCAATTCGGCCACCGCGCCTGGTAACAACCTCATAGAAAAAGTGTCTCAAAGCTGGGTTATGTTTCACATGTGGAAAGTCGGCGGGTGGGAATCCTGGCAGTCGAACTAATGAGTTACAAATTGATATTTGTCACTACCTCGCCTTGGCGCTCAGCAGTACAAGGATAGTGGATAGACTGGTTAGCTCAGTATCTGGATGTGACTGAGTAGGATATCAGGTTATGGTGTCAGTGGCATGGTCTTCCAGTAGGGCAGCACCATAAAGTCAACATGAGTATGACAAGTCGGTAGCTATACTGATATGACCTTAGATTTGTCTAGGGTGTAAAACGCCAATAAACAGCTGGGTTATATATGAACATAATCATGTTAATTCTTAACCTAAAAAGTTAAATATATTGTTCAAACACATATCTAGCATAGCCCGCTACTTTTGAAGTGCAGAACTGATGAAAGCATGTAAATGCAGACTTTAAAAATTGAATGGAGAAAATCGGATCGCGGCCATCTTGGTTTGTGTGCATTCTCTTCCAGTTCAACAATATGTTGATATAGATAAACACTGCATGTTTACAGTTGATTCCTATCAATGCAGTTTTTGGTCGGATTTAAATATGGTTGTCGTTCACCCCGACTGTAGGAAGGTGAATATTTTACCTAACTTCTTGTTATCTATTGAAGTGTTGAAGCTGCATAGTCCGATGACGCATCAAATTTTCTAAACCAAAATAATTATCTAGATTTGATTGTACACATGTAACTTACATAGTGATGCACTTATTAAGCATTTGGTCCCACATAGAAGGGAATATTGAAGCAATTTAATAGAATATATTACTGCTAAATGGTGTCAGAGTTTTGGCATGCTTCAATCAATCAATAGTTCCGCCCTCTAGTCGAGGGTTGGATGCAATGGTTCTCCACTTGTCCCGATGGTGTGCTGTTCTGATAGACTGTGAATAATTCAAGCCTGTCCACTGTGAAATATTTGTAAACCATGATGTTCTTGGTCTCCCTCTCTCTCCCTTTGCTGCCATTCACCTTCCCTTCCAACAATGTACGGTATATTGAACTCTGATGAATGATATGGCCAAAATAAATAAGTTTCTTTGTCTGTATAGTGGCAAACAAGCTTTTCTTATTTAAAATTTTTCTGAGAACTTCTTTGTTGGTGATCTTCTTTGTCCATGATATTTTCATCATCCTTCGATAAGTCCACATCTCAAATGCTGCTAAACCTTTGTACATGCTTGCCAAAACTATTTTTATGTATTAGGACTTCAAATATCTCAAAACATAGCCATTTAAAATAAAAGTTACTTCAAACTAAAGTAAGGTAGATTATAAGAATCAATTTCATATATTTATCTCAGAAGATTTTCAGAAACTGAAAACCATCGGACTATGCAACTTTGAGCTAAGATTCCATATACGTGGTATGCAGTATGCGAAAGCGACAACAACGCATTCACACCGATCAGTCCATTGAGCGATCCACTTTGCCATCCGCGCATTCGCAACCGGACATATGGAAGCACCACCATGCGTTTACATGCTTTTCCATTTTTTGTCGCATTCGCATACATGGAATCTTAGCTTTAGTCCTGCATAGAATTTGCATCCTTGGTGCACTGACTGTTTGTGAATGAATAAAGACCAGCAATAATATCAATCTACAAAATAGTTATACGCAGGGACATGTGATGCTTTATTATGGCTGTACACGAGAGAGTGTGGCTAGTCACAGCTCCCAGCAAAAACTGAACTCACACATTATGTACATTAATGTTATGGTAGGTGGGTGATAGGTGGATACGACAATGGTTAAATAACAGATGTATTAAATTAATTGAAACATTAAAAAAAAGAAAAAAAGGTGAACATGTGCATATTAATATTATGTGGGCGTGTCTGTATACCATATAAGTGTGTATATATACACACATATCTAAGCACATTCTGTATATATACTATGTGCATATAAATATACAATATGTGCATACATATATATAATATATACACACATTCAAAGCACATATATACATACTAGATGGTGTATTGTGTGCATATATATTTGTCTATGCATACATTAAACATGTCTGCTTATATCCAATTATGGGCGCATATACATATAATGCATACATACATAGATAGTACGTTATATATGCATATATAACATATAAAAATGAATTGATGATACCTTGACTGTATATACATTATATGTATATACACATCCTGTATATATACCTAACATGTATATACAATTGTGTATATATACACATGAAGCATACATATACACATATGTATATTTGCACATATTATGTATACATATGTACATCGTCATGCAAACATGCATATATATATACGTCATGTATGCCTATATATATATTCCATATATATATATATATATATATATATATATATATATATATATATATATATATATACATATCATGCATATACACACACATCTTGTATATGTACCTCACATGTATATATATATATATAAATGTCATATATATGTACAGATATCAAGTGTATACACATATCAAGTATATTTACACATCATGTGTATATATGTACATGGCATGTACATATATAATATATATATACACACCATGTATTATATATATAGTATAGTTATGCGAGTCTTACCTGGTACAGATGATGGATAACTGGTGTTTTCCCGAGGTACTAGCCTCGGATAGTCGTGGGTCAGGGACAAGGAAGCACATCCGGGTCCAGCAATCTTTTACATACTTAATAGGATACAAAATTATCACAATATTATATGGATACTTTAGTGTTTCCGTTTTGGCACAAGAAAACGTGATAGTCGCATGACTTGGATATATAAGCCCTAATGGCTGAAACTACACAAATCCGTTTATCTTCTGGAAAACTATTTACATGTACCATGGACAATGGGTCCCCTGTGCGATTCGACTTTAGTAATGTCTCTAAATCGAATGTTGCCTCATCCTTATCTATCTCTAGTCCATCCAGAGAGAGCGCCACAATCGTTTGCCCTCTGTGTCCCGTCACTAGCAGTAATAGCGCCGCTAACTTGAAGCCTAGTTCCTTCATTGATAAATGTCTATTACTAGGCCATGACTTGAATAACTTAAATACTACCGACACATCCCAAAACCTATTATATTCGGTTTGGGTGGGTTTCTTTCATTCACCGATCTAATGAACCAGTGTAGTAACTGATGCTTTCCAATCGTTTGTCCATCTATTCTTGGTAGAATAATTGAAAGTGCACATCTTGCTGCGTTAGTTTCATCAAATCCTAAGCCTTCATCCTCTAGTATCCTTAGGAATCTTACAATTTTGGCTATTGTAGGTTTTAATGGTTTGACTCCTTTAATAAGAAAATGAAGTCCCCATTTCTTTAAATAACTTGTGTATAATTTCACCGTTCATTTCCTCCAGGCATGTGAAATAAGTCTCTCTTGTGTAATCTTGTCTAAACCATATTGTTCCAAATGTTTTCTTAAAAAATGAATGCCAAAAGGGGTGTCGTTGATGCGTCTCCGTGAACTGTTAGTGGTCCTTGATGTTGTAGGTTGTTCCTTTCTCGTGGAAACCTGAGCATATCTTTTGCCTCTAAGGTTACTGCCGCTAGCCATGGTTGCGCTTTCCATGCTATTACTATCACTATATTAGTATCAGTACTGTGTGTGCATGATCCATCTTGATCTACCTGGCCACTCCGCTGATAATGCTGAATGGTGGAAATATTTGTATAGGCTCCTCCATGAGTGGTATTTAAACTCCTTCCGCTAAGTTAAGGATAGTTAGATTTTCGGTAATGTTACTCCATTCCAATAGGCAATTGTTTATGTTACGAGCCTTAAATGCGCTTACTGGAGTCTGCGTGGCTACTACTTGTTCCCTGGGCGGGGGAACGGCTTCTAAGGGGTGAATTTCCTCTTGAAGGGTCTGTTCCCATCATTCCAGCCGAACAATTGCCTCTGGCCCCTTCCCCAGGCCTGATAGCTGTAGTTGGTTCTGAACCGGCCTCCTCGTTGTCCGGTTCGACAGCTGCGAAAATCCTGCCTCGTCTTCTTGAAGCGTGTAGAATTCGCGTCTGCTGACTTATTTTTTCCCACCTCCATGTGTTTGCCACACTTGGACCCCGTCTCCACTTGTTTGAACAAGTATTGCAGCTGGCCACTGACCATCATGGTTTTGTCCAGTGGTTTATCCTTTGAGGTGAACATGACACAGGCAAACAATAAATTATTATACCAAATGTGTATAGTGGTGTTAAATCTGTATATTTAAACTGTTTTTAACACAGGCGTGTGGCTAATTTACAGTCGTAGGTAAACGGTATGGACAACCACCCGAAACCAAACAAGGGGTAGGGACCAGTGTAGCGGTACCCTCCCACACTCTCTGTCCAATAAACTTCTCCCACCTGTGGCTTTTTTGTCCAACAAGTTGGAGAAAATACTACCGAACTCAGAGGTACGCCTAATCAACAAATTGGAGAATTCAAAGAAACCCATGAATAAATCCTATTGATGTAAATGGTTCCTGGCAAACATCTCTCCGTTCGACAACGGGCGGAATTATGCATGTTGCCGGTAACATGATTAATTAACGACGTTGGAGACCGTTTTTAGTGTTGCCTAGTGATATACCGAGTCACGTTGGTTGATACCAGTGAGATGCACATATCGTCACAGCATTGCTGTCACTAAGGGATCGAAGATTCCTTGTTACGACATCGACAACGCTAACGGTCTAGCGCTCGCTACTGAAGCATCAAACCGGATGGATCGATATTAATATATTCACCGTCATAGACAATCAGTGGAAAAAGAAAAAGAATATGCCTGTAAGTAATCACCTGTTGATAGAGACCAGTATTTATAACGAGTAATGTTGTCTGAAGCGAAATATTTAAGTAATGATCTGTGATAAAAGTTTATGCCGTTCAAGGTAAAAAATTTGCCTAAACATAAGGTTAATTGTTGTGTCACCGCTGCAAATATATGTATGAATATAAGAACTATTGTTTGGTGACATCTGTTACTGTAATAAAGAGTTTGTTGCACTACTTCTGTCTCCATCGTCGTGAATTATAAAGAAACAATGGCTGCATTGTTCTACTGATGTTACGACACATCGTAATTAAACTGTAAATCAGTGAATTCTTCATGAAAAGTTTTAAAACTTGAAGTATGTGAATGCTAACATGAACTACACCAACTTATCCAGTCAAAATAATACTAACCTGGTTGGTTTAGTAGTTAATGTAGAAAACTGCCGGAGCTAGTCAACAAACGTCCTCCCGTTGTGGGTAGATTATGCTAACTGCTGGACCCGGATGTGCTTCCTTCTCCCTGCACTATGAGTAGCCAGAGGGTAGTGCCAAGGTCAAATATATATATACACATGTGCAAATGTGCACTTATATATAGACAGAGCAGATATAGAACACACTTGATGCTCAATTAGTTAAGAATGTATTTATCTCGCAATGGCAATTGACAATTGTTATATATGACCCCCCCAAAGGCCAATTTATTGATGACAGTAGACGCAGACCAACAGAGACTTGGCAATTTGCACGGCCGGCAATGCTGATGGCAGGTGTGTGCAAAAGACCAGGTAAGGCTCGACAGGAGTGTCAGGACCGACAGTGACAGACAGGAGGGAGTAAGATTGACTGATTCAGTATCACCCGCTGGGGAAAGAGTAGTTCAGCTCAGAACCAGCCGTCAGTTTATATTGCGAATTAATTGTTAAAATATTACTATTCTAAACGCAAAATAATACCAGAGACGAAAGTTACATCTGGCCAAAAAAAACAAAAATTAAAAGAGAAAAGATTTTTTGTTTAATTAAAAAATAAAAGGATAGGATTATTCCCCATCTTTATTGGTTGGAGCAGTAGGATCGCACCTTACAATAAACAATAAACAGTAAATTTAAAGGTGCTTACCTTTATAGGATTGGACTTACCATGTAATGTCATGCTACTCTTACGCTTATATACAGCTTAAAACCTCTCGGGCAAATTGTTTGTGTATATGTCGATTGATTGTTGGCAGTTTACACTGTGTCAGCAGTAAAGGTCTATTCACGGCGAGAAGTGTTCAAACTTGATTCAGTCATCTTATTACTCATATTCAACCATCGCTTTAACACAGAATGTAAAAGCTTACAATCATTTACATACACAACATTAATTTAGGTGAGTTTGAAAGATGTCAATATATATATACATACACAGTGAAAACCCATTATAATGCGATCGTTGAGGTCGATAAAATGTCATCGTGAAAACAGTGGGGGTCGAGCTAAATTAGGGTTCAGTTTATTTGAATTACTTTTGAATCAGGAATTTCTTGGTCCAATGAATCATCGCGTTATATCAGAATTTGCAATTAAATTGGGGCGCGTTATAATGGGGTTTCACTGTTTACATATTTCAATCACCCAATGATAACCTCCAAGTAGGTCACTCATGAATCAATGTGGGGAGGCAACATTAAAAATAAATCACTTAAATGTATCTTACTAAACTCGGTGCATTCCAACAGTTGGAAGTGCCCAATACATATTTCTGCAGGAGAACTGATTTTAAAACCTATTTATTAAATATATTTCATTGTACGTATATAGAATTCTCATTGACTTTTTATACACAGAAAAATGTCTTATTTGCGCTATTGACCTTCATTGTAAGAGACAGTCCTTAATTACGCCCCTGGTGTGTACCTGATGAACTACCGTACGTTAACGGTAATGACGTAAGCTATGTCTAAGTGAGTGTCTAGCATACCGTAGTTAAAGTTGTATAGTCCGATGGTTTTTAGTGGGTTTTAAAAATTATTTTTAGATAATATATTCTGTGTGCATGTATTTGTGTTTGTGTGTCTGTGTGTGCTGTCTATGCATGTCTGTCTGTGTGTGTCTATCTGTGTGTCTGTCTGTGTGTATATATATGGGTGGTAATGTATGTGTGTATGCATGTGTGTATGTTAGTGTGTGTCTGTATGAATACGTATGTGTGTCTGTGTGTGTGTGTCTGTGTGTGTATGTCTATGTGTGTATGTCTCTGCATGTCTGTCTGTGTGTATGTCTGTGTGTGTCTGTCTGGGGGTGTCTGTGTGTGTGTGGCTCTCTCTCTGCAAAGTCAGGTTGGGTGTATGTGTCTGTGTATGTCGGGTGTGTGCATGTGTGTGTGTTTCTGTGTATGTGTGTGCTGTCTGTGCATGTCTGTCTGTGTGTGCCTATCTATGGGTGTCTGTCTGTGTGTGTATGTCTTGTGTGTGTATGTCTTGTGTGTGTATGTCTGTGTGTATGTCTGTCTCTGTGTCTCTGTAAAGTCAGGTCAGGAAACACACAGACACAGACACCTCATATCCCCTTCCCCTCATATCCCCTTCCCCTCTATGACCTCCTTGGTTGGGGGGGCTAATGGGGTCACGAGATTGGCCTAATTGGTTAATGGCCTTCCTGCATAATGGGTGTTTCAAACTGAGTGTTCAAAGGGGTGAGGTTATAAACTCACTGGTTATTCTGTATATACTGTCCCAAATCATTAGCTAATACACCAATATCTAAGTTGGATATATAGCATCAAATGTAAGTAGTTGTTTTAATTTTGACAAAATTATATTTCATCGGACCATGCAACTTTAATCAATTATAACCTACAATACTTTACCTTGAAGTAAATTTTAAATTTAAACGGCTAACTAACGTGAAAACATGCTAAATTAATGTGGGCGTGCACATCAAAATTCTGACAGGCTTCAGCAGAAACAGGTTTTTATTAAATTAAAGGGACCAGATATAGGTCGCTGAGACACTACCTGTACTCCGACAAATGCTCTCCAAGCATACCTTTGCCAGTTTCCAGTTTATGCAACTACATATGTGGGGGGAGAGTGCTGACATTGGTTGCTTCTGTTGTGTTTTATTTAGTCCAGCAGCACTGACACTTTTAGGCAACCATATAGACAAAGGAATGTTAGAAATTGCAATCTAAAATGATAAATATAAAGTTCAAATGTTTATTTATCATAACCAGCTACTTTTTGTGTGAATAATTGATTAAATCATGTAGATTAATAGACTTTAAAAGTTGAATTGAGAGCTTTCTGTGGCTGCCATCTTGGTGGTTGCCATGGCTTCCCCTGTGTGTGGGGAACCCCTCTAGGTCATGTGATGAGGGAATCCCATCTATGATGTCATTCATACATCGCAGACCTCAACTCTCCTCCCACATGTTCAGTGGCATGAACTGAACAAACTAAGCAAAGGTATGTTTGGAGAGCTTTTGATGCTGGATTCGTTTGTATCTGGGTGAGGTATAACCGGCGACTTTAACTTAGCGTTCCCTTCTATGCAGCAACAAAGGCTTAATACGTGCGTCAGTATTTAAGTTGGGTCTGTGGAATTAAATCTAGTTAAGTGTTTTGGCTTAAAAAAATAGAAAATTGATGCTTTCATCGGACTATGCAGCTTTAAAACAGTGACATGTCGGGTGAGCAAAACTCAAACATTGAATCAGAGAGAAATACACCAATGCTTTAAACACAATAGACAGGATATCAAACTTATTAATTTGTTTTAAAAAAAGCGACAATTTTCAGTCAATCATCATATAAATTAAATAACGGAAACCCATGAGCAGCATGCCATTATCATCATTATTATACACACGAATTATCTACCGAGATCCCTCAGCTGATGGGTAAATTACGGCTATAGGCATGCATTTCACACTACTAGTAACAGCTATCATCTTTGCACTGAAGCATTTAATAAGGGGGAGAGGCGGAGGGGCAGAGGGGGGCGGGGAGGGGGGGGGGGGACAGGGCAGGGATGTTACAGTTTCAGGGAGAGGTTCAGGAGACAGCACACATATACCAGGGGTCAAAACAGTATCACTTACATACACACAACATCACAGATAGGCCCACAGTGACTCTCTTAAAATAATAATAATGTTTTAAAAGACCTTGACCTTATGGGTGACCTTGGGGAGCTGTGCGGTGACCTTGACCTTTATGTACAGCACTGGTGACTCGGTGGGAGTTTGACCCACGGGTCTAGTTTCAGGGCCCGCAGCCCCTATCCCATAGGCCACCTTGTGCACAGAATGGGCGCTGTCTTATATATGTATTTACAGCATCAGCCACCCCTCCCGACAACCCACACATACAATGTGACAATACACATTTCTACTGTAATACTGCAATTCTGGATTCGTCAAAATACTTCCACATGCAATGGTGGGAGGGTGGGTGGGTTACAAGCGCCACCACATTATTATTATTGTTATTATTAATTCGTGCTGGTGTTACTACTTAATTAAAGCAAATAAATATTCCAGCAAAATAAATCCCCAAAATAATGACACATATATATATATATTTATATATACATAGGTGTAGTATATACATATATTAGGTAGCGACAGCGCCCTGTAAACGTCTGGGAATGGTGCTTTTTTCATCAATATTCACATGCTTGTAACTATTTCTGTATGTATATGATTTTGATGAAATTGCATAACCTAGAACATCAACATCTCGTTGGATTGAATATATAGTAAGTTTGTAATTAAGTAAACTCCATTTTAATGATGAGTGTGTTTAGTGAATATTCCTTCATTACTGATGTACATGAAAATGACTGTGAAAACAGGGTATTTTTAATGGGCTCGTGCTTCTTTGCACTAAATCGTAGAAAGTCATGGGTGGTACCAGAAGAAGCGCAATGACTTCAGCTTTCTAAGCATATACGGTTTGCCCTAGGTCAGAAAGGTCAGATTCTGCAATTTAAATAATTTTGAAAGTTAAAAGCCCATCTACTGAATTAAAAAATATTTGATATGGATAGATAGACAATTTGATTCCCTTTCCAATCTTAGTATAGTGCTAGTTAGTGCAAGGAGCCACAGACAGAATATTGACACCAACCTGTTTGGGTCTTTGCTGACCACACTAGTTTCACAATGGTGACACCCATGTAGAAACATGTACATGACATTGATGTCTATTGAGATATATCAGAGAATATATAATCTAATATTGGGCCAAATGTGGGAAGATCCAACCATTGCTCTAGCCACAGTAAACATTTAAAGATTTATTTAAATCAATATTTTTGGTTTCAGACACTTTTAATTTGTATTTGCCATATGCTATGTCTGCAAAATTTGAAGAAGATCCACCTATTGGATGAGCCACAGTGATTGTTCAAAGCTTGATGAACAAATTTTTATTTATTTTGTACACTTTTCTTTTTTAAGTCCAATCAAAATGCAGTTTTTGTATTTCTAGACAGAATATTAATATGATACTATGTATTTCCTCCAGATGATGTGCACTGTGAATCTATAGGAAGTTTAACCAATTGGTTAAGCTACACTGAACATTTAAAGATTCATTAAATTGATATATTTGGTTTTCCGACAATTTGTCTTTATATGTTCAATCAAAATTCAATATTTTCCATACTTTTGGACATAATATCGATATCAATAATATCTATTAGTCTCAGGGAGTGGTTATTGTCATGCTGTGCCAAATATGCGGAAGATTCAAAGGATTGTTTTGCTGCAATGAGCTTTCAAAGATTGAAATGTTATGCTGTTTAGATGCAAACAATTACACTTTTTGACATTTTAGGATGCAAATATCTTTTGATTCTCTGAATATAGAGCTCTGGAAGAAAAGAGGGTCTTACACTGATATGAATACGTGAACTGTTTAGCATTTATTCAGTCTTGTTGCAGTTTCAAGAAAATGTCATGCTGTGAAAATGGCTATTTGGCCAAATCAGAATGATTTTTTTTATGAATTGCACATTTTGACATTGCCGTATTAAAAATTTGCTTTCCTAATTGATTTTAGCAATTGACAATTTAAATTCCTTTATATATGTACAATGGAAATTGGTTAGCAGAACGCTCCTCACATAGTTCCACTTTTTATTATATTTCGTCAAAGTTCCACCTTTAATTAAAAATTAATACATTTATATATATTTAATCTTAAAAAAATATTATCTCCAGAACAATACTATATATAGCCCAATTGGTTTTGGATTTTGGTTTTTAATTTTAACATCTACAGGAAGGAATACAAAAAATTGGACCATAGGCATTAACAAAAAATTTGCTCCCAGTACCTACATATATGTATACATAGTTAGACACATATATACACTATATATATATATCTATTATGTATGTGTTATATATATATATATATATATATATATATATATATATATATATATATATATATATATATATATATATGAGTCAGCCTCATGAAAACGGGCCAATCGGTGGTCAAGTGAAGATGTCGGCATCGCAATTCTTAAAAGTGTAGTGATTTCTTTGTTTCATAATAAATTTTCCTAGAAACAAATCAAGTTGTTTTATTTTCTCGACCTTTACATTCAGGATAAATTTTAAGACTTTCCAACACCTCTGTCAATGCTAAATCATAATTATCCTGATCGACGCCGACATCCAATCATCGATGCCGACAACTTTAACAGATATCAGCGACGCAATTCTTAAAGACTCGTACATTTCTTTGTTTTATATTATATTATCCTAAAAACAATTCAGGTTCTTGTACTTTCTCGACCTTTACATTCAGGATAAATTTAAAGACTTTCCAACACCTATGTCAATTCTAAATTATAATTATACCGATCGACGCCGATATCCAAGCTCGACGCCGACATTGACCACCAATTGGCCTCTTTTCGTGATCCTGACCCATATATATATATAACCGGACCAGCCTTCATGTCCACCGTCTGTTTCACTCCATCCCTAATCACTTACCATAGAGGTGCAAGGTCACTGCTGTTAGTCAGTCAGTCAGTCAGCTTACTTGTGGAGCAAATTGACAGCTAAAATCAGTTCCTTCTACAGTGGGAATGGAATGTGCCAAGAGTCGTTCTGCTTGCTCCCACTGTTCGCTTGCCAACTAGTTACATCTGTAGAATATCACGTAACCCCCCTCCCCCCCCACGCCCCCCTAACCGCACTGCGACTGCAAGGCTACCTGGTCATACATAGTGAGCCGAACTCCCGTCAGGGGAGGGGAGAGGAGGGAGGGGAGAAGGGAGAGGGGGGAGAGAGGGGAGACGGAAAAGGGAGAGGGGAGAGGGAAAAGGGAGAGGGAGGGCAAGAGGTGTGGGGGTGTTCGTGCACTGTAAGCTGTTACCAAGCTGGGCACTGTGACGTCACACTATGACGTCATGATGACAATATGACATCAGGGCTAACGGTAATTGCATACATTGGAGAATACAGTAGTTCTGTATGAACCTGTACATTCAGAGGTGACACCCTTCTTCCAGTGATACAGACATTGGCACTATTGCAGCAGTACCTGCCTTCAATGGACAACTCTGCATCCAGACCAATGTTGTCCTGAGATAGCAGGTGTCCTGTCATCGGATGCAATCCAAATGAGACAAAAAAACAGTTTGCACGTTCAGTAAAATTGTTTGCACATTAGCGCCTACAGATTGTCGGTTCATAGATTATTATCCGTTCAACGGAAATTGTTAAGTTCCTAAACACATTTCAAAGGTAAATTATTTTGGAGCACAGTACATATTTACATGAAGGTTTTTCGTCCTCATTAGCGGTGAAAATAATGAGATGTTAGTTGCCACATGAGTCGCTGAAGACAGGTACTATAGACTACATCACGGTTCCAGCGGCGCAGTGCATTGTGGGATGCATCAGAGCAAAACATGCCCCCCAAAAGCACATGGCACATGCTAATACACTGGGTGCAGCTATGAAATGTGCTAGTTTCAGATCATCTCAGCTCTTGTTTGAAACATAGAATACCAACTAAAAAAATATATATAATAAATTAAGATATTAATCTTTTATCCAGCATTGCATTTACATCAATATAATCAGCACATCTTATGCCATGTGCATTTAGATTCAGAAAGATCTAGGCACCCAGACTAGTGTTAGAGCCATAGCCAGTGTACTCAATGCATTGTCAATGGCAGTGAGCAATCTTCATACAGAAAAAGTAAAATATTGATCAAACGACACCACCTAGGCACAAACCGCTTGGAACACATATAGAAAACATGTTTAACAAAACGATTATATTAAATTAATAAGGTTAGGGTTTTGGATTTCTATTAATTTTGAATAAAACTGACATATTTCAATGCGCGTACAGGCAAAGTCAATGGCCGTACGCCTTTGCTTTGCTCCCAAGGCCGTTTTCAGCGCATGCGCAGTCGGAACCGTGATCTAGTTTATTGTAGCTGTAGGTGAGGAGATGGGTGATGCGGAGGGATGTGGAGAGGGTGAGGGGGGGGGGGGGAGGAAGAGAAAGGTTAGTTTGAATTGTTAAGTTGTTTCGGTGACACATTGAGAACCACTGTTGAGTATTAAATCATCACCACATACATCCAATTTAATTTCGTTTGACAAAATAGCCAGCCATGACAGTTGATAAAACGGTACCAGCATGCCCATCAGTATCCTGCATTTAGAGAAGTAAAATCATCACCATTTAATTTAATCTCAAGTTGATAGATTTTGATTAAGCAGTCAGTTTGATCAATTGTCATAATTTTCCAGAATGAAGTAAAATAATCATTTAATCTCATCTCAAGGTGATATGTTTTCCTGAATGGGTGACAAATTATGACCACTGATAAGAAACTGTACTCGGATTTAGTAGGTCTATTTTGGGGTGGTTTCTTGTGGTTTTTTAAAAGGTTTTTTTTGGGGGTGGCGGGTTCTCTTTCTGAAGACTGGTTCGCAATGGGTCACAATGGTAATTGGTAAACCTGGCCGCAAACAGATGAGCCACACAGGATAAACTAATGAGATAGAAAAGACAGCTGCAGCGTGTGGCTATGGAGTAATCGAGGAGCGACAGTATCAGGATGGCAGCACCAGCATCTGCAACAGCATCTGGTACAAGAGCATTTGCAGCAGAAACAGCAGCATCTGCAGCAACAGCATTTGTAGTGGAAATAGTAGCAAGCAGCATCTTCAGCAGAAACAGCTGCATATGCAGCAACATCATCTGCAGCAGCAGAAGCATCTGCTGCAACAACATCTGCATATTTAGCAGCAGCAGCATCTACAGCAGCAGAGGCATCTGCTGCAACAACATCTGCATATGTAGCAGCAGTAGCACTAAAATCAGCTCTTCTTTATCATCAGCATCATCATCACGCTGAACAAAATAAATAACGATCAATGAAACCCATGTGGTAGAATCAACGCCACAAAGGTGTATACGTCTGCCAACTAGCACGGTAGTTATATACACACACACATACAGACAGACATATATATATATATTATATTATATAGTTTGCATCACAACTGTGTCAACACTGCTGATGATCGAACAGAACACGAAAACCACCATGACACATTTCTCACAGTTATACTCACGTATGCACATAATTGATACTTTGGTAGGGCCATGCCTGCCTGTGAATTAAATGACTCTTTTGGGGGGAACAAAATAGTAGTTTGTGTTAAATAAAAATATCCACACACACAATCGATGTGCAGCGTCACAATTATTGGAGACGAGAGGAAACCAATTTAGAGTAGAAGCGAGTATTAAAAAACCTTTTCCCCCTGTATGTACATTGTGGCTACCCCCTCACCCCTTCCCATCCACGCCCGGTTAATAAGGACTTGTTAGGTGCAATATCCGTGTGCGTGTAGGAAATGTACATGTATGTATATCTATATATATATATCTATATATATATATAGCAGCTAGGCAGGGAGTCCACAGTGCGCAGGTAGGGGGGTGTGGGGGTATGGTAGAGGGGGTAGGCGGGGGGGGGGGGGGGGGGGGCAGGGCAGGGCAGGGCAGGTCGACGGGAGGAGAGGCGAGAGATGAGAGGAGAGAAGGAAATGTGGGGGGGGGGGGGGGGCTATGAATGGTCTGGGGATTTATACTGCACGGTCACGCCTCGTTTTGGAACAACTTTATTCTGAAAACCAGAACAGAATATTTCTAAATTATAAATACAGACGAGCTCCATGTGAGAGAACTGCCGATAGGTCTGACTCAAAAGACTGTCTGTATGCGCACACGTGTGTGGTGGCGACAATTGATTGGTTGATTGATTAATTGATGGTAGTGGTGAGGGTTATTTCATTGTGCATGGGCGGGGGCGGGGAGAGGGTCTTGCTCGCTACTAAGTACATTCACTGAGACTGCATTATGAAAATAATTTTAAAATTTCAATTCTGTCGGGGTTCCTTGTGATAACAAGGCATACCATCTTATATATATATATATATATATATATATACTAGTCTTTTGCACAGGTCCAATTTTAAAATACTACATTCACGTCTACTAGAAGTGTGCTATAAATGAAGTTCTTGAAATGTGAAATGCGGAGAGGAAATGGGGAAAGGAAAAAGAAAAAGTATGATGTGGTATGTGCTTTATAACTTTAGCAACTGATGTGGAGAAGCCAGGTTCTTGGAACAATGAACGGTGTCGGGGGCGAGGGGGCGACGGCGGGGCAGGGGGGGGGGGTGACAGGAAGTTGGGGTGCAGTCAGAGTAAAGGGGTGCGGACTGCAGCAGAATCAAACAGCAGGATGCGTCAGTGTCCGCACCAGGTGGCTACAAGATGGGGAAACCACACCCCATCACGAGATCACGCGCAGAGTGTGCTCAATACTTCCAGGCTTAAAGAGTCGGGCAACTGCACACATTATCGCCCACCCTCACCATGCAAATTGTAATAACAAATATCTCCCTTGCTCTAAGGGCATATATGTGTGTGCATATATATATATATATATATATATTATATATATATATTATATATGTGCATACATATATTTACATGTGCATATAATATGTATATATATATTTTCGGGCAAGACGTCATCGTCACTATTAGCATCATCTAATTAATTCATCACCATTTGCTATTAGAAATCGAGACTGCTTCTTTGTTGAAGATAAATAATCATCTCTTTGTTCATAGTAGTACTGTGTTCAATAATGACATTAGTTATACAGCATTGCCCGGCAGGTGAACAGGTGACCCTTTTGTTTACATACATATATGCATGTATAAATACATACAAATAATATACATATGTGTGTGTGTGTAAATATATATATGAGTCAGCCTCATGAAAATGGGCCAATTGGTGGTCAAGTGAAGATGTTGGCGTCGCAATTCTTAAAAGTGTAGTGCATTTCTTTGTTTCAGATTAAATTATCCTAGAAACAAATAAGGTTGTTGTATTTTCTCGACCTTTACATTCAGGATAAATTTAAGGACTTTCCGACACCTCTGTTAATGCTAAACTATAATTATACCGATCGACGCCGACATCCAATGATCGACGCTGACAACTTTAACAGATGTCGGCGTCACAATTCTTAAAGTGTAGTGCATTTCTTTGTTTTATATTAAATTATCGTGGAAACAAATAAGGTTGTTGTATTTTCTCTACCTTTACATTAAGGATAAATTTAAGGACTTTCCAACACCTCTGTCAATGCTAAGTTATAATTATACCGATCGATGCCGACATCCATGCTCGACACCGACAACTTTCCCCAATTGGCCTCTTTTTGTGATCCTGACTCATATACACACACATACATATGTTAAATCCTTAGACCATCTCTCTCGGCATTTGGCCGTCTAAAGGTATTACTACACTAACTACCACAGAGTGACCCCAGGTTTCACCGATGTTCTCATTGCAGGGAACTTGGCCAACCACCATAAGGTATCGCTACACAAACTATTGCAGTGAGACCTCAAGTGTCAGCAATGTTTGCGCTGCAGAGAACTCGGCCGACCACCTTAAGGGATTGCTACACAAACTACTGCAGTGGGACCTTAAGTGTCGGCAATGTTCGCGCTGCAGGGAACTAGGCCGATCACCATTAAGTTATCACCACACAAATTACTGCAGTGAGACCTTAATCGTTGCCAATGTTTACACTGCAGGGAACTTGGACATCCAGCTTAAGGTATCACTACACTAACTACTGAGGTGAGGCTATTCGCATCGTAAATGTTCTCACTGCAGGGATCTAGGCCGACCACTTTAAGGTATCACCACACTAACTGCTACCGTGAGACCAATGCTCTCACTGCAGGGAACTAGGATGATGCTCTAACTATCTCATCCCTGTCATTGACACGTATATGTATAAACATCATTCACCACTCGTATCACCCACACAAACATACTTTACTCACGAGCCGATACATTAATTATCATCATCAATCAGAAATAAGAAGCACCTAGACATGTAAAACATCTACACAGAATACGAAAGTCGCCCCTGTGATGAACATCAGAATGTGACATACACCCCTATAAGAGACAGAAACACAGCAAAGTACCTCCCCCCCACACACACTGAGACCAGACAGGCTCCAACTGATCCAACAAATGAGGCTATCAAACCCCAACATTACCTGACTACTTAATCACTTCTCCAATTACTATTTTATTTTGTATTTTTAAAGAAATATATACAGTATAACCCTATTATAATGCGATCGTTCGGGTTCATATAATGCAATCGCTAAAAGAAATTGGGGTCGCTTTAAATCAGGGTTCTCTTGACTAAATTACCTTTGAATTAAAGAATCATCGCATTAAATCTGAATTCATTTTAAATCGGGGCGCTTTATAATGGGGCATGCTATAACGGGGCTTTACTGTATACATATGTGTGTTTGTGTTTGTGTGTATGTATGCATATATATATATGTATATATGTGTATATATATATGTATGTATATACATATATATTTAAACATACAAATATTTTAATCAAAAAGATAGAAGGAATAAAAAAAACCAAGCCTTCGAATTCAACATATAATACAAGAAAATAATTATAGTAATAATAATGTACAACGTGGACCTTGTGCTTCGGATGGTTACATAGTCACGTGGAGCACTTGACATGGCAGTTGGACGTTGTCGGTGATGGATATCTTGGCGCTTGCACCACTTCCACCTCCACGCCGCCCCTACACCATGCTTTAATCTCACCAGTCCATACACAGTTCTCTCGAATAAGTAGATGCTGTGAAACAACTATCACCATCACGATACTTAAACGATTGCGAATTTCATTTCAATTAGACTTTGGCTTTTTTAAATGTGCTCCGCACATCCTATTAAAAATAAGAATCAAAAGATTGATAAAAAAAAATATTTAAAAAAACAGTAAGGTGGGACTTGTGACACCTTTTTCAAAATATATTTTACTGCTTAGGGTTTCAGGTTTAGTGCCTATTTTTATCTGTGTTTAATTGGAGAAATTAAAAGATACCCGACGGAAAAATTGCTTTCGCGACTGTTTTCACGGTAGCGTAATATGACATTAATAAGTAGCTACTTGACCGGTCAAAGGGCCTTACACAAGACACAACAGGGTATTCCGGGGATGGGAGCGGAGGGGATGGGAGGGGATGGGAGGGGATGGGAGGGGATGGGAGGGGAGGGGAGGGGAGGGGAGGGGAGGGGAGGGGAGGGAGGGGAGGGGAGGGGAGGGGAGGGGAGGGGAGGGGAGGGGAGGGGAGAGCAGAGCAGAGCAGAGCAGAGGAGAGACAGGGCAGGGCAGGGCAGGGCAGGGCAGGGCAGGGCAGGGCAGGGCAGGGCAGGGCAGGACAGGGCAAGATGTGCCTAGTCATGTGTAGGGCCCTAAAAGCAGGCAGCACCACCTCATCTGCTCAATTTGGTGTCGATGTCCTTGATAGTCGATTGCAGCTTGCCGAGCAGCTTGTCATACTCTTTGACGTTGTTCCCCGAGCATGTCTTCAGGTTCTCGGCGAGGCCCTGCAGCGTTGTCAGCAGCTCCCTGAAGTGGAACTTGCCATGTGGTGGAAGCGACTCAACGTAGCCACTGCACGCATCATAGAAGCTGGTCACCTCCTCAGAGAGGTGCATGAAGTTGGACGTGTGCTTGGCCGCAGTCAAGTTGAGCGCGTCCAGGCTGGCGCTCAGCTTCTTCGAGAGCTCCTTCAGCTGCTCCTTCGAAGGTGCCACCACTGCCTCATTATCATTGTCATTAGGTGAGGTCCTCTCCTTGTCCGAGTTGACTCGTTGGAGTGAACCGCGCACTGCCCGTTGTGGGGTCCCGCCGCCAGACGGCAGCACCTGCTTCCCGCCGGGGAGCACGGGCCGCGCCCCAGGCAGGAGCGGCTTGTTGGAGCCCAGTGGGCAGGAGGCGGCAGACACCTTCGAGTTATTCGCGGACGCCACCTCCTTTGCTTTGTTCTTCTTGTCCTTTTTGTCCTTGGAGCCCTGCTTTAGGAAGGGGAATTTGGAGCGCGCCGGCGTTGGGGCAGGGGCCGGCGCAGGCGCTTGGGAGGGTGCCGGATTGCCAGCAGTAAATTTGTAGTCATTGGCCCCAGGGTTGGCAGCAGCGGGAAGCGTGGGCCGCAGCTGCACGGTGAAGTCCAGCTTCCCGACAGGTGACCCCTTCTCCCATGGCGCCTTAGTTCGACCTTTACTGATGATACCCTCTATCACAGAGTCTGAGCTTGTTTCCTTGTCCCCCCTTTTCACACTATCCTTCGCGCCCAGGCCCGGCTTCTTTGGTACCGGCGGACTGAGCTTATTCCGCAAGAGACAGTCGGTACTCGCATAGTCGGACACCTTTTTGTCTATCCGGGCCTTCGGCTCGATGCTCTTGCTCTCCAGAACCACCTCCTCAGAGGAGGAGGATGGGTTACGCGGAGGAAACTTGGACACTGTTGCTGAAATTACCGACTTCTCAGGCTTACTGCTCTCAGTGACTGGGCTGTCCGCACAAGATTCCCATGCACCACGTGGTCGCCGGGGTTGTACCCGAGGCGATGGCTTTGGCTTGGTCCGCTTCCACTCATGCACCGGAGAACCCTGCGTTTGCGGCAGCTGCGGCTCGCTGTTTGGAGTGTTAGACACAATCGACATTACACTGCCCGCTGCCCCAGCACCACTAGGACTAGTCAGATCAGACTTCTGTCTTTGGAAAAAGGCGGACAATGACGGCTTCACCTCCGCCGGAGTGACGGTATGGCTGGAGGATGACCGGAGGATGGCGGAAGGTTTCACGTTGTGCTCAGTTGAGTTGCCCGAGTCCTTATCGCTGTCCTTACCAGAGTCACGGGCCTTATCCTCGGCCATACTCCGCTCGACGCCGGCCCTCCACTCCTCCACCTTCCGCGTCACCTCTGGGGTTGGCACATGTGGCTCCTCCCCGTTCTCACCATTAGCAGTCTTCTCTTTGGCGGGGCTTACAAAGCCACTGACAGGGTCTGAATTGTTGCGGAATGATGACTTATCTTCACTGTTTTCTAAGGATGCAAGGAAGGCGCCTATGCGTGCACCCTTGGGGATTGTCCCATAGCGACTGATGACATTCCTTACATTAGTCTCCTCTAATGAGCCTAGCGTAGTGCTAGCCTCCTGCTCGAGCCGGCTGCTCTCATCCTCCAGATCTGTAGACTGGCGGATGCGCTCACCTGCTTTCGTCTTTCGCAAGTTATGCCTGAAAGAAACTTTTTCCGGCAGCAAGCCATCTTCTATAAGGCCCTCAAGCTGATCAGGAGGTGGTGGAGGTGGAAGTGGTAGCGAAGCATCTGATTGGTCAGTATCAGGTGTCTTTGTAAGGTCATTGGTATTATTAGCTTTGACTGGACTCAATTCACTCAACGACCTCTCTCGGCTGCTGGACCGCGACCGTGCCTCGATGACTACGGTTGGGTCAAGACCTCGTTCCAAACTACTGCCAGGCGTACGATCCAAACTGCTACCAGGTGTACTCGACAGCTTTTCATCGCTACTACTCCCCGACCGTACATTCTCATTCAAGAACTGGAACTCTCGATCGACCACCGAATCCATCGAGTGAAGCTCATCGGGCGTTTGGTCATTCAACAAGCATTCGGTCTGCGTCTCTGACTCGACTACCGTCTCCGGGAAGGAGATGTCATGCGTGGGCGTGCTCCTGTTGGAGCTGCGTCCGGACTGCTCCTTAAAGGAGCTGGTGCGTTTAGGCGGGATGGGGGCTTTCTTCCCCCGGCCTGCCTTCTTAGACGATGAAGACACCAGGGAGACAAGGGAGGCGGGCTGCGAGAGCAGCGGTGAGTCTGGTTTGCTGTCTGGAATTGGCACTGGGCGTCGTGGCAGTGGGGGCGTAGACGCTGAAATACATGAGAATAATCTTACTATAACATTTAAGAATTTTTTTTTAAATCAACATAATTTCAAATGTCCATATTTATCCTTGTGCTTTATATTTGTTTGTTGGCGTTCATGTTCTAGTAACATGTATGATCATATCAGGACAGCATTAAACACATTGCTTAGGTATTTGGAAGCAAACTATCAGGATCTTCGATTTCTGTCATAATTATTTTGTAGATACATATAATAAGGTGGTCATTATAACTTATCTTGCTTTAGCTTGAAGGAATTGTTCTTTTAAAGGATTGATCTTTGTAGTAAAAAATATCCCAAATTAACTTTGATGTGCACGTCGAAACATTGCAGATGGTAGGCTTCATTCAGCAAAATGCCAATTGACTTCCTAATCCTTCTGTGCAGGAACACCTGATTTCAGATTAATAAGTCCACCAATATTTAAGTTGCACATGTAGTATCAAATCTAGGCAGTTTTTTTTTGTTTCGTAAATGACATACATTTATCAGTTTATCTGGTCTTAACTTACTTTGTATCAAGCGACTAAAGCTGCGAATGAGGCGCAACCTCAGTATACCAAAGAGCAACACAAGCAAACATACGAAAAGGCACCCGCCCACCCACACTCACATAGGAGCCGACCCAGTGCCAGATTTAGAGGAAGAGAGGCACTAGGTTATTCCACTTGTGAGGCCTCTCCCAAAGCGCTATGACAGTGCCACATATATTATCCACCTTGACCGGAGCTCTTTTAGACCCTAGGCTTCAGCCTGCCAAGCCTATAGGTAAATCAGGCACTGGGCCGTCGACACACAGCTCAACACCCACTTCTACACAATCACAGAAACATCTTGCGCACCCATCATAGCAACCATTGAAAAACACACACACACGCACACACGCACAGCTGACTATACCATTTACTAGAACAAACAAAATCTGTACACAACCCATCCTACCAACCTGATGCTAACCTCAGTATTTAAAAAAAGCCAGGATTTAATAAACACATAACAAATAATGCAAAAAATGACACCATACAATAAAGGAGAGAGAAAAAAGGGAAAAAATACTGTGGTAAATGATGATAATGATGATAATTGTCATGATTTTGTTTGTTGATTTAGGTACTAGCAATAATCTAAGGCTATATCAGGACGAGTACCAACTTGTGACTGTGCATTCATGGCGACTTTACAGTGCTGCCCCACTGGGAGACCAGCCCGCCAGCACCATTACCCGATTTCCTACTCAGTCTCATTCTCCTGATACTGAGCTAACCAGTCCTTGCCTTATTCTAGTCATGCAGAGCGCGAGGACAGGTAGCGACAAGTATAAAATTGGTAAGTCATTGGTTTGACTCGACCGGGAATCAAACTCCTGAACTTCCACACTGGAAGCCTGCACTCTACCGATTTGGCCACCACTTTTAATAAATAGATGGGTATACATAAATATGTATATTAAACACACTGTTAATAATTAAGGACATCATATATTTAATTTGAATATATATATATCAGACGACAGGTGAAAAAGCTGCATGCTTTCATGATGCGACAAATAAGGAAATACTCAAACGGACGGGGCTGCCCTCTATGGAAGATCTTCTGATCAAAAAGAATCTCCGGTGGACTGGACACCTCATGAGGATGTCATCAGACAGGCTACCAAAGCAGATCCTCTATTCTCAACTGTCTTCTGGTTACAGAAAGAGAGGGCACCCTCGTCTCCGGTTCAAGGATACCATCACGAGAAACCTGAAGCTGAGAGACATTAAGACCGACTCATGGACATCACTCTCACAGCAGAGAGCTAAATGGAGAGTGGCAGTCAAGTAATGAAAGCAGTCTTTGTCGCATCACGACCGACAGCATGATGATGATAATGATGATGATATATGTATACACACACACATACATATTATATATACACATACATGAATTATACATAAGTGATGGACAGTGTCCTACTCTGCTTGAGAAATAAAAGAGTGACACTGAGATAGCTTCAAAACTCACGGTGCTTTCTGGTTTATTTCATCAAGGTCAGATTAGGAATGACCTGTCCCTCGAGAGGGTGGGGGCTAGCAACAAGTGCAACAGTCCACCCTAGAGACTGCTTCTGCTAGCATACTGCCACTTGTTGCTACTTGCTGCCAGTGTGGTAGCAAGGGTGCTGGCCGATTGCTACACTATGTGTGCATATATATTGTATATCCAATATATATATATGGCATATATATATGCATGTATGCGTACATATATATTATGTATTAGGATATTCTCTAAAACTGGGCACCACATATTTGATTTCCATGTTACGATGGTGATAATAAATTATTTCTTTTATTAATAGCAAGTCAAATAATTATTGTTGCCTTTGTGTATTAAGTATGTTAGCCATACTACATATATTTAATCTATCACACAAAACACATCAAAAGTATATTTGTATGTTTTTGTGCTAGAGTGAAAATGTGAAAATCTACACAAGACTTTTTTTCAACTATTTTCTCGTAAGACATAATCTTGTTTGCTTAACTGTAATAAATCAAATCTTGTTTGACTTTGTTGTTGTATATTAAATTGTTGTTCTTGATGTGTCTTTGAATTCCATGTTACACAAGTGATATTAACATATTGCTCAATTTGTATAAGATCTAAATAAAAAAGTGAAATAGTTTTGTTTCAACTCTGACAGATGCAAAACATGTGAACCTTCACATGAACATAGAATCTGCTATTACTTGGAATGTTTTTATGTTATTATTTGGAAGGTTTATTCTTTTGGTTTCCATGTCACACACTTTAGTGCCCATTTTCAGAGAATGACCCATTTACACATGTTTACAAATTAATTATACATGTGTTTGCATAAATGTATGTATGTGGATGTATATAATACATACAATATATTATATATATTCTCACATTCTTTGTAGTGATAGCAATTACAATTTCTGGTGCGCACCCGGTCCAATGAAGCTGATACTCGACTCACAAGACCGATATAAAAACTTCTGTTTCTAATATACAAAAATGGATAAAGGTTTGAAATTTAAATTTCTTAAATAAACCCTCTCCTCCAAATTTGATTCTATGACTGCGGTGCTTTAGTGCACCTAGGTTGCGTGTTCCTTCACGCTGCTATGGAGTCTACACTCACAATGCCCATGCCGAGCGCTCTTTGGAGAGTCAGTCACTTTCTCCCTCTTCTTGGCGGGTAGTATCGGTGGAGGCTTCTTTTCATTCGCCTTCTCCAGCTCCTTCTCAACCTCTGCAAACAATAGCGAAAGTGTAATTTGTTTAGTTGAATATAGCTTTGTCTTTTGATGGAAAGTTTTTGGCTTTCGCTCACAAGATGTTCGATGTAGTAACCATCCACATATTTCCTCCAATATAATGACAGATTCCCTACAGCCTACCAATACATTTTCTCCATTATACATTATGACCCCATTATAATGCGATCGCTCAGGTCCATATAATGGAATCGCGAAACAAAATCAGGGTTGTACTAAATCGCGGTTCACTTTACTGAATTACCTTTGAATTAAAGAATTCTGGGTCCAATGATCCAAATTTGTATTAAATAGGAGCGCGTTATAAGGGGGTTTAACTGTAATTACAGGTTCCCTACAGCCTAACAATACATTTCCTCCATTATAATGACAGCTTCCCCATAGAATACAAATAAATTCCATCCAGTCTACAAGAGAATGCCATTATTTGAATGACAATTTCCCCATACTCTACCAACGATTTCCTTCCATTTTTATTGAGTTATCCCCTAATCTATCAATAATTTCCTTCATTTCTAATGACAGTTTCTTGATAGTCTACCAATAAACTTACTCCATTTAAATTAGTTTTCCTGATTATCTACCAATAAATTCCTTCTATTTACAATTGCAATTTTCCCATATTCCGTCACTAGGGCCGCGTTCAGGGTCCGTCTCGGAGGTACCTCGTAGACGTCTTGGCAATGCTTTTTGGCTTATTTCCATTCAGGTTGTGTCTCTGAGACGCCTCCCATTTCAGACAGGAGATGAAAAGCACCTCGAAAATGGCTGCCGTATTCAGTGGTTTCAGCCAATAACAGCGCAGCTTTTCCATTGCAAATGGCCGCCGCCTATGGAGGTCCCCATTTTCAAGGCAGCCAACAGCTAAATGCGTTCAGACTAGCGTGACGTCAGGGCCGCCTCCGAGGTGCCTCCGTGACGGACCCTGAATGCGGCCCAGGTTAATCAAAGTAGGCCTATTCAATAGATCTAAGACGAATGGTACTGCCATCTGGTGGATCAAGGTAAAACTATTCAATAGGTTTAAGGCACTAGTAATAATGTTGCCACCTAGTGGTTCAATGTACGCTAGTTATCGGTCTAGCAAAAGTGTGATGGTGGTTTGTTCAAATGCATGTTTGTTTATTTATTTGCTTGTTTGTTTGTTGATTAATTTGTTCGTTCATTCAACATATTGGAATCACTCGCATAAGCACTCGTAAACCTTTAGCGACACAGTGAGAAAAGTTAGTCATTCTATGGTTGCCTAGCAATTTTCCCCCACATTTTGCACATAATTACACTTTTTTAGTAGCAACGATAATAACTATTCCCATTTACTGTAAATGCTGTAATTGTCAAAACATTACTTTAACTAACTATTTTCTTTCCCTTATCTATACTAAAATAATAATTTATACAAAAATAATGTGTTATTAATTAATATACTAGCACAACTACAATTACAAAACAATACAACTACTATTGGATTCAGATTGTATCTATTTAAAAAATTACAAAACACTACAACTACCACTGAATTCAGATTATATCTATTTTTACAATTCCCAAACATTACAACTACCATTGGATTCAGATTATATCTATTTTTACAATTCCAAAACATTACCACTACCATTGGATTCAGATTATATCTATTTTTAACAACAACAAAATTGTCTACATACCCTCACTAATGGAGGAGTTTTGGAACATGGTTTCTAACGCGTGGTGGATTTGTTTAAAGGTGGGTCGGTCGACATCCTCCCACTGCCAGCACTGCATCATGAGGCTGTAGACGTTAGCTGGACAGCCGGCCGGACGCTCCATGCGGTAACCCTTCTCGAGCAGATGATACACCTCGGTCAGGTCGACGCCAGGGTACGGAGACCTGCCGTATGTCGCCAGCTCCCATAGTAACACGCCAAACGCTGCAAGAGGCCATACAAGCATTACAGGAGTGCAAGGAGGTTCTTACAAGTGTATGTACTATATATAACATACAAGGCGCATTGGTAAATGGTGCAAGAAGTCGTACAAGCATTACAGGAGTGCAAGGAGGTTCATACACGTGTAAGTACTATATATAACATACAAGGCGCATTGGTAAATGGTGCAAGAAGCCATACAAGCATTACAGGAGTGGAAGGAGGTTCTTACAAGTGTATGTACTATATATAACATACAATGTGCATTGGTAAATGGTGCAAGAAGCCGTACAAGCAGTACAGGAGTGCAAGGAGGTTCATACAAGTGTATGTACTATATATAACATACAATGCACATTGGTAAATGGTGCAAGAGGCCGTACAAGCATTACAGGAGTGCAAGGAGGTTCTTACAAGTGTATGTACTATATATAACATACAATGCACATTGGTAAATGGTGCAAGAGGCCGTACAAGCATTACAGGAGTGCAAGGAGGTTCTTACAAGTGTATGTACTATATATAACATACAGTGCGCATTGGTAAATGGTGCAAGAGGCCGTACAAGCATTACAGGAGTGCAAGGAGGGTCTTACAAGTGTATCTACTATATATAACATGCAATGGGCATTGGTAAATGGTGCAAGAAGCCGTACAAGCATTACAGTAGATCAAGGAGGTTCATACAAGTGTATGTACTATATATAACATACAATGCGCATTGGTAAATGGTGCAAGAAACCGATAAGCCATTACAGGTGCTTAAGGAAGTTCTTACAAGTGTATGTACTATATATAACATACAATGCGCATTGGTAAATGGTGCAAGAAGCCGCACAGGCATTACAGGAGCTTAAGGAAGTTCTTATGAGTGTATACTATGCAAAACACATGATGTGTACTGGCAAATGCCATACAAGCATTACAGGAGTGTCAAGAAGTTCTTACAAGTGTATACTACATAGAACACATTACAGCACATATAGCAAGCATTAGATTTTTGTTTGTTTGTTGTTTTATGTCCTAGCAACATCTAAGGTCATATCAGGACGGGTACCGACTTGTGACAGTGCGCACTCATGGTGACTTTATAGTGCTGCCCCACTGGAAGACCAGGCCACCAGCACTATGACCTGATATCCCACTCAGTCACATTATCCTGACACTGAGCCAACCAGTCCTTGCCCTATCCTAGAGGAGCATTAGGAAGTTCTTAATAGTGTATATACTACATATAAGATCAAATTTGCATCAACACCTTTAACGATGTGTACTCCTAATTTCGGCAGGGGGTTTAGGGGGGGGTCCGCTTAAGCTCTCTCTCTCTCTCTCTCTCTCTCTCTCTATTATTTTTTAATTTAATTTTTTTTTGACAAAACGATGTGGACGTTTTGGCGTACACGCGTACGCCTAGCTACGCCCCTGACCACTGCAAGAGGATGTACAAGTTTTAGAGAGGTGTAAGGAAGTTATTTACACATATAACACATAATGGGTATCACCGCTGAAATAGTACCTACAAGTCTTACAGCAGTGTAAGGAAGTTCTTATGAGTGTTTGTACTATATATGACACATAATGTGTATCACTGCTGAAATAGGACGTACAAGTCTTACAGAAGTGTAAGGAAGTTCCTATGAGTGTATGTACACATATAACACATAATGTTTATCACCACTGCAATAGGACGTACAAGTCTTACAGCAGTGTAAGGAAGTTCTTACGAGTGTCGCCATGCTACATATAGCACACAATGTGTATTTTCAAATGCGGTAGTAGGCTATACAAGTTTTACAGCAGTGTAAAAAAGTTTCTAGCAGCTTTCAGACCAGCGTGCTGCCACCTGCCCACTCCCCCCCCCCCACCCCCTGTGGCACTACAATCAATCGAGGTCACAGGAGTAGGGATGTATAAACCCACTACACTATCTCAGTTTGTGCGCAACTCACCCCACACGTCTGAGCGTGTAGAGAACCGGTTGTAGGCGAGTCCTTCCGGAGCCGTCCACTTAATGGGGAACTTGGCGCCTGCGTGCGCAGTGTACGTGTCATCCTTCATGAGTCGCGCCAGCCCAAAGTCTGCAACTTTCACCAGGTGGTCTGCCCCGACCAGGCAGTTACGAGCCGCCAAGTCCCTGAGGGAAACCAGGACAAGTTATTCAGGTACATCAACACAACTAAGTTGATTAGGCTCAGAAGCATGCTTTGATGGGTATTCAATCGCATAATTATCATTTTGTCAATCTAAACTAGCCAGAATAAAACTTAAGGAATGAAGGACTGAATAAAGATTTCCATCTTGGTGATATTTCTTAAATTATATTGATAAAACAGGGTTCATACAAACATTTGAAAATGAAATTCAAGGGTTTTGTGGACTTTCAAACACAAGTTGTTAAAGGGGTTTTCAAGGGTTTTTTCTGTGTTCAAAATGTATCACAAGATGCAAGTGTTTCAAATGCTTTCTCAGCAACATATGTTTTTGTTTACCCTATAATTAAGTAACTAAATAAAAAGTGACAACATAATATTATTGAACATTTATTTACATTGTATGGTTTACCATTCACCAAGTTAACAGCCACCTTGGTAAACACTCACCACAACAACACTTGACATGGCATTAACAAAACAAGTTTTACACTAGCAGCGTAAAAGGTGAGGCTCGCTGGAAATTGGCATTTTCAAGGGTTTTCAAAGTTTTATTTGAAAACAGGAGATATTCAAGGGTTTTCGGGTACTCTTGAATGTTATTTAGAAATTCAAGGGTTTTCAAAGGTTTTTGGGGATCTGTGTGAACCCTGGATGAAGTTAGTCTTAATGATAATACAGTTTTGGGATAACCTTTATGCTAACAGCCTGAAACTAGCCTGGTAATAAGGCCCCCAAGAAAAGTCGTAAAGCCCTCTGTGCAGACCTGTGTATAAAGTTCTTCCCCTCTAAGTAGGCCATGCCCGCTGCAATCTGCGTGGCAATGTACATGAGCACAGTCGGCCCGATGTCGTCACGCCCCGCATTGCGCAGGTAGTCAAGCAGGTTTCCTTGCGACATGAACTCAGTGATGATGTAGAAGGGTGGTTCACGCGTGCACACACCTGTGGAAATAAAGACGCGATGAATCAGTACTAATACTGTTAATGCTGCAATTATGCAGGGATGAAAGTTTGATTGATTGACTGGTGGTTTTTTTTAATGCTATGTCAGCAACAAAGGCCATATTGTTGGGGAGAAGTGTTTAATTTGTATTCTGTCTATTTTCGTTTAACCCATTACTTGTACACAGTGTAAAGACACATATGAAGTTAAAAAGCTCCCAATTATAAGTGGTCTCCGACAAAAAAATCACGGAAATCTATGCCTACAGTGAGATTTTCTGTAAACCGACAGCGAATTGCCACGAAAACACAGTGTTAGGAGGGATGATAGTGGTTTCAGGCACACAAAAAAAGCGGAAATCAAGCCGAGATTATTATCCCGGTTGCAAATTTCTGTCTTAGAGGCTAGCTACAATGCCTCCATCATACATAATCAATTCCCCCAGGCTGTGAAAAGCCAGGAAATCCGCTTAAAAACGGAAAAAATATCATCCCTGATTAGCAGATGCTGATAGTGCTGCAGGATTGCAGTACTGTAAAAATTTGTTATAGTTACATGGCCCTCGTGTGTGCGTGGGCGAGAGCAAGGGGAATAACCAAAGTTGGAGTCCTATATATTGAATAGATGTTAATTAGCTGCTCTGACTCAATCTACCAATTATAGGAGGCTGGAGAGAGGTGCTTTCCGTCTTGCTATAGGCTGCTAGGCTGGAAAGGTGAATAAAAGAGCGCTATAGCGAATCAGCGCTAAGCGGGGTAATGCGCTAAGTATACCAGTGTATGTTTACCTAATAGTTGCACAAGGTTGGGATGCTTCATTTCCTTCATAATACACGCTTCCTCCAAGAAGTCCTTGAGTGCCATCGTGTCTTCTTTGAGAGTCTTGACTGCAACCGTCTTGTTATAGCGCTTCCACACACCTTCATACACGTCACCGTACTGTCCACCGCCTGCAAGGACAGCAACAAGTTCGGTCAGACACGCTAACCAATTGTAATTTACCAGCTTGGTTTGACAGGCCCTTCTCTGAAACTGGGTACCACATTTGTGACATGGACACCAAACTTGGAAACATTCAAAATAATAGCAGAAAACATTCAAATATAATAGCAGAATCCATGTTCGTATTGAAGGCTTACAAAGTTGAAAAAAAGGTATTGCACTTTTTCATTTTGATCGTATACAAATTGAGCAATAGGTTAATATGTCCCGTGAAACAGAGATTAAACACACACCCAGAACATCATGTTAACTAGATGTGATTGATTACAGTTAAGTAAGCAAAATTATGTCTGACAAGAGAAAGAAAGATGCATTTTTTCCCCACTTTAGCACAAAATCATACAAGCATACTTTTGATACATTTTCTGGGACAGATTAAATACATGTAGTATTGCTAAAATACTTAACATACAGAGGGAACAATAACTATTTGGCTTGCTATTGTAGTGGTCTGCACTGACCTCTCAGGCAAGTAACCACATAGACAGGTAGCCATGGGTAGTGTGTTGATATCACCGGAATGCAAAGAGATGTGGGTTTGAGTCCCGCTCTAGGCGCAATATTTCCCATTTTCATCACCCCTATGCCACTGGTTGCAGTGACCAGGATCCTGTACAAGCTACGCGCTGTATGGTTGTTGAACCTACCCTGTGTATGTATGTGTAAGTGCATTGCCTGTATGTATGTAATTGTAAGCATTAAAAGACTTACAATTCCAGGGGGACGAGTGTAGTAGTCTGCACTGACCTCTCAGGCAAGTAACCACATAGACAGGTAGGCATGGGTAGTGTGTTGATATCAGGGAGCCTAGGTGGTATAATAGTTAGCACACTGGCCTGGAATGCAAAGAGATGTGGGTTCGAGTCCCGCTCTAGGCGCAATATTTCCCATTTTCATCACCCCCATGCCACTGGTTGTCGGGACCAGGATCCTGTACAAGCTACGCGCTGTATGGTTGTTGAACCTACCCTGTGTATGTATGTGTAAGTGCATTGCCTGTATGTATGTACTTGTAAGCATTAAAAGACTTACAATTCCAGGGGGACGAGTGTAGTAGTCTGCACTGACCTCTCAGGCAAGTAACCACATAGACAGGTAGGCATGGGTAGTGTGTTGATATCAGGGAGCCTAGGTGGTATAATAGTTAGCACACTGGCCCGGAATGCAAAGAGATGTGGGTTCGAGTCCCGCTCTAGGCGCAATATTTCCCATTTTCATCACCCCCATGCCACTGGTTGTCGGGACCAGGATCCTGTACAAGCTACGCGCTGTATGGTTGTTGAACCTACCCTGTGTATGTATGTGTTAGTGCATTGCCTGTATCTATGTAATTGTAAGCATTACAAGACTTACAATTCCAGGGGGACGAGTGTAGTGGTCTGCACTGACCTCTCAGGCAAGTAACCACACAGACAGGTAGGCATGGGTAGTGTGTTGATATCAGGGAGCATAGGTGGTGTACTGGTTAGCACACTGGCCCGGAATGCAAAGAGATGTGGGTTCGAGTCCCGCTCTAGGCGCAATATTTCCCATTTTCATCACCCCCATGACACTATTTAAAAAAAAGAAGAAATAATTATGGCCATCATAACATGGAAAACAAATATGCTGTACCTAGTTTCAGAAAACGACTCGCATCCGATTTAGAATTAGATACGGGTTCATTTAGTAAGCATTTGTTGCTGCATAAAAAAGGAACACTAAGACAATTTAAACAAACATGTTACTGATGAAACCTATGGTGTTAGCATTTCGGCATGCACATGAAAATTAATCTAGCATATTTTCACTTCAAATATCCCAACAGTTAGTCATTTATAATAAAAGTTAGATCAAACTGAAGCAAGGTAGATTATGCGGATCAACCTAATAGATTTATCTAAAAAATAATTGGCAGAAACACAAACCCATTGGACTATGGAACTTTAATTAAACTTACCAAGGCGATGTTTCATGGCAATCTCTGTTCGCTCAATCTCCCACTTGTCAGGTTCTGGGCTCATACCAAACACAGTCGGCTTGTTACGCTTCGGTGCTGGGTAGAGCAGGTTCGTAATGAGCCCATCCGCGTGCTGCGAGTGGTGGTGCACCAACTCCGCAAGCGTGTTAAAGCGGTGTTCAGACGTCACGTAAACCTACAGGTACAAAAGGGAGTAATAATAATAATAGCATTTCTAATCAAAACAACATTAACAACCATTATATTATCATCAGTATTTACAACCATAATAGACGGTTTCCACCACCAACCTGCTCTTTCTGACATCAGAGAAGTTAAAACACTTCCTGCCATGAATATGGCCTCTTCTGCAGACACGGCATAAAACAACCAATCAATCAAGCAATCAATCACCCTGATGTCAGTAGCTACAACTAATGTATTGGGTGGCAGCTCTGTATTATTGGGCGGCAGCTCACTGCTCATTGCTCCATGGAAAATATCTTACAGATGATTTCCACCATCAATCTGCCCCCTTCTGGCAGTGTCAAGAACTAAGGTATCGGGTAACAGTCACTGCGGATGCCCTGTGGAAGAAGTCATTTTCTACATAATTCCATATGGGCCTACATAAGGCTCCATGGCTTCTATTAGGCTAGGTAATCATTCTCCCAAACTTATATTAGGCTAGGTAATCATTCTCCAAGACTTCTGCTAGGTTAGGAAAGTTGTCAGTTCATCATGAGTCACCTCTCAACGGACCATGTGACTCCACCCAAAAAGGACTGAATTGATAAGAGCGCTAGCTCGCTTTCCATGCTGGAGATTGTGTATTCAAACCACAATTGAATCAAAACCAACGACATGCAGATACTTGTTATGACCTAGCCTGGCGCTCGCCATTAATAGGATAAGGAAAGCATAGGTTTTCTCACTATCAGGATAATGTGGCTCAGTGGGATATCAGGTCATGGTTCCAGTAACCTGGTCTCCCAGTGGGGCAGCACTATAAATACCAGGTCATACCTTTCCATCGGAGTCCTCACTGATACGGTAGTGGTAGACCCTACCCTCATAGCGCAGGGAAATGGAGCGCTGGCCGGGGCTGCTCTCGCTTTCCCGCACCAGGAAGCTGCCATTAATACCGGAGGAGAGCAGGTACTCAGCAGCATTACGTGCCACTGGCCCATGGTACCATGAGAACTTGTCGAGCGAGTTGACAGGTGCGATGTAGTTGGACGGCACCCATCCAAGCTCTCCGGGCTTGTTCTGCACCTCGGCCCATTCGCCAGTCTTGTTGTATCCGAGGATTCGCACCTGATCTCCTGCGCAAAAGAAGGAGAGAGAGAGGGAGAAAAAAAATCCTTATTAGGTTAATTCAACTTAATTAGTAATCCCTAAATATGATTAGCTCATAAAGTCAAGTCAATTTTACTGTCTGGTTTAAGGGGTTAGCTCTCGACGTCAATACAATTATACGCTCTGGCTATGGTCATGCACCAGTGAGGCAGCACTATAAAGACGCCATGAGTGCAATTTGCCATAAGTCGGTACCTGTCCTAATATGACCTTAGATGTTGCTAGGATGTTAAAACCCCAACAAACAAACAAGTTGGTACCCATCCTGTTATCACATTAGCTGTTGCTAGGGCGCAAAACCCAAACAAACTCTCAGCAAGTATTATCATATTTTACTGCACGCACGCACGCACGCACGCACGCACGCACGCACGCACGCACGCACGCGCGCATGTATGTGTATGTGTGTGCGCGCGCGCGCGGGCACACACACACACACACACCCACACACACACGCACACACACACACATCCACACACACACACGTTATTGATGCGAAGTCACTTTTTTCAGCGTTCCATTCGGAATTTATGAAGCCAAATTTTCAGACAGTACTTACTCCAGAGAGATATACATATCTAATTGTAAGCCAAATTAGAACTACACCGGAAATGGCCAGTCGGGAGCCCCTGGTCGATTTTACATGGTCCATATATAAGGTAATCTTATACATATAGTGTGTATATATCAACAGTCAGGAACGTGTGTCCTTATTGATGTGTGTGTGTGTGTGTATGTATGTATGTATGTATGTATGTATGCATGCATGCATGCATGCATGCATGCATGTATGTATGCATGCATGCATGCATGCATGCATGCATGCATGTATGTATGTATGTATGTATGTATGCATGCATGCATGCATGCATGCATGCATGCATGCATGCATGCATGTATGTATGTATGTATGTATGTATGTATGTATGTATGTATGTATGTATGTATGTATGTATGTATGTATGTATGTATGTATGTATGTGTGTATGTATGTATGTATGTATGTATGTATGTATGTATGTAGGAAATATGGCATGCGTCTAAGTCAAAGCTTATGAGAACTTCCTTTATTTTCCCCAAAATAACACACCCACCCACACCCACCTTACAACACCTGGGCCGCGTTCAGGCTCCGTCTCGGAGGCGCCTCGGAGGCGCCCGTGACGTCAGGCTAGTCTGAACAACAACAGCCAGTTGGTCGCCTCGAAAATGGCCGCCCCCATAGGAGGCGGCCATTTGCATCGAAATGCTGCGCTCTGATTGGATGAAACCACTGCATGCGGCGGCCATTTTCGAGGCGCTGTTTGTCTCCAACCTGAAAGGGAGGCGTCGCCGAGACGGACCCTGAACGCAAATAGACCAAAAAGCATCGCGGAGACGTCGCCGAGGCGCCTCCGAGACAGACTCTGAACACGGCCCAGGTGTTGTAAGGTAGTCGTATACCGCTGGTTACCGGCGGGTACAGGGGAGCGGACGAGAACCAGCGCACGGGTGGAGGTCGTAAATAAACCACTTGATACACAGACGTTATGGCCTTCAGTGGATACTTTACATGGTGTCAAAATATACGGATTTTCGGTTCGGATTTATATATTGGCAAAGAACATCATTATTCTCGGGTGACAGAGTGGGTAGCAGGATTATGTAACAGAGAAGCAATGGGTGCCCCACTAGCTTTGTGACATAAGCGCCGATGTGGAAATGTGATAACACATATCGACCGAGATTGTGATGTGATGTTCATACTTAAAGAGAGGGTTGATAATTATTGAAATCTTCCCTTCCTGCACCAGAAAGAGTGCATTGAGGGAGAGAAGCATTGCTATATGTTTGTTGTAACTGTCTGCAACTACCTGTTACCACAGGACCGATGGACAAGCACACCCAGCCATCCTGCATACATTATGGACACCACCTGCAGTTGGGGTTGAGTGACAGCTTCCCCCTATTAGGGCGTCACCATCCAGGCTGTAGAGGGTGTCTGATTGGCTGGCTGTGTGAGCCCAGTCACCTGCATTCCTTATACCTGACACCCAGACCCCACTCTAGGCACTCTTGGATAGACTCTCTAGCAAGACACACTCCACTTTCTACACTCAAATGAGCAACATCTATTCCAAAGACACTGAGCTGTGTGCAACAACCATTGGACTCTGGTTCAATGGGTGGTAGGCACTGATTCGGATATAGACAAGCAAGAGTCATGCGGATCTATGTGGGCAGTTGGTAAGGAGTGAGGCTGATAGGTCGCCAGTAGGTGAACAGGGGTTGATGCCAATAAAGCACAACCTCTTCACTGTCAATCTTGCGCGGCTTGTCTTCCTTTATTTCTTATGAGTTGTTGAGAGTAATGACAGGTGGGAACTGACAGACAGTTGTCAGAACACACCTGTGGAGACCAGTAATGTTTGGGGTTCAGACAGCTGAGTCCCGGCATATTACAAGATGGAGAACTGGTGTTTTCCCGAGGTACTAGCCTCGGATAGTCGTGGGTCAGGGAGAAGGAAGCACATCCGGGTCCAGAAATCTTTGATATACTTAATAGGATAAAAAATGATCTTAACTCTTTGTGGATACTATTGCGTTTTCGTTTTGGTTCTAGCAAAACGTGATAGTCGTGGTAGGGTGTGTGGGCCCTGACCCTCTTTGTGTTTCCTCCTTTTCTTCATCTTCTTCTTGCTCTTTTTCATGAGGGGCTTCTTATTACAGGCCCTCGTGTACTCGTCCCCTTCCGAAGAGTGCACTTTCTTTTTGTGTTTGCATATGTGCACAGACACAACCACTTCTTCCTCTGACTCATTGTCAGACTAGGCCTGATCTTCAGTAGGATCCTCCCACTCCGATTCATCGGGATCCAGCACCACCTTGAATTTCTTCTTCTTAGTGGCCACTCTGGAGGGCAACATGTCCATCTTTTTGTTGAACCAGTCTGGCGACTTGTTCATCTAGGTCAGTTGGTCCGGGGCCGGTATCGTACCCCCCCCCCCCCCTGCCTCGGCTGAATCCCTTTGTTCAGGTGAGGGAAAATGTTGTACCCGTGCCGGTGGTGAGCGGTCTTCATCTTCACTGAGCGCATGAGATGCCTCTGCCTTACTCCTCTTCGTAGCCATAGCTCGGAGACTGTGAGTAAAAACAAAAACCAATGGTTAGGCATTGCTTAGGCTCACTATCACACTGATAATTAGAGTATAATTATATGAGGTGTGTATTATGGCGTTAAAAACAGTATTTAATGCAGGCATTTGGCTAATTTGACAGTCGCAGGATGACGGTACGGTAAACCAACCGATCCAAACGAGGGATAGGGACCAGTGTAGAGGTGCCCTCCCACACTCTAAGAACCTATAAACTTCTCCCACCCGTGGCTTTCTTCGCCAACAAGTTGAAGAAAATACTATAGGACTCGAAGGTACGCCTCAACGAGAATAACAAATGGGGAATCTTAATGAAACCCAGGAATAAATCCTAGCGATGTAAGTGGCTCCTGCCAAACTTCTCTCCATTCGGCAATGGGCGGTTTAATTAATAACCGAACAATGGATGCACTGTTCTAACGATTATGTACCACAATCGAAACTAAGCTGTAAATCAGCTAAAACTTAGTGAAAAGTTTAAAAAAACTTTGTATGTGAATGCTAACATGAACTGAACCAACATATCGATTTTGAAAGATACTAACCTTGTTGGTTTTGTAGTTAAATTAGAAAAACTGCCGGAGCTGGTCACAAACATCCTCCTGCAGTGAGCTGATTAGGCTAATTGCTGGACCTGGATGTGCTTCCTTCTCCCTGGGCTATGAGTAGCCAGAGGCACAGTACCAATGTAATATATATATATATCCAGAATGCAGCGGGAGGCTGGGGCACTGGGGTATCTGTAAAATGGTGGGTAGAGGTGCAGAGGATTCACTGAATCATCAGTGAATCCTTTGCACCTCTACCCACCATATATATATAAGCACATTTTTTATTACCAAAAATCGGCAGTTGCTGAGTGATTCAGGGAATCCTCTGCACCTCTACCCGCCATATATATATAAGCACATTCTTTATTATCAAAAATCGGCAGTTGCCGAGTGATTCAGTGAATTCCTCTGCACCTCTACCCACCATCTTACAGCTGCCCCAGTGCCCCAGCCTCCCGCTGCATTCTGGGAGCCCGGTGGCTGAGGTGATACTTTATCTACCTCACACCCCATCACCATAACGTAGATCCATCCACATTGCATTCAGCCCAGTTATCTTAATCGCCCACAGCAGGCTGCACTAACAAAATACTTCTATTTACCACAGGGTAAGATCAACGAATAAGTAGAGCACACGCTTTTCATGTACGACTATGAGAGACATAGGGGTTCAATCCCAGGCCGAGTCAAATAAAAGACTGTACGCGTGTCGCTACCTAGCCTGATGCTAGGCATTACGAGGGTAGGTCAAGGACTGATTGACGTAGTGTCAGGATAATGTAATAGGGTGGGGTAGCGGGTCATAGTGCTGGGAGCACTGTATCCCAAACAGGCATCACTATTATATAGTGTCACCATGATGGTGCACTGTCACAAGTCAGTACCCGTCCTGATCTTAAATGTTACTAGGATGTCAAAGCTAATCACTCACTACTCACCCAAACCTACTGCAAGAAGTTGCAGAATCCGATGGTTTTAGATCAATATATTAGCTTATTCATTATAATATATTCTATCTTAGTTTTAAGTACCCTTTATTTTAAAACCATGCTAAGTTAATTCTAGCATGCCCCTAAAAATATTGGGTACCATGGTCTTTGACAGTGACAGGTTTGATTAAAGTTGCATAGTCCGATGGTTTTGAGTTTCTCTCATTTTCTGAGATAAACATATTAGGTTGATCGTTTTAATCTGTCTTACTTTAGTTTGAAGTAACTTTTATTTTAAATCGCTAACTTTTGAGATATTTGACATGGAAACATGCTAAATTAATGTTGGCAAGCTTGCCAAAACTCTATCACCATAGCGGCATAGGCTTCTGCAGTAACAGGTTCTATTAATTGACTCAGTATCCCCTTATATATATGTGACGACAAATGTTTAATAAGTGCACCAGCATTTAAGTTAGATATGTAGAATCAAATCTAGATAATTGTTTTGGTTTTGAAAATGATATGTTTTCATCGGACTATGCAGCTTTAAACTGACTGTGTATTCTTTCTGAGCAGAAGTAGATGTTTAATAAGCGCACCCGAATTTAAGTTGGATTGGGAGGATAAAGTCTAGGCAAATGTCATGATTTCGACAATTTAATTCTTTTATCGGACTATGCACCTTTAACTGAAATAATTCTACCATTAATAATATAGTGCTGTAAAGTATCAATCGATACACAAAATATTCATGTAGACATTACCCTTTTCCTTTCCTCTAAAGAAGATAACAAGGTGATTAACAGCTGAGCTAGATTTTTTTTTTTTTTTTTTGTTGGTCCATTAGTTGTTTAAGCAGGGGAAATTTCAGTCATAGATGACTGGTCTTCCTCATTCCACTGCTGGTCGATAGAAAGCCCGAGCCTACACTTTTACCGACCCAAGGGATTTTTAACCTCCCACACCACATAGACATGGTATGAGAGCAACCGGCCTTTGATGACGCTGTAAGTTATACACAGCGGTGGAAATCCAAATTGGCAGAGCTGGGGGCACGGGGAATCGAACCGCCGACCCTCAGATTAGGAGTCTGACCTAGAAAAAAGTTAGACACTCTACCCACTCTGCCACAGAGAACAGCCAAAATTATTTCCTTCCAGAATATTTGAGTAATATTAATGAAAGTATCATATTTTCTAAACCAACACACTTCCTACATATCCACGGTGGATACTGGCGCACCTATTAAACAGTTATCGCAACATAGAAGGAACACTAAACCACTTTACTGGAATCTGCCACTACTGAAGTTTATGATGTCCAGCATTTCGACAAACACACTGAGATTAAAGTTGCATAGTCCGATGGTCTTGAGTTTCTGTAATTTTCTGAGATAAATATATTCGGTTGGTCATTCTAATCTACCTTACTTTAGTTTGAAATCACTTTGATTTTAAATGGATAACATTTTAGATATCTAAAGTGCACACATGCTAAATTAATTTTGGCAAGCACGCCAAAACTCTGACACTATAGGTTTCTGCAGTAACAGATTATATTAAGTTGCCTCAGTATGCCCTTCAATGTGGTGACAAATGTTTAATAAGTGCACCATTACCTAAGTTTAATATGTAGAATCAAATCTAGATAATTATATAGGTTTGCAAAATTTGATGTTTTCATCGGACTATGCAGCTTTAATGTGGCATGTTTTTACTTCAAACGGAGTCGGGGGGAGAGTGAGGGAGGTGTCCTGTGATTGGGTGGAGAGGATTAGCCCATCAGTGGCAGTGGTGGGGTGGTGATTGACAGGTGGGCGTGGCTGCTTCACTGGCCTCCCCCCACCCCAGTAATGACAGCAAATGACCACCTCCGTGGTCATTTAACTCAATGATCAGCTTAATATATAACATCGAAAACATTGGCAGAAACTCAAAACCATTAGAATATGCACCTTTAACAGATTTGAGAAATGGCAATATAATTAAAGGAGACCCTCTACAGAGCAAACCTATCTAAGCTATGGACATCTCCGTCTGGCAGGTAGGTCCTTGCTTATTTGGTGTTGTTTTACGTCCTAGAAACACCTAACGTCATATCAGGACGGGTACCGACTTGTGACAGTGCACACTCATGGCGACTTTATAGTGCTGCCCCACTGGAAGACCGGGCTGCCAGCACCATGACCCCATATCTCACATAGTCATATTATCCGGATACTGTGCTAACCAGTCCTTAAATTAGTATTACTGCCGAGCGCCCGGCTAGGTCTTTGGTTAGGTATGTACTTCCAACGCCACCTATACCCAGAAACATAGACACTCCCCACCCCCACATAGGCCTACACACACACACTACACACAACATCAATGGCATGGGCAATGACCCTCCACTCACTCACTCACTCACTCACTCACTCACTCACTCACTCACTCACACACTCACTCACCCACTCACTCACTCACCCACTCACTCACTCACACACTACACACACATTCCAGCTATCCTGGATATAGACACCACTAGACACAAATATTCGCACCCATTCATACGCATTATACACAGACAATACACACGCTACACACAAATACTATACACACACATCCCAGCCGCACCGAACACACACATCACAAGACACGAGTATTGGCACCCACACCCACACACTACCCACAGGCAATACACACACACATGGACACACACGTGCGCACACACACAGGCACACACACAGGCACATACACACACACAATAGAGGAAGTGCACATGACATCATCACTCAGCAGTCATCGGCCAGCCATCTTGGATTATGAGCACCCTCCCTAGCCATGTTGTGAATGCATGCAGATGCAGTAAAACTGAGTTTTCTTGTGTTCTGGGAGGTTGTGGGCAGTTTACATCCAATATGTTTATTTACAGCACTTTAGCAACAACTTCTGAGGCCAAACTGCTCAAAACAGTGACAAATAAACCAACAAAGCCGTAAAGAAGAACAGTGTACGCAGTTGCACACCTTATGTATGTAATCCAATATGGCCACCGAAAGTCGCGTTCTCTGTGGCGAGTGGTTAGAGTGTCTGACTTTTTTCTAGGTCAGACTCCTAATCTGAGGGTCGGCGGTTCGATTCCCCATGCCCCCAGCTCTGCCAATTTGGATTTCCAACGCTGTGTATAACTTACAGCGTCATCAAAGGCCGGTTGCTCTCATACCATGTCTATGTGGTGTGGGAGGTTAAAAATCCCTTGGGTCGGTAAAAGTGTAGGCTCAGGCTTTCTATCGACCAGCAGTGGAATGAGGAAGACCAGTCGTCTATGACTGAAATTTCCCCTGCTTAAACAACTAATGGACCAAAATTTTTTTTTTTTTTAAGTTGTCTTGTGACGTCATTACACCCCCCTCTATACACGGACCATCAGAATACACACCACCGGACACTAGCGCGGACCGAGGCGACCCTGTAATCTATGAGCAGATCCCTCGAGCTGGTGGTGCCCACCGCGCCCCGGGGTCACGCAAGGGTCAGCCAGAGGTCAGCCAGGGTCAGGCGAGCGTCTGACCTAGATACTGAGGAGCCGGTCATCATTATGTGACTCAGAGGAGGCGGAGGGGAGGAGCGAGGGGAAAGGGAGGAGGGGGCGGGGAAGGGGAGAGGGAGGGAGGAAGACAGGAAGGGGGGAGAGGGAGGGGGAGGAGGAGGAGGGGGAGGAGGAGGACGAGGAGGAGGAAGAGGAAGAGGAAGAGGAAGAGGAAGAGGAAGAGGAAGAGGAAGAGGAGGAGGAGGAGGAAGAGGAAGAGGAAGAGGAAGAGGAAGAGGAAGAGGAAGAGGAAGAGGAAGAGGAAGAGGAAGAGGAAGAGGAAGAGGAAGAGGAAGAGGAAGAGGAAGAGGAAGAGGAAGAGGAAGAGGAAGAGGAAGAGGAAGAGGAAGAGGAAGAGGAAGAGGAAGAGGAAGAGGAAGAGGAAGAGGAAGAGGAAGAGGAAGAGGAAGAGGAAGAGGAAGAGGAAGAGGAAGAGGAAGAGGAAGAGGAAAGAGGAAGAGGAAGAGGAGGAGGAGGAGGTGGAGGAGAAGGAGGAGGAGGAGGAGGAGGAGGAGGAGGAGGAGGAGGAGGAGGAGGAGGAGGAGGAGGAGGAGGAGGAGGAGGAGGAGGAGGAGGAGGAGGAGGAGGAGGAGGAGGAGGAGGAGGAGGAGGAGGAGGAGGAGGAGGAGGAGGAGGAGGAGGAGGAGGGAGGAGGAGAGAGGAGGAGGAGGAGGAGGAGGAGGAGGAGGAGGAGGAGGAGGAGGAGGAGGAGGAGGAGGAGGAGGAGGAGGAGGAGGAGGAGGAGGAGGGGAAATGATCAAACCTAACAATTCCAGGGCAGAGACAGTTCTATTTATAGAGCTGAGCGCCCCCAGACGACGGCTAGTAGCACTACAGTCCGTCTACCTGTGTTCAGCCCGCCTCCCCGGACCCACCGCTGAGCACTCGTCAGTTTCTTGTGCCAACATTAACCGGCGAGCCATAAAACTCCCCCCACCCAACCACCCACCCACTTCCCCTACATAACACACACAAGCCTCCTCACCAATAAGTACACATAATCGCCGGGTGTTCCATTGCACTGCGCCGGCAATACCGTAAAACCTCATAAAAACAAACCACGCAGCAGCAACAACAAAAACATATCCTCACCCCCTTAAAAAAAGAGGGGAAGGGGTGGGGGGTTCTTTCAGGCATGCACGGTGAGTATAAGAATTGTGATATTTAAAGTTGCATAGTCCGATGGTTTGGAGTTTCTGAAATTTTCTGAGATAAATACATTAGGTTGATCGTTATTATGTACCTTACTTTAGCTTGAAATAACTTTTATTTTAAGTGGCTAACTTTTGAGATATTTGAAGTGGAACCATGCACAATTAATTTTGGCAAGCTTGTCAAAACTCTGACCGCATAGGCTTCTGCATTAACAGGTTCCATTCAATTAATTTCTGTGTGGTGACAAATGTTTAATAAGTGCACCAGTATCTAAGTTAGATATGTAGAATCAAATTTAGATAATTGCTTTGGTTTTGAAAATTTGATATTTTCATCGGACTGTGCAGCTTTAATATAATTAGTATGAAATATTTGTGCCGTAGTGAGTTGCACTGACCTCTCAGGCAAGTAACCACATAGACAGGTAGGCATGGGTAGTGTGGTGATACCAGGGAGCCTAGGTGGTGTAATGGTTAGCACACTGGCCCAGAATGCAAAGAGATGTGGGCTCGAGTCCTGCTCTAGGCGCAATATTTCCCATTTTCATCACCCCCCCCTAGCAACAGCTAAAGTCACATCAGGACGGGTTTGTTTGTTGGGGTTTTACGTCCTGGCAACATCTAAGGTCATATCAGGATGGGTACCGACTTGTGACAGTGCACACTCATGGCAAGTTTCTAGTGCTGCCCTACTGTGGCACCATGCCATCAGCATCATGACCCGATATCCCACCCAGTCAAGCTATCCTGACACTGAGTCAACCACTCCTTGCCCTAGCATAGTAAAGCGCAAAGGCTAGGAATGGCAGCAACAAGTATCAATTGTATCGTTTGTGGGATCTGGTGCTAAAAGCATCAAATTTTCAAAACCAAAACACTCACCAAGGATTGATTCTACATATCTAACTTAGATTACGGTTGCATTTATTAAGCACATACACATTGAAGGGCATATTGAGTCAATTTAACAGAACCTGTTACTGCATTTAAGTATATCGTGTTAGAGTTTTGGTGTGCTTGCCAAAATTAATTTGGCATGTTTGCACTTCAAATATCTCTAATGTTAGCCATTTAACATAAAAGTAACTTCAAACTAAAGTAAGGTAGATAATAACAATCTATTTGATATTTCTGAGAAAAATGACAGAAACTCAAAAGCATCGGACTATGCAACTTTAATCAAACTTTGTCTACACCAGCTCCTTACTGCTGTAGTCAGCTAGGATTGTGGTGTAAGGTAGCATATCTTATTTAGCTACTCTTGGAAATTGGTAAATGGTACCCCAGTAGGGCAGCAACAAAACGTTGTCATAAGTGTGCACTGTCACTAGTCGATGCCCATTTTGATTTTTTTTTAAACCGACTGATGTTGTTGGGATGCAAAACCCCAATTAATCCTTCAATTATTCTATCAATCAAAATTAACATTTGATTAAGTTGACTGAAATAGTCATATCTGTAATACAAGTGTCGGATTTAAACCGCATTAAATCCGAACAAAATAACTTCATATCTTTATTATCTACCTTGGGTAGTATACTACAGGTCCGCATTCCCGTTATCCTGAAATCTGAAAACTAAAGCTGTTTTCTCTGTGCAGTATATACATAAACTGTAATGGTATTTATGAGCTCTTTTTTTAAATATCCCACCTAGTCTCAATTTTCATTTCTATAGCCCAGGACTGTTTGATCGTTCTACTGCAGCGAACTTATATCCATGTCTTTTGATTATATTCCATAGGTAAATGACTGTAACATAGTATTGCCAGAAGACCAGTGCCCCGGCGGTGAAAAAAAAAAACACCTTTTATTCACTGAATAAAATAACATTTACCAAAAATTATATTTGACATCTAGTAGATTCACTAAATATCGCGAATCCCGTAGGTGTACGACTACGAGATCTCCGATAGTCGCAAGTCTCAGGAGGTGTGTACAGGGCATGTGTTTTCCTCTGATATAATATCAGCAGTTCTATTCTGAGCTCCAGATATTGAAAGAATCAATTTTGCTAAACCCAACACACTTATCTAAATTCTGCCTTTACATCTAAAAGCGATGGTTTGAACAAAAAACAAACATTTCTCGCCATGAATATGGCCTATGCTGCCGACACGGCGTAAAGCAGTTATTAAGTATTTGTTGCTGCCTAGAATGGCATACTAAGTCAATATAATAGAACCTGCTACTGCTAAAGCCTGGTGTCAGAATTTCTACGTGACCACCAAAATGAATTTTCCACGTTTTCACTTCAAACATCTCTAAAGTTAGACATTTATAATAAGTTACTTCAAACTCAAAGAAAGGTACATTGTAACAATCAACCCAATATTTTTCCTAAAAAATGACAGAAATTCAAAATAATTAAGAGGCGCGCTCCAAGCAGAGGTTTTACAACAGGGATCCCGACATGAGACGGTCGATTGGTCCCCAGGCTATGGGAGGATAGCATACACAACACCCCTGCAAGCTAGGACACTTGTTTTCTTCTTTTAATTGTTACTGTTGTAGTAAATATAGTTTATTCATTGAATATAGTCTTTTGTCAGCACTAGTACACTGGTCTTCCAGCCATAAATAATTAGACAGCTACTTACAATAATATGTGGAATATAAAATATATAGATTATATAAATATTATCATCGAATGCCCCCAGAAGTGCATGTTGTATGTGCTACCTCTAACACTATGACCTGGTCAGCTCGCGGCTAGGTGGGAACGGCCTGGGTTTACACACAAGAAGGTCCCGTCCAAGCTGCTCGCGTGAGACCGACTATTTGCATCATTCACTGCTAAGTTTTTACCAATTGAATAGATATTCTAGGCTATTTTGTTGGCCAGTCAGTGTCATTGTTCTCAGCCAATCATATTATTATTCTGTTCTTATTATTGAGATAAAAACAAATTATGTAGTGTGATATTACCAGGAGCATGGACTGATATCATCCAGCTCAAGACGCACATGGTATAGTTACAAAAAACTACGTAAATATATCAGTAATAAATGGTGAATGTAACATCTCCTAGCATTATACTATAGTTAGTTATGGTTGAGGTGTGCAAATTACATGTTGTTGTTATTGTGACGGTCGTTGTATGTGTGTGTGTGTGTGTGTGTGTGTGTGTGTGTGTGTGTGTGTGTGTGTGTGTGTGTGTGTGTGTGTGTGTGTGTGTGTGTGTGTGTGTGTGTGTGTGTGTGTGTGTGTGTGTGTGTGTGTGTGTGTGTGTGTGTGTGTGTGTGTGTGTGTGTGTGTGGTGTGTGTGTGTGTGTGTGTGTGTGTGTGTGTGTGTGTGTGTGTGTGTGTGTGTGTGTGTGTGTGTGTGTGGTGTGTGTGTGTGTGTGTGTGTGTGTGTGTGTGTGTGTGTGTGTGTGTGTGTGTGTGTGTGTGTGTGTGTGTGTGTGTGTGTGTGTGTGTGTGTGTGTGTGTGTGTGTGTGTGTGTGTGTGTGTGGTGTGTGTGTGTGTGTGTGTGTGTGTGTGTGTGTGTGTGTGTGTGTGTGTGTGTGTGTGTGTGTGTGTGTGTGTGTGTGTGTGTGTGTGTGTGTGTGTGTGTGTGTGTGTGTGTGTGTGTGTGTGTTGCGGATGTGGTGGTGGATGTGGTGGTGGATGTGGATGTGGTGATTGTGGTGGATGTGGTGGTGGATGTGGTGGTGGTGGCGGTGGTAGGAGTAAATAAGATTGAGTTCGATATATATCAGACAACTCTCTTTAAAAGAAAGAAGAGGATCGAACCCTGGATCTTCACGCTCCTGATGCAGTTATCATAGCACCATTCAGAACTGACTGCAATGTTTAACCTAATTATGGAATTGGATTATTTGGGGAGCACATTGAACTAGCTAAAGCTGCATAACCTGATGACAGCACCAAACTTTCAAAACAAACAAAACATTTATTTACATTTGCTTCTACATATCCAATTTAGCCACTCGTGCAAGCAAATATTGCAGTAATTAAACATTGATTTCAATTTGGTGCTCTCCCGTGTTACTCGAAATGGGCAAAAATAATATATCCATCATTTTGATGTGCATACCAAAATTAATTTAACATGTTTTCATTTCAAATATCTTTAATGTTAACCCTTTAAAATAGATGTTCCTTCAAATGAAAGTAGAGTAGCTGATAACGATTAACATAAAATAGTAAATGAGACTGTCTCAAAAGGTGCTAAGCAATATGGGACAAAACTTTGTACATTGTAACGATCAGCACACTATCTACTTATGCATTTGCTCAGGATAAACTGATTTGTTTTTTACATGGTGTTTCATAATCCCAATAAAATACATATTGATTTGAAGCAAATGTCCTTGTGTTTTCAGTGTAACCGTTTCTGTGCTGTTTTGTGTCAATCGTTACTATGGGCAAAAAAAACGAAGAGTTAGCACCTTTTGAGACAGGCTCAAATACTTCTCCAAGTCTAAAAGATATGGTAGACACTCAAAACCATCAGTTAGGCAACGTTAAAAAAGTCAGACACCATTTTCTTAGGGCTCGCCCCATGCCCACTCCCTCCCTGCGGATTCGCAACTTCCTTTTAGGTGCGTTAGCTTGTTGGGATTTTACCTCCTGGCAACATTTAAGGTCATATCAGGACTGGTATCATCCACTCATGGGCAACTTCATAGTGCTGCCTCACTGGGAGACCAGGCCGCTGGCACCATGCCCCGATATCCCACTCAGTCAACTTATCCTGATACTGAGCAAACCCATCCCAGTACTGTCGAACGCCAGGCTAAGTAGCGACAAGTATCAATTTTGTAAGTCATTGGTTTGAGTTGGCTGGGATTCAAACTCCCAACCTTCCGCACACTATTACTGCTTCGGGAACTGTGTCCAAAAGTAGGAGAGTTGTCCAGTGTGCATTATTACCTCGACTAGCAGGAAAATGAGGAAGCAAATGGGCATAACTAAAAAATGCCCCACACCAAACTAGCCTGACAGGTAGACAAGATATAGGAGACGTCCAGTATCAAGACAGACCACATGGAATACCGACAAGTATCTCCCCCCCCCCCCCCCCTCTGTGCCCGGCGCCCCAAAGTAATCGCCACGACAAAATACCAATCTGCTTTCAATGGAACCGTATGGAAACCAATGGAACAAAAAACACCACATTTCCTAACTGTCTAGTCGGATGGTGCTAAATAGCATTGGATCAGTCACTTACTCACAGTCACAGCAGACGACATTTATTATTTTGCGCCACGCAGACGACCTTTGCTAGCGCATGCGCGTGAAATAGGAACGGTCGCCTTTTCTTGGCGCGAGAGTCTATAGTGTTGATTTGATCCAGCAGGGGGTTGGCCGGCTGTGGGCCGGGGCCCGGCGCAGGGAACGCTATGGGCCATAATTCAGTAGACCTCTGCGAACTGCTTCCTAATGTTGAACCACATCCGTATCAACGGTGCAAATTCCATCTGCGCCAACACTCTCACTCGCCGTACTCTTTTCTTTCTTTATGTTATATCCATATATGTATATATATATATTTATATATATATATATTAATTGTAACAGATGTTTATTGAATAAACAATTTCTTTTGTCAGCGCCGATGCAGCGGCCTACCGGCCATGCAACACTGCATTGTGTGTGTGTGTGTGTGTGTGTGTGTGTGTGTGTGTGTGTGTGTGTGTGTGCGTGCGTGTGTGTGTCTGTGTGTGTGTGTGTGTGTGTTTAATAAACAATTTCTTTTGTCGGCGCCGATGCACTGGTTTTCCGGTTATGCAATATTGCATTATATGTGCTGTATAAGCATTATACGAGTATAATTATCCGTAAACTGATTATCCTCTAAGTGTGCCACTGCTGCTCCATGTTCTGACACTTCTCAACTACTGACACTTAACAACTCAATCGGACTGGTCAGGCTCCCCCCCCCCCCCTTGCCTGGTGCTGCCACCTGGCCTATTCAGCTGTCATGCCTCGGCCTCTCGCCTTACCACTTGCTTAAAAATATAATTATACACATATACTCACTTATATACATACTGAATATACATAATTAATTTTTTTATATATATATATATATATATATATATAAAACGCATTCAATTTTTAACTGTGGACGCAGGACGCTCCCCGATCCAGCTCCCCGATCCAGCTCGCCTTCTATCTGGAATCATGCTAGCTTGACACTCATCTGTGCGATACGGTATGTCTGAGGGTTTCTGCAACCCGTGTGGTAAAATTCATTCTGGACCGAGGTGCATTACTGACGTGAAACGGGAGGACGCCGCAGGCAACCACATACGCATAACGCGCAAATTCTCGGCGGTCAAGATGGCGACGGCAGGAGAAGCCTCCGATGAGCGAGTGATGGAGGATATCACAAAAGACGTACGGAGTATGTGCATTGATGAAGAGGAGCGACGCGTGAGGGAGGAAATAAGGCAGCTGGAAAGGGACAAGCGCATGTTTGACTTGGAGGAACGACGGACCGTGTTAGTAAAGGAAAAGGCGGCCAGGGACACAGTGAAGCCACCACCAGCCGAGCAGGGCGGAGCAGCCCATACGGAAAGAGGTCACTCAAGTTACGGGGAGGTATCGCGCAAGAGCCGGACACGGCGGCGCAGATCGCACTCTCGTAGTGACTCCAGTTCACGTAGCAGGACAAGGAGCACGTCCCGGAGACGGAAAAAGTAAGTGGTCTTTAAAAAACTATACTGAGGATAAGAAGGATGTGCGCAAACTATCAGTGGCCGAGTTACAGGAGGCATCATGCCTGTGGTTCCTGAGCCTAGACGGTGTGACGTTAAAAGATGGCCAAGCCCTATTCAGCCACCTTGCTTACATTGCATCGAAGGCTAAGCATGAGCTGTTCAAAGACACTGCCCATGTTCGATATGACACGGCCGTGCGTAAGCTGGCGGAACGGGAGGGTTTCGCTGCATTCACGGCAGGGAATGCGGCGGCGAGCCTGATCCACTACGGGCATGAGGCCATGCGGGCCAAAACTAAGAGTGCGACCACCGGGAATCCAAAGGGGCTCAAGACCTATGAAAAGGGAGGCAAGCGGGCCTGCTTCCCCTGGAAAAAGGAAGTGGGTTGTGACAGTAAGGAGGGGGACTGTAGCTTCGGGCATTGGTGCAGCAAGTGCGGGAGCCGCAGTCACAAGCGCATTAAGTGCACCCGGGACTGACGGTGCACCGGGACGCGCCACACCGGGGACGCGGAGCATGACCCAGATTCGGCCATACCGCGGGGAAAACGGGGGCGCGGGGTGGGGCGCAGCGAGCACTCAAGCAGCCACACAACCCGGCGGTGGACGCGGCCGGGGCAGGGACGGTAGCGGTACTGGGGTTTGGGACACCCAGGCAGACACACAACCCGGCGGTGGACGCAGCTGGGACAGGGACGGTACCGGTCTCCGAGGTACTGGGTGTGATGCATTACTTGACGGCGCCGGAGGGCGTGGTATGGATGTTTACAGTGGCGCATGTGGGTCAGTGAAGATGCCCGAGCCGCAGGGCTGGCTTCCCGCACGTGGGGAGGTCCCGGATGCAAACAACAACAACACTGTGGTCGCGGCACGCGGGGAGGCCCCGCCCCTGGGTGGGACTGACAACACGGGAGCCCCAGGGGGGGCGGGAGGCTGCCATGGTGGCGTTACGGAGGGTTGCAGTGGAGCACGGGGGTCAGTGGAGACACCCGTGCCACGGGAGGCCCCGGATGTAAACAACAATAACAACACGCGGGACGGGGTGGACACCCTGATGGCGGCGGCGGGCACCCTGGGGGGGATCCCCGGTGACCAACAAGTGGGGGAGACACCCCACAGAGGCACCCCTGTATGGACAAGCAGGGGGGATGGCCTGGACCCGGGGTGGCTCCACGTCGAGGACGGCACAGGAGATGAGCATGTATTCGACATCACCGTCAGGGAGACGGTTACCGACTGTGTGACCGACTTCCGACTCTGGAGGAGCTGCATGACAGGTTTGTGCAGCTGCACGCACAGCATTGATGGTGTCGTGTCCCAGATGAAGCCATGTAGGGTCTTCACAGAGCTGTTCATGAGGGGTGATACTGACCCCGATGCCGAATATATCATGAAAGGCATCTGCTTCGGCTTCATGGTAATAAACCGGGACTGCGACGCTTGCTATGAGTGCCATCAGGGCGCCGGGGGAGACCGTGAGGACAGAGAGGTCATGTCTGGCAAACTCAGGAAGGAGATCGAGGCAGGGGCTTTGACCAGGGCGGCGGACCGGCCGCTATGTGTGCATAGGCTCTTCTGCATCCCCAAGGATGGAGGGGGGGTGAGGGGCATCGTGGATTGCAGCAGACCAGAGGGGGAGTCAGTCAACAACTACACGGATAGCGTGATGGCCAAATTCTCCTACAATAGTGTCGACGATGTGGCCGCCCTGATGCAAGCCGGAGACTATCTCGCGACCGTGGACATCCGCGATGCTTACCGGGCGGTGAGCATCCACCCACGAGACCGGGACCGCCAGGGCATATTCTGGGACTTCGGGAATGACCCGGTCTTTTTAAGAGATAACAGGCTATGCATGGGGCTGGCCTCCAGCCCTTATGTCTTCAGCAAGCTGTCTGATTTTGTTGTCCGCTGTGCAGTGCGTGAGGGAGGTGGTAAATTACCTCGACGACTTCTGTATCGTAGCTCGGGACTTCGACGCGGGCTGTACGGCCCAGGCCACCCTAATGGGGATCCTCCGGAGATTGGGCTTCTACATAAGCTTCCCAAAAGTCACCTCCCCGTCCACCAAAACAAGGTTCCTGGGTATCGACATCGACACCATCGCCCTGGAGATGTCGCTGCCGGAGGACAAGCTGACCAGGATGACCATGGCGCTTCTGGCCCTGGAGGGCCGGAAGAAGGCTAGGAGGATCCAGCTGGAGCGGCTGGCTGGCTTGCTGGCGCACTGTGCGAAGGTGGTCCGGGGAGGCCGCACTTTCTGCAGACGCATGTACGACACGATCAACACAGTGGCAAAACCCCACTTCAAGGTCCGCCTCTCGGGGGGTTTCCATGAGGATAGACGATGGTGGCTGGACTTCTCCAGACGGTTCAATGGGAAGGCAAAAATAATCGGCCGCCATACCCCATACGTCTCGACGTACAGCGACGCCTCCGGGGAGGGGTTCGGGACGATCCATGCCGGCGATTGGAGGATTGGAGCCTTCGGGGAGGGACCAGACGGGAGGATCAGGGATGAGGTGGGCCACCACCACGCCACACCCGATGGGACTTGTAGGGGGGCCCACATAAACGTGCTGGAGATGTGGGCAGCCTTCTGTGCGGCCCAGACCTGGGGCCACCTGTGGAAGGACAGCACGGTGGTCATGGTCACGGACAATGAGACGGTCCGAGCGGCCTTGACCTCGGGTCGGTCCAAATCAAAGGGGGTCATGCACTTCGTGCGCAGGCTGTTCTGGATAGCGGCACAGTACAATTTTGATGTTCAGTCTGTTTATGTGAAGAGTGCTGACAACACGATCTGCGACGCCCTGAGCCGTTGGAGCGCCAGTGACAGTAAGGACCGAATCCGGGTCGCAGACGGAGCACGCAGGCTTTGTTGCAACCACATATTCACCAACTCCCCTGACCCTTCTATTTCCAGTTGTGGAGCTGCGGAGGGAGAAGCTGGCCGTGCAACGCAAGTACTATGCCCCAAACTCCATCACAACACGGGGGGTCCAGGTGAGACGATACCTGGAGTTCATTGAGGAGTTCGGGGGCCACTTTCCCACCACACCGTGCCCTCCGGAACAGACAGCACTGTATGCAGTCTGGCTGGCCAGGACTCTCAAATACACATCGGTGTGCAACTATCTCAGTGGCCTGAACTTCTTCTTGAAGACGGAGGGCGCGGAGCCGATCGACTACAAAAACTTTGAGCTGGCATCCACGTTGAAGGGCATCAAGCGGGAGCGGGGTTGCCATCCCAGGCAGGCGGCCCCCTTACTGCCTGACATGCTTAGGCGAATATTCGCTGCCCTGACCACCTCGGCGGGGCACACCGCCTGGCGGGCGGCCATACTGTGCAGCTTTAGGGCACTACTGAGGAAGTGCCAGGTGACAGCCTCGGACTCGTCACTACTCAGGGGAGACTTTTCCTTTCTCCCATGGGGAATGTTGGTGCGAGTTCGTCGCTCCAAGACGATACAATTCGCGGAGCGGATGCTCGAAATACCTGTGGCTAGGTGCCCGGACCTCTCCCTGTGTGCAGTTTATTGGACTGAGAGACACTTCAGGGAGGTCCCGGCTGGGCCTGATGCAATGGCGTTCCGGATCCCCATGCCAGCGGGCGCCACGATGGAACTGCGATACTCGACATACCAAGGGATGCTGAAGCACTTCTGTGGGGTCGCGGGATTGGACGCTGGGGACTACTCATCCCACTCCTTGAGGAGGGGGGGCTGTACCTTCCTATCATTGTGTGGCGCCACCCTGGAAGAGCTCAGGGTGCGCGGTGATTGGGCGAGCGATACCATCTTCGCCTACCTGCAGACGCCATTGAGCGTCCGCATAATGAACGACATTAGGGTTTCCACGGCACTGGCCGGTGCGTCTGAGCCGGTATACTGAGACTGTGGGGTTGGGGGGACCATGGGTCTCTTGGCATTTAATATATCTCCGCCAGGAATATATATCTTCTTCTCAACCACATCAGTCTTATCTTGTCTGTTTATGGGCCAACTGTTTATTGCTCTAATCCATTATGGGAATATAAACAAGGACACTACGATCTTCAGTTCCTAGTAATAGTTAGACTATCCTATCTAGTGACCTGTTATTATGACATAACCGGTGGCGCCCCCTTAGCGGCCCTGTCACTGTATGCCGCGCCTGCCTTAACGCATTCAATTTTTAACTTAGGTGGGCATTAATATATCTCCCAAGAATTATATCTCTTCAACCACATCAGTCTTATCTTTTCTGTTTATTGGGGCAACTGTTTATATATATATATATATATATATATATATATATATATATATATTAAAAAAATAAATGAGACTGTCTCAAAAGGTGCTAAGCAATATGGGACAAAACTTTGTCCATTGTAATGATCAACACACTATCTACTTATGCATTTGCTCAGGATAAACTGATTTGCTTTTTACATGGTGTTTCATAATCCCAATAGAATACATATTGATTTGAAGCAAATGTCCTTGTGTGTTCAGTGTAACCGTTTCTGTGCTGTTTTGTGTCAATCGTTACTATGGACAAAAAAGAACGAAGAGATAACACCTTTTGAGACAGGCTCAAATCTATCTGAAATCCTCTGGGCCAGTTGCACTTTGGAATTCAGATTTTTTCGGATTTAAAATAAAGGGATTTATCAAACATTAATACTGAATATTCACACTAATTGGGATAAATAAAGACTTCATACTATTACATAGTATATTTATTTGAGTAATATGACGATAAATGAAATAATTTTAAGTCCCAACATTACCTACAATTATATATGTACAATATATGTATACCATTATATACGATACTATATATACAATAATATATGAGCCTGTCTCAAAAGGTGATACCTCTTCTTTTTTTTGTCCATTGTAACGATTGACACAAAACAGCACAGAAACGGTTACACTGAAAACACAAGAACATTTGCTTCAAATCAATATGTATTCCATTGGGATTATGAAACACCATGTAAAAAACAAATCAGTTTATCCTGAGCAAATGCATAAGCAGATATTATGTTGATCGTTACAATGGACAAAGTTTTGTCCCATATTGCTTAGCACCTTTTGAGACAGTCTCATATACGAACAGGTTATATGGTTTATGATACTGGTAGTATCTGGATTCTAGAGTGTTCGTGGTTACCACACATAACATATTTACCCCCCCCCCCACAATCCCACTATTACCACCCACCCCTACTTGCCGATTGAAATAGCAGAATTGCACACCCCGATGAAAGCATCAACTTTTCAAAACCAAATCGTTTGCCTAGATTTTATCCTTCGTGTTCAACTTAGATACCGGTGCATTAATTAAACATTTATGTGTGATATAATCTATTATATAAATATAAACTGGCGGGTGAAGGTATCTTATAATAATGATTATTTATTATGCTACGATTTGATAATTATTTCTTGTGGATGTTATATATTTGCTGCGGGCCAGTACGCTGCTTTGCTGCTGCCCCTCCCCCCCCCCCCACCTTCTACTGAGCGCACTGTAGCTGCTTACCTCTCCCACTACACATCTATTTTTACTTTAGATCAATTTAATAGAACGTCACCGTTGCAAGTCATGCAAACTATATTCACGGTGAAACGCGAGTGGAATGCTAGTTTGCTAATCCCATTTTCAGAGAAACCAACATCATATCAAAAGACGGTCAAGATTGACGTCAAAAGACAAACTTGTGAAAGCTTGGAGGATTTGTTTGTTGCTGTTTTACATCATAGCAACATCTAAGGTCATATCAGGACGGGTACCGACTTGTAACAGTGTGTATACAGGGCGACTTAATAGGTCTGCCCCACTGGGAGACCAGGCCACAAGCACCAAGACCCAATATCCCACAGTCACATTATCCTGACACTGTGCTAGCCAGTCCTTGCCCTATTCTATTAATGTCGAGCGCCAGGCTAGGTAACGAAGACATGTATCAGTTTTGTATGTCATTAATTTGACCTTTGGAATTCGACCTCCCGACCTTCCGCACAGGAAATATGCGCTCTACCGATTCGGCCACCGCAGCCGGTTATGGCTAGAAGGATCCATAGCCTACCTTTGTTGAGACTGAGCTGGTTGTCGCCGCCCGATGGGAACTCGTAGAGTGCCACAAACAGGTTCGGATCGTCTGTCTCCTCCGGAGAGGAGAGCAGGTTCTCCTTGGACATCCATCGGGTGCTCAGGAGGTCAAACGGGGGCTTGTCCGGCAGAGGGCGCGCAGCCAACAGCGACTCTGGTGGAAGAAACAGGAACTAGGTCAATAGTAATAACATTATTATTATTATTATTATTATTGTAGTTTTCCCTGACCTATCAAACAAGGAGACACATAGACAGGTAGGCGTAGATATGGTGATTGCATCAGGGAGCCTAGGTAGTATAATGGTTAGCACAATAGCCCCAGCGTGGCAACAGATGTGGGCTGGAAACCTGCTCCAGGTGCAATATCTGCCATTTTCATCACTCCACATGACACTGGTTGCCGTGACCAGGACTTTATACGCCACATGCTGTATGGTTGTTGAGCCTAACATCTATCCCTGTATATGCCACATGCTGTATGGTTGTTGAGCCTAACAGTAACATCTATCCCTTTATACACCACATGATGTATGGTTGTTGAGCCTAACATCTATCCCTGTATACGCCACATGCTGTATGGTTGTTGAGCCTAACATCTATCCCTGTATACCACATGATGTATGGTTGTTGAGCCTAACATATATCCCTGTATACACCACATGCTGTATGGTTGTTGAACCTAACATCTATCCCTGTATACGCCACATGCTGTATGGCTGTTAAACCTAACATCTATCCTTGTATACGCCACATGCTGTATGGTTGTTGAACCTAACATCTATATATGGATATAATGTAAGTAAGTGCATTGCCTCTATCCTGAATGCATGCATGTAATTGTAAGCATTAAACGACTGTAAATGGGGGGAGGGGCACAAGTGTAGTAGTAGTAGTCTGCATTGACTTCTCAGGAAAGGAGCCACAGGAAGGTAGGTGTGGGCAGGGTGATTGAATCAGGGAACATAGTTAGTGTAAATAGTTAGCATGCGAGGCCCGGAATGGCAAAAAGTGTGGGTTCCAAAACCAGGTCTAGGCACACTATTTCCCCATTTTCATCAAATCAACAAACATGTTTAAGATTTCTACCATAGCAAGAAGAATAAAGACAGTTATTTTGTGGATGGTAGTGGCCATAATTCTCTTTCTCTTTGTTGGTTATTATTTTATGAATCTTGCCTCTTCTTTTGTCCATTTAACAAAATCTTTCTTTTACTCATATATCAAGCATGAATCTCATCCCTTCAAAACAGTACTTGTGTAATAGTCAGCCGCATAAATTCAGCTTTAAAACAGACTTTTACATGCGGATATATATATATGGTAATTGAGTGAACCAGCTACACAGGTATGTCGTTGTTGGGGAGGTAGTGCATGTATTTAACACATCCGGCAGGCACTTCTGTGGTAACACATACACAACTGATATATATCCCAGTCACACTACTGTTTGCGACCAAAGAACCCACCTCCTTGCGATCAAAGCAATGGTCGCTGACCTCTGGACGACCATTTTGGTCGTGAGTATGTTTTTAGTGGAGTAGCTGCAACCTCCTTGTGACCAGTTTGGTCGCAAGGAGGTCGACGACCACTTTGCAATCTTTTCGCGCCCTCTTTCAGTCTTTGTAACCACTCATTTTTGTGTGGTCACAAGCAGTAGTCTGGCTGCGGATTAACCCATGCCTAGTGTCAGGCCCCACTTACATGACCATTACATTCAACTCCTTACATCACCACTACATTCAAGTCTTACTACCTCACTTGGATCTACATCATTTGCTATTTACTTACCTACAAGTAATTTACACTTGCTACTCATTAACATACCTTCTATCTCACTAAGACCATCACCACTTGCTACTTATACCCCTGTCACACTATGATGTAACAAGCCAGCGAGTGGGCAACGTAAAAATCACTTTTTTTTTATGTCGAGATATGTCAAAATTCTCTGCGTTTCAGGGCCAAATTGGACTTCAGTGCAACGTAGTGGACGTAGGTGAAACGTCGGTCCAACGTAGTTGTAATGTGTCTCAATGAGTTAGAACGTAACAAAAAAAAAGGCCCAACGTAAGGCTAACGAGCCTCCAACGCGCGTGGCGTCAGCTTAGCGTAGGACTCGTGTAATTACGCCCGCTCTAACATAGCTACGTGTGACTCTCGCATAATGTGAGTCTGCGTCAGGCCCGTGAGTGAGCAGCGTCAGTCTAATGACAGTCTAGTGTGCTCAGCGTAAGGACAGCGAGCGCTCAATGCGCTCGACATGAGTGTAACGGATGCCTTTATATACTCAAAGGCAAAACATTCGCACCACGTTCACTTACGTTCAAAGAACGTTGGCGCACATTACATACGTTATGCTCATGCCAGCCATTCGTCAACTACGTCAAGACACGTTGGACTTATGTTAGACTAACTTTAGACACACGTCAGCACCACGTTGTCAGCGCGTGGGCTGCACTTTCCTCCAGGCTCTCCGTCAGTCTGCCGTAAGTCAACATAGCTCAAAGTAGACCGATGTAGCTGTAACGAATGCCTAATGTATCTCGACATAAGCCTAACTAACGTGAGCGCAACGTAACCCAACATAACAGCCTTACGTCGAAAGTTTTGGGTATGTCCAAAACCTTGACGTGTGTCACCGTATCTCGGCATAGGCTTAACAAACGAGTAACGTATCTCGACATAATGGCCAAATTTCACCTACGTCGGCTTACGCTACTGCTTTATGTCGTAGTGTGACAGGGGTATTACTTACACTTGCTATTCACTAACATATTTGCTATCTCACTGGGACCTACACCACGAGCTACTTACTTACACTTGAGCACTACTCATTAACATACAGTAAAACCTCTCTAACCGACCACCTCCATAGATCGACCACTCCCCTATATCGATCGCTTTATTTAGGTCCTAACAATACCATTGTAAGGATATTCTAATTCCCTAAACCGACCACCTCCCTAAATGAACCACTTCAAGTCGGTCCCATGGTCAGTCGATTTAGAGAGGTTTTACAAGTTTGTTATCTCAGTAAGACCTACACCACTTGCTAGTTACTTACACTTGCTACTCACTAACATACTTGCTATCTCACTGGGACATACTCTGTTTGCTATGCTTCCTTGTTGACACCTGCTATTCACTAATATACTTGCTACCTCATTTGGACCCATTTTACTTGCTGACCTATTTACCAACCTACACTAATAAACAGTGAAACCTCGTTAAAAAGTGCCCCGATTAAACGCGAATTCTGATATAACGCGATGATTCATTGGACATAGAATTTCTTAATTCAAAGGTAATTCAATAAACTGAACCCCGATTTAGCACGACCCCACTGTTTTTGCGATGACATTTAATAGACCCCAATGATCGCGTTATAATGGGGATTCACCATACTTGCCCCACTTAGACTATTAGAGGAAAACATACAAGTCTTACTTGCTATTACTTACCTAACTACGCTAATATAATTGCCACCCTTAGACACATGTATACAAGTCTTTACTCACCACATCGCATAAAGGCGACAAATGAGGAAGTGGTAACAAACTAACCACATGACAGCCTCGAACCATTAAATAAACAGGCCACCGGAAAACATGAAAATGTAAGTTAGAACCATAATAATACCAGTGATAACAAATACAACAATTGTAATAATAAATGTTAGTAATGGTGTCTATACATACTGGAAATTAAGACCCACCACCGCCTTAGGACCGGAAATGTTCCTGTATGAAGTGAACGAAGATGCGTTGGTTCGATTGGTGGGTGTTTGCGGAATCAAGGTGGTCAGAAGGAAAGGTTCAAGGACTGCCTTAAATACAACCTGATGAAATGTAATCTCAACACTGGAACCTGGGAAACAGTGGCCAAGGACAGGAGGCATGCCTCTATTCACAAAGGCACAATTCAGATTGAAACTGATTGTATATCTTAAGCTGAGAAAAAGCGTCAGCAGAGGAAAGATTGCCTCCTTCACCCAACAGACTCTCTGACTGCAGCTACACACACACGTACGTCCAACGTGTCACCACACATTCCGAGCACAAATGGGACTCATCGGTCATAGACGAGTTAAAAACAAATGATGAGTTGCTGTCATCATCGCCACTGATGAACATTCAAGAGAAGGTCCTAACAACTATATCAATCGCTTTATTTCGGTCCCAAACGATCGCCCATACAATACCATTGTAATGATTAAAAAAAACACTCCCTAAACCGACCTCCTCCCTAAATGGACCATTTAAAGTCGGTCCCATGGTTGGTCGATTTAGAGGTTTTACTGTAGTAGTAATAGTAGCAGCAGAACTATTATTTACATTGTTATTATTAGTACTATTAATTACATTTTTGTGTCATTATTTCTATTATTGTGAGTGTGGTCTATTCAATTATTACTAGTAGTACTGCTACTATTATCTACATTATTATTATTATTATTAATGCTAGTATTTACATTTTTGTTGTCATTACTTCTATTATAATTATTATTCAAGCAATATTAGGACGGATCTCGACTCTATACAGTACTAATACATAGAAGCTTTACGGTGTTGCCACACAAAACAATGTATCACCATGAACCAATACCTGATTAAGTTATCTTGATAATGTCAAGCATCAAGCAAGGTTCTTACCAACCAATAGCCCCCCCCCCCCCCCCCCGGCCCCGTTAAGATAGTGACATCTATCGGCAGAATCTGGAAGCATTCTATTTGGGTACTTTTCCCCGAGTGCCTGTGATTTCACATGCTATATCTCCGTAAAGAATGCATGGAAAAATAATAAAATGCCTGATTATATTCAGATATCCATATCGCAACAGGCATCAAGCTCTTATCCTTGTAATATATATTTTAAAAAGATAACTATATTGTATTTTTCTTCTGGAATTTCACCGCCGCTCTCTTCACATGTATTACCCACCACCAGTTTAGCTAGCGGCACCTATTGGCAGAATCTGGAACCACTCAATTCGGGTACTTTCCAGCTTAACTGGCGGGTTCTATTGAACCAGTTCTTGCCATATCCTACTAATAATGCCGAGTGCCCATCCTGATATGACCATAGATGTTTCCAGGATGTAAAACCCCAACAAAGAAACTATCAGAGGAAAACAACAGGTAGGCCATGTGGATTGGAAAATGGAAACGCTGTCATTTTCGATTGATATTTGGTTACGTTTTCTTGCCATTATGTAATTAATTCAATATAAATTCTATTAGAAAGAGGCAGATGCCAAAACTAACACAGATGATCTGCATGTTTGTCTTCTCTCCCGACGCCTCTCTTTTTGTTTTGTTTTGATTTGATTTGTTAAAAAATGTAATTAAACAACAACATTCCATGCATCTTATTTTTAATTTGAAAGTTCTCGCTTCCTCTATCAGTATCAATCCCTATCTGGGTCTCAACAGCCCCCCCCCCCCCCCACTCTCCAACGTAACCAAATGAGTGCGTGGGGAGTGGGGATTGGGGTGGGGGGTACGCCCTCATTTCAGCTTACATGATTATCATGAGAGTAGAATTTAAAGGGCCTGCAACATGATCAAAATAACTTTAATTATTCACAATTATTATGATCAAATATGACCTATGATAATTTAATTGTACAATGTAAACCAACTTATTTTCTAGGCGTTATTTATCGTCCAATCATACTCTGAAGGCCTTTGTAGCTAGGTTTTGGCTATTAGTGTCAGTCATGTGTACACAGTGTATTCCTTATGTGAATATTCTCATTGACGTAGACTAGGGCATATTACAGACTTGGAAAGGAGTGTAAACCCTACTACAGGCATGTGATTGGGTGCAGGAAAAAAAACCTGACAATATTTGTAGGTTATCGTGGGGACACACAGCATCTCACTGAGTCGAGAGAGGGATGCAAATAGTTTATTTCAGGTGTTTCAGAGGTGTTTCGGCGGCCAGAAAAAAAAAACAGGAATTAAAAAAACGCACAGAATTCTGGTTTCAGCGGCCAGAAAAAAACCCTGAATTTCGGTTAAAACCAGAGAAATCTCTGTTACTATCACCTGTTATAATGTCTGTTACTATCGCCTAAAATAGATTTGAAGGTTTTTGACTGAGTAGGTGTCATAATCTATGTAAGTCCACCCTTCTCGACCGTGTGCTGTCACAGAACAACTAATAATAGCCATTGGAGTTTAATGGTGCTGGACAGATCAACCCAACCTACTGCTCAGTCTATTCTAAGTCTCATCTTTCATTAAGAAATATAAAGAATATTCACATAATGAATACATTGTGAAATTTAATACTATAATAGTCCCATTCCTACCAACTCTGCCTATTCCCACAATCCCTTTCCTACCAGCTCTACCAATTCCCACAATCTCTTTCCTACCAGTGCTAACAATTCCCACCATCTCTTTCATACCAGGTCTACCAATTCCTGCCATCCCTTTCCTACCAGCTCTATCAATTCCCGCCATGTCTTTCCTACCAGCTCTACCAATTCCCACCATGTCTTTCCTACCAGCTCTACCAATTCCCACCACCTCTTTCCTACCAGCTCTACTAATTCCCACCATCTCTTTCCTACCACCTCTACTCATTCGCACCATCTCTTTCCCACCATCTCTACTCATTCCCACAATATCTACTAATTCCCACCATCTCTACTAATTCCCACCATCTCTTTCCTACCAGCTCTACCAATTCCCGCCATCTCTTTCCTACTGGCTGTACCAATTACCGCCATCTCCTTCCTACCAGCTCTACCAATTCCCACAATCCCTTTCCTACCAGCTCTACCAATTCCCACAATCTCTTTCCTACCAGCTCTACCAATTCCCGCCATCCCTTTCCTACCAGCTCTACCAATTCCCACAATCTCTTTCCTACCAGTGCTAACAATTCCCACCATCTCTTTCATACCAGGTCTACCAATTCCTGCCATCCCTTTCCTACCAGCTCTATCAATTCCCGCCATGTCTTTCCTACCAGCTCAACCAATTCCCACCATGTCTTTCCTACCAGCTCTACCAATTCCCACCACCTCTTTCCTACCAGCTCTACTAATTCCCACCATCTCTTTCCTACCACCTCTACTCATTCGCACCATCTCTTTCCCACCATCTCTACTCATTCCCACAATATCTACTAATTCCCACCATCTCTACTAATTCCCACCATCTCTTTCCTACCAGCTCTACCAATTCCCGCCATCTCTTTCCTACTGGCTGTACCAATTACCGCCATCTCCTTCCTACCAGCTCTACCAATTCCCACAATCCCTTTCCTACCAGCTCTACCAATTCCCACAATCTCTTTCCTACCAGCTCTACCAATTCCCGCCATCCCTTTCCTACCAGCTCTACCAATTCTCACCATCTCTTTCCTCCCAGCTGTACCAATTCCTGCCATCTCTTTCCTACCAGCTCTACCAATTTCCACCATCTCTTTCCTTGCAGCTCTACCAATTCCTACCATCTCTTTCCTACCAGCTCTACCAATTCCCACCATCTCTTTCCTACCAGCTCTACCCATTCCCGCCATCTCTTTCCTACAGCTCTACCAATTCCCACCATCTGTTTCCTACCAGCTCTACCAATTCCCACCATCTCTTTCCTACCAGCTCTACCAATTCCCACCATCTCTTTCCTACCAGCTCTACCAATTGCCACCATCTCTTTCCTACCAGCTCTACCAATTTCCGCCATCCCCTTCCTACCAGCTCTCCCAATTGCCACCATCTCTTTCCTACCAGCTCTACCAATTGCCACCATCTCTTTCCTACCAGCTCTACTAATTTCCGCCATCTCTTTCCTACCAGCTCTACCAATTCCTGCCATCTCTTTCCTACCAGCTGTACTGATCCCCACATTCCCTTTCCTACCAGCTCTACCGATTACTGCCATCCCTTTTCTGAATAATGAGGAGACCAATGTGTATATAATACAGTGCAAATACATATATAAATATACACATATATGTAACGTACACAGATATACACACACAAAGAACTCACAGATAAAAAGACCGATCGTATTCACAGGTATGGCAGCGCAAATGCTGTTTTAATATTACACTAGTCACACATTAAGCTCGTTCACCTGTGTTGAACAATCGCACCAGTTATTGATGCGGGAGTGAGGCTTCACCTAACATCATACTGGACGCGGTGGCCAAATCGATAGAGCGCAGGCTTCCCGTGCGGAAGGTCAGGAGTTGAATCCCAGCCGAATCAAACCAATGACTTATAAAATTGACACTTGTTGCTACCTAGGCTGGTGCTCAGCATTAACAGGATAGGACAAGGACTAGTTGGCACATTATCAGGATAATGTGACTGTGGGATATCAAGTCATGGTGAGCACTATAAAGTCGCCATGAGTGCGCACTGTCACAAGTAGGTACCCATCCTGATATGGCTTTAGATGTTGTGAGGACATAAAACAACAACAATCAACAACGGTACAGGAGCCCATGTTCGAACCACACTGAGATTACCATACCGACCATGCTGAACCACCTCCACCACCTCCACCCATAAGGACAGGACACCAAGTAGAATTCAATCATATCGAACTACACTATGCACCCAGACGAATTTTGTCCTGATATAGCAGGAGACTTGTCATCGGATTTGTTGGTTTATGTCCTAGCAATATCTAAGGTCATATCAGAACGGGTACCGACTTGTGACAGTGTGCACTACAAACTCACCATGAGTATGCACTGTCACGTCTGTGCCCGTCCTGCTATTACCCTACATGTTGCCAGGACATAAAACCTCAATAAACAAACAAATGTCCCGAGCAGAAGGCGCCAATGTAATAAAGTAGCATACGCGCAATACAACAGTATTTGGCAATACTACAGTTGTCTCACATCGAGACCTATTCCCGTTATCAGGCCGTCTAACTATACCAGACGCCATGCTCCATTTCAACCACAGAGCTCAAATTCCACCTAAATGACGTCACTCCACACTTTCACGTCAATAAATCTCCCCCTTAAACTTGATAATATATAGTTTTTTAAATGTTACACTTACAGTTCATAGTCTGATGGTTTTGACTTTCTGTCTCTTTTTTTTAGTTTGTTTGTTTGTTTAAATATTAGATTGAAATCTCAGATCGGTCGAGTCAATAGAAACAAACAGTGTTTTGACTTTTGTGCCGAGCCGTGGCCTGGCGGGATACTGTGGATGTCATGTGCCTTGGTTTCCGATGTCGCAGGCACGCATGTCATGTGTACACCATGACGCAATAGGGGCTCTCGATACAAGCCCAGCATAGGCACGGCGGGAAGGCCTGGGCGGATTAAAGCCGCAACTCCATTAACAATAACATGTAAACTTGTGTGTGTAATGACAGGCGCGATGTGTACATTATATTACAAAATATTAATAAACAAACATAAAAAAGAAGGAATGACAGGCGTTATATATCTGAGGGTTTTGTCTTAGAATTAAATAAATTTAGAACAGGAATTTTAACCAGCAAACAATTTATTGCAGTAAACAATAAAAACTGCAAAAAAATATATAACTATTGTAATGAAGCTTTCCATAGGAGTCCATTTAATTTAGTCAACATGGATGTCACCTTCATTATATTATGTCAAAGGGTTGCAGTCGAGGTGACGCTGCCAACATGGACACCCCTGACATGGATGTTGCCCACATAGTGGTCATCGCCGACATCATAGTCGGCGATGACCACTATGACGTCACCGTGCGCGCGCGCGCGCGCGCACGCACGCGCAGGCCCGCACGCGCACACGCACGCACACGCACGCACACGCACGCACGCACACGCACGCACACACACGAACACACAAACAGATTCACTTTTATTTACACCCCGTCTCCCCACTTTCCCCACACACACCAGCCTGCTCGATTTCAGACTTCTCCAGCCTGGGTCCGGCTCATAGACTACAATGCCCACGCGCTTGGGGTTTACAATTTCAGGACGGAAGGTCAGTGCTGGCAAACTCAGAGGACGGCCACATTTCACAGATTCATCCACTCCACTTGCCACACACACAGACACAACCACACATACATGGTTTAGCCACCATCAAACTAACTCAGAGGACGGCCACATTTCACAGATTCATCCACTCCACTTGCCACACACACAGACAACCACACATACATGGTTTAGCCACCATCAAACTAACTCAGAGGACGGCCACATTTAACAGATTCATCCACTCCACTTGCCACACACACAGACAACCACACATACATGGTTTAGCCACCATCAAACTAACTCAGAGGACGGCCACATTTCACAGATTCATCCACTCCACTTGCCACACACACAGACAACCACACATACATGGTTTAGCCACCATCAAACTAACTCAGAGGACGGCCACATTTAACAGGTTCATCCACTCACTTGCCACACACACAGACACAACCACACATACATGGTTTAGCCACCATCAAACTTAACTCGGAGGATGGCCACATTTAACAGATTCATCCACTCCACTTGCCACACATACATGGTTTAGCCACCATCAAACTTAACTCGGAGGATGGCCACATTTAACAGATTCATCCACTCCACTTGCCACACACACACACAACCACACATACATGGTTTAGCCACCATCAAACTAACTCAGAGGACGGCCACATTTCAGTTGGGTCGCAGCTTCAGCTTACAACACGGGTTGTGATTGGGACCTCTCCCACCCCTACCATCACAATAGTATAGGCCTGACATGTTAAACTCATTTTGCATCTACAATATACCCACATCTCCTGATGACCAAACTTTGTATGGTTCTTGCCGTACATTTACCTCTAATGTAGATTACAGTGAAATTATCACAAACGATATTTTACATTAGATAAAATACCACTTTGTCTAATGCACATGCACCACCTCCACCATGTTCCGCTGTAGCTGTGACCCGGCATGGTGACGCCGCAACCTGTCCTTATTGAGGAACAAGCGGAACTGAGAAAACATGTATTTGTGACTGATTAAATTGAACTTGTAATACTAGGAAGATGTTGGTTGGTTGCTGGATTTTACGTCCAGGCAACATCTAAGGTCATATCAGGACGGTGTAGTAAGAATATTTTGTTTGTCTATTTGTTGTTGTTTTATGTCCTAGCAACATATATGGTCATATCAGGACCGGGTAGTAAGAAGAAGATTGGAGAGAAATGAAAGGAGAGAAACCTATCTTTACTGGTCAGCTAACACTAATTAAACAGTAGTCTTTAATAGACACATGAAAATGTGTTCTAAGAATGTGCTAACAGAAAAAAGGCTTGCCATGCACATGTGCTAAATTCGCAAGTTTTATTGCTTTTTTGTGTGTGTTATTTGTTGTTGAGGGGCTGTCACATGGCAACAGCACTTCCCACTTACATAATTGACCTGTTGGTTTTATGCCTAGCGCAAATCAACCTATTTTCCACCTACTAGAGATCCATCGGCAAGGGCTGGTGTTGTCTTAAGAATGTATTGCCCACCATTATGATGGCTGAGTTCGGTCAAGGTATTAATTATCACCATCGTAACGTGGAAACCAAATATGTGGCACCCAGTTTCCGAGAATGGCCCATTTATATTTTGATGTCTTTCAAAGTTGGCAGCTACTGTATGTATGTATGTATGTATGTATGTATGTATGTATGTATGTATGTATGTATGTATGTATGTATGTATGTATGCATGCATGCATGCATGCATGCATGCATGCATGCATGTATGTATATATGTATGTATGTATGTATGTTTGTATGTATGTATGTATGTACACATATGTATGTATGTATACATATGTATGTACGTATGTATGTATGTAACTATGTATGTGGGGGGGGGGGCTAGAAAGTAAGTGGCAATGCTATGATTAATTGAGTTAATCGAGGCCAAACAACATTACCATGTATACACTACCAACATAGGCTACCAAATTATAATGTATGCAGTTCTAGGTCGGCCTGTGACCGGAAACAAGCATGTAATGATGTGCATGGTATAAGTTGGCTTCATCAGTAGTCTCTTTTGAATTACCATAAAAACTCGGGGTCAAGTCGACTTAAAAAATAATAATAATGTAAGTTTTCAGAAGCACCTCGCCTTATATACACACCATATTTCCTACCTTTTTGCTATCAGTTCGCCAGTGGATATGCACAGTCAAAAATTGACCTTGACTTATCTGCCAGCTCACCTAATACGCACGTTGTTATGGTAGTGTGAGGAAGGACCGAAGCTGTGACCTGGTATGAAAATGTATACCCTGTAAATGGGGTGGCTGCCCCTCTACCCCCCCCCCCTCCCCCGCCCCCACCATTCCCCATTCTTCACTATAAAAGTATAAGCCAAATTCTGTAAGTCCGTCATGGTGAATCCATAAACACATGCTTCCTGATGACCAAACTTGAAATGCTTCTTGCCCTGTATTTGTGTCTCCTCTAAATGGTATTAGCTTGATCGATTAAATATTACTGACAAATACTCTACATTAGAGAGCGCTTCAACTGATTTCATCATGTATTCTATAAAGGAATATTTAATTAAATGTGCTTCAACTTACTTGGAATTTAAGTCTGCTCTTAGAATATACCTTACTGGAGAGGCCCTTCATCTCAACGATTGATGAGAACCATCTTGGCCTACTCTGGGCCTGCCCCCCTCCACCAACTCCATCAACATGGAAACTCTCACTCTCCTCCTCCTGCATTCCATCTGTCTACTGCCTACCTACTAACTAAAACTAAAACCTCACAACTACGCAATCTATATGAATGTTATTTTTTGCATTTGCCCCATATAACATCAGAATCCAACCAATGAAACTAACTGTCAAAACATGCATATATATACTCAGCAACCCGTCGTGCGCCTGACATCCTTAAGCACTATCATCAGTCGAAAGTTACCAGTGTATATCATCTTTCATTACATTCACATAGATTCCTAGTTTGTACATCATTAAAATGATTTGTGTAAATATCTAAACGACACACAGTGATATATATGGCAGTGCCTCGGCGTTGCCAAATGTGTTATTCTGAAGAATAAAAAAGATTTACATGTAAAAACCATAGTCAAATCCTAGAAGTGTTATCTGCGGTGCACTCAGAACTCAGAATAGCCATAGGATGCTGGGTGTAATGCTCCTGAACAATCAATCCCTACCTACTGGCTTTACACCTCACATAGCCCGTTCCGTGACATCATGGACGGAAGTGAAAATTAGACAGATTACCAGGAAGCGTCACATGGCTTCTAAGTCACTATTATTCACAGTGTGGTTTGTGCTGTACTCCTTGGTTGGTTGTTTGGTTGTTAGGTTGGTTGGTTTTGTTTGTTTGTTGTTGTTTTACGTCCTAGCAACATCTAAGGTCATATCAGGACGGGTACCGACTTGTGACTGTGCGCACTCATGTCGACTTTATAGTGCTGCCACACTGGAAGACCAGACCGCCAGCACCATGACCTGATATTCCACTCAGTCACATTATCCTGACACCAAGCCAACCAGTCTGTGCCCTATCCTATTAATGCCGAGTGCCAGGCTAAGAAGCGACAAGTATAAATTTGTAAGTCATTGGTTTCACTCGACCAGGGTTCGAACCAACGACCCCACGATCTACCAACACGAGACAGGGACGCTCTAACTCATTCGGCCATCCCGTCTGGTCAGGTTGGTTGGTTGTTAGAGTGTTACATCCTGGCAACATCTAAGGTCATATCAGGATGGGTACCGACTTCTGACAGGGCACGCTCATAGCGACTTTATAGTGCTGCTCCACTGGGAAATCAGGTTGCTGGCACCATAACCCAATATCCCACTCAGTCATATTATCCAGACACTGAGCTAACCAGTCCTTTCCCTATCCTATTAATGCCAAGCCACAAGCTAGGAAGCGATAAGTATCAATTATATAAGTCATTGGTTTGACTCGACCGGGAACCGAACTCCTGATCTCCCACATTCTACTGATTCGGCCACCACGCCCGGTGTGCTCCTTGGAGCAGTGAACTCCTTCTTTATAACCCTCCTGTATAATATGTGACCCATGAGTCGAAGTAGGTTTCAGTTTTATTTGATCGATATTTAAAGCCTATTATTATACATGTATTTCCTGGCCTATGTCACTGTAACAGATATGGGGGGGGGGGGGGGGTCACGAGGGTTAAATGAGTCTAATAGTGACAACTTAACGACTCATACTCTCAGCCTTGATTAAGCCTAGAAAGAACTCCAACAAAATAGGTTATAAAGTCTCATTCGATCATAATTGCGAATTGATGTTGTTCTTGCTGTCATTTCCTACATGTATAGCACTGGCAGTGCGTAGTGTGATTCACCCTCATGGAGTAGGCCGGGGTGTACGCCAACCGTGGTACCTAAGAAGTGTTGTATTGAATGCTCTCACGCAATAGTGTCCATTCAGCAGAGATTCCATTCATGTGTATTTGCATGTATGTATTTGTAATGTGTTATGCTAATGAAATCGGAACACCGGTATGTCTATGTAGATAATTCCACCAGTGCGATTTCACAATGTATACAATAAAATTGTGACATATATACAATAGCAATAGGTGCATTTTCGCATTTTGCATATCACAATATGTATTATTATTAAATGGAATCTCACCTTTAGTAGTGTACAGTCTACAGCTAGCTGGGAAAACACATTGATTTCGTGTAGCGTGCATTCAAAGCACTATATACAACTTGAATAGAATCTAACAGCACAAGTTGCATTAAAATGTGGCCGTTTTATGTCGTATTTTTTAAATTTGTTTGTTAGTGTTTCTTTTTTCTTATTTAACTAGCCAGTAGTAGTCATCAATGAATTATTAATTCCACATGAGCTAGGAATCCATTTATTATATATTACTACATACCATCCCATGGTTACTCTACACTGTACTAGTGTGTGTGCTGTGACAGGGTGGGATGGTTGAGTGGTTAGAGCATGCTTCTCATTAGATTCACCTGTACTTCCAATACAGGGGTGAATGACAACGTAGTGTAAATACGGGCGAAAATAGCTTTAGTATGGAACAGGAAGTAGAATGCCTGCCTCCAGTATCAAATGGATACTTATATTGGCACAGAGTTGGGGAAATGGGAGATAATGCAAAAAGACAAGATGGCGGCCATAGAACGCCGTCGATTTCACTTTTAAATTGCATTAAAGTATATGTTTTATTATATTTTCCAACTCGAAAATAGCAGGTAAATATGAAGACGTACATAAAGAATATATTGTGCTTCTTAAATTAAGAATTTACCAGCTCAGTTAATTTCCCCAGCATGTCGAAATTCTTTGCCAGTTTTTCTAATGGGTTGGTTTTCACCCCTGTACTGTAAGTATGGGATGAATCTTTTATCTAGCTTCTCATGCACTAGGTTATGGGTGTGACAAGCCGCAGGAGTGATTCCTGACCAAGTCTAACCAATGACTTATATAAAATTGGGCACTTATCGCTACCTGCCTAATGCTCGGCATTGCTAGGAGAGAGCAAAGACTGGTTGGCTTAGCGTCAGGATAATGCGACTGAGTGGGATGTTGGGTCATGATTGCGGTGGCACCGTATCCCAGTGGGACATCAGTATGAATTCCCAATGAGTGCACATTGTCAAAAGTTCGTACCCATCCTATCATGAGCTCAGAAGTTGCTAGGAGGGTAAAATGTATAAATTAGGAAACTTCAGAAATAACAGTCAGTGACAAGAGACTTGCCAACATTTCTTTCTTTCTTTCTTTTTTTTTTAAAGAAAAAAAGAAAATTGATTGTCTTTATCAGTATTTGTTTCATTTAAAATTTCTCAGTGCACACTATCACGACATGTACACAAGAAAATCTAAATAAAACCATTATTATACATTTAATACTCTTTACTTACTAAAGATTTATATATAACCAATTTGAAGAATAATTTGACACAAATATATAGAAATCTAAATAAATTCGAATATGCATCATGTATAATATGACTAGATAAACAAATGGGGTGACTACCAGGACAAATGAGTTGAAAACCCATTTGGCAGATAGCGGGATTCACAACCACAGGCTGAAAGTTAACCACTTGCCAATGAATCTATACTGTGCTAACCAGTCATTGGCCTATTATATTAACGCAAAGCACCAGGCTAGGAAGCGACAAGTATCAATTTTATAGTCCATTGGTTTGACTCGACCGGGAATAGAACTCCGATCTCCCGCGCTCTACCGATTCGGCCACCGCGTCCAGTCGAAGAAAAGATTGTGAAGAGGAACCTCCACACTTTCACTTCCCCACCAAAGCCTGTCCTCAAAGGGCAATAATGGATAGCCAATTAGCGCAGCTTTAACCAAGTTGCAAATGTGTTATAATGCATCATATCAGGGTTTTTACTGCACAGCGCCTTATAATGGCTTCCTGCTAGTGAGGGTGTTCCGCTAAATTCACATTAAAATTAGTAATATTAGTAATAGTATTAATAATAGCAATAGTAGTAGCAGCAGTGGTAATATTAGTATTATTAATATTAGTACTGATGGTGGTAGTAGTGGCCGAAGTAGCACTAGTAGTGGTAGTAGTTGTAGTTGGTTTTTTTTTTTTACGTCCTAGCAACATCCAAGATCATATCAGGATGGGAGTAGTAGTAATAATAATAGTAATAGTAGTATATAGTAGTAGCAGCAGTGGTAGTATTGGTGGTAGTAGTAGTAGTTGTTGTTGTTTTACATCCTAGCAACATCCAAGGTCATATCAGGATGGGAGTAGTAGTAATAATAATAGTAATAGTAGTATATAGTAGTAGCAGTAACTAGCATCAGTTAGCCTCATTCCACTGACTTCCAGTTCCACTTGCCTCCTGAAGGCGTAAAGCAAAACTGAGACACCTTACACCCCCATCACACCAAACTAGTTCTCAAATTGTCTGACCCCATTCTAAAACGGGCTGTGGTCGGGGTAGAAAATGGCTGCAAGACAATTTTGGATATGCTCAAAGTTCTGGAGCACCATTCCGTTCTAGCTCGTCCATTCCGTTCGTAAACAAACCGTAAAAAGTTGCTACTACGTCCATTCTGTTTGCACACAGTTTGAGCCCGTTCAGAAACATTTTCAAGAACGTAGTGACAACTAGTTTGGTATGATGGAGCTATTACTCGCCCAGCCCTGTGTGTAAAGTGGGCGCTGATATAATGATCAATACCCTCCTTCCATTCATTTTCACCTTTCAATCGACGCATGCCCAACCATTCAGCTAGACACATCACTCATGCCACACCCAATCAGCTTTTGAGGCCCAGCGGTCGGCACCAGCGGCTGCACCGCCCAATGCCTGCACAGGACGCCACCAACGCACCACCTGACCTAATGTGGCGGGTCGGGCTTTAGAAGTAATGAGTAATGTACTGGCTAACACCCCGCAAGCAAGCAAGCAAGCAAGCAAGCAAGCAAGCAAGCAAGCAAGCAAGCAAGCAAGCAAGCAAGCAAGCAAGCAAGCAAGCAAGCAAGCAAGCAAGCAAGCAAGCAAGCAAGCAAGCAAGCAAGCAAGCAAGCAAGCAAGCAAGCAAGCAAGCAAGCAAGCAAGCAAGCAAGCAAGCAAGCAAGCAAGCAAGCAAGCAAGCAAGCAAGCAAGCAAGCAAGCAAGCAAGCAAGCAAGCAACCATGAATGCGCACACACATACATGCACGCACGCACGCACGCACGCACACACACACGCACATACACACTTCAGTGTTCACTGCTTGTGTCTGGAGAAGCATAAATGTGTATGACCGGCACATTTCATGAAGTGGAAAGCTGATGCGTGTTCACACATGCATGCATGCAGTCACACAAGCATGTGTGCGCAGACACACACATACGACCAGACGGGATGGCCGAATGAATTAGGGCGTCTGTCTCCCGTGCTGGTAGATCGTGGGTTCGAACCCTGGTCGAGTCAAACCAATGACGTAAAAATTGATACTTGTCGCTTCCTAGCCAGGCACTCGGCATTATTAGGACAGGGCAAGGACTTGTGTGCTCAGTGTCAGGATAATGTGACTGAGTGTGATACCAGGTCATGGTGCCGGCAGCCTGGTTTCCCAGTGGGACAGCACTATAAAGTCGCCATGAGTGCGCAGTCACAAGTCGGTACTCGTCCTGATGACCTTAGATGTTGCTAGGACGTAAAACAACAAACAAACATACACATACACTCACGTGTGCGCACACACACAGACAAACGCACACACTAGAGTTGTTCATGACATGCTTATAACCATTTTGTCGATTGCAATCAACAATCCTGCTTTAACTGAGCAGACAGTCGGCACCCAATTCCATTCATTTTTATTAGTTTACCATTTAGTTTAGTTAAATGCTGCCATGTATGGCAAGCGAGTCGCCCATTTGCCACGCGTTACAAGCTGCAGAGAGGATGCAGAGAAACTATTCTACTCTTGTTCCTCACGGAGGTTAGATTACATATAAAAAAATTAAAGTTTTTAATAAGTAAACAATTTTTAGGAGTAAACAAAAAAAGCTGTAAAATATAACTATCACGATCAATTTGAGATCATTGTAATGCAGCATGGTCTTTTTGCGAACACACTGACAAACACACACACATTCGCTTTTATTTATATATAGATTAGTTAGACGAATCTTACCTTGGTATAGATGATGGATAACTGTTGTTTTACCGAGGTATAAGCCTCTGATAGACGTGGGATAGGGAGAGGGAAGCACGTCCGGTCCAGCAATCTTTACCTACTTATTCAGGATAAATGATCCAAATAAAACAAAACAATATCTAAGAATGACAATGGTACTAAACTGTGAAGTTTCCTTGGTATAAGCAAACGAATAGACGTGGAAGGGTGTGGTGGGCGGGCCCTATCCCACGTCTATCCGAGGCTTATACCTCGGTAAAACAACAGTTATCCATCATCTATACCAAGGTAAGATTCGTCTAACTAATCTATTTTACCTCGGTATACAGCCTCAGGCTAGCCTCAGGCTAGGGAGACGTTTACGTAAAATCATTTATCCTGTATATCATGTTAACTATTCAATAACAATTTAAAGTACATTGGGAATCATTAATCGACAAGATTAGTGCCTTTGTTACCTCTGTAACGTTTTATAATGACAATTTTATGTTCTTTGTATACAGTATCAATGAGAGTGAAAAAACTTTTGTTTCTCACCTATGTATTTTTGTCTTTGAGCAATCGCTGTGCGATTCCGCTTGACTTTTCCAGTCGTTTGTTGTAATGTTTTGCAAACGATCTAGTGGTCTTCCAGCCTGCATGTGCTAGGATTCGTTTTACGTAAATCCCTAGCAATCACGCTTTCGAGACCATGGCGCCTCTCGTTGAATGGGACGCATATCGTTCCATATTGACTCCTGCCTTGTGTAGTTTTAGTAAGCTACACTAACAGTTGTCTTGAATAGATATATACCCTTATGGCAGACACCCGACAAAGTTGTCAGTCATGCAGGAACTATTTAAACGCACTGTGGATAAGTGTTCCCCTGTGCGGTTTGATTTAAAAAATCTGTTTTATCAATCAAACATTGCTTTCTTGCGATCTATTCTTAAATCATTCAGGGACAATGCTATCAAAATTGACCCGTGTGTCCAGTAACTAACAGTATGATACTGCTAGTTTAAAACTAGCTGTTTTATCTAAAAGACTATTACCAGACCATTTCTTAAATAATCCGAATATGATTAACACAACCCAAAACCTATTAAATTTTTGGTTTTGGGGAATTCATTTTGTAAACTGATTTCACAGCCAGTGAATAAGTTGGTGCCTACCAACTATCTGTCCATCTCCTCGCGGACGTGTCCCCGAAAACCACATCTTGCAGCGTTAATCGGTTCCAACCTAAAGCTTTATCAAGCATCCTTAGAAAATCTAATAAGATGTGCCATTGTAGGCCTCATAAGTTTTTCTTTCATAAGTAAACCATGGTAACCCCAGTTTTTCAAATAATTTGAATATAACTGAACTGTTCCTTTCCTCCAGGCATGCAAAGTTAATCTCAGCTGAGTAACTTTATGTAAATAAAACTGTCATAAACACGTGTTCCGAAAGGGAATGTCAGAAGGGGTGTTGTGAACACCTCTCCACGAAACATCAACGCTTAAAAAAGAAATTGTCCCCCTTCGTGTAGGAAAAATATATACAGTTTGTGTCTCCTAAGGGTAAAACTTCCAAGCATGGCTGCGTGTCACAACCGGGGACTATCAAAGCCCTCCTTGCTACTGTGCCAATTTAGGCTGTATGTTATAAATTGTCTTTTCCTCAAACTAAAGGGAAAAAATCAACTTTCCAAAAGGTAGGCTCTGGATGCCCTAAGACCAATTCTATAATATGTTATTATTTCGGGATGCCAACAAATTTGTATGTGGCTTTCCCAATTCCAAATTAACTTCGTCCTTTAATTATATGGGCTGGACATTGTCCCTCCCATGTTGCGAATGGAAGCCATTGCTGTAGTAATATCTGTCAACATTCTGACATAGCATCTGTGCATGCAGACTAAACCACATAACCCTAAATACACTATTCTCAAGTCTAGACCATTAATATGATCTAAACTTCTTTATGAAGGCCTCGGCCTTCACAAACCCTTTAGTCCTATGTTATGCTAAATTCTTAACTATTTCCAGCAAATTTAGTTTTGTAAATGTTGTAAATTAATCATTTACTTTAACTGCGCATCCAAACCAATTAATCATCAATAAACGGGAAACGAAAATGTCCTTCCCGCTCTATGAGCGAACACATTGTGTGTTCGGAGCTTAGTAGAAAATCATGAATTACAAGCTACACCAGTTGGTAAACATGTAAATTCATATAGTTGTTCATTCCAAACAAACCTTACCAAATTTTTGGTCTGTTTGATAAATTAGTTAGTAACTGCCTGTGAGCAGCTGAACTGTGACTGGGCCATAATAAATGACTCATCTATGTAAGGAAACATCACATTTATTTTTACTTTTGGAAAAACCTGTTTCCGTGGCCATGTGAGTTTGCTGTGCAACCTCTACTTGTTCCCTTTTGAGACTTTGCTGAGAGCATTTGCTCCAGCTTTCTGAGCCGCTTCTCTATCTCTGGATAGCCAGCATCTGGCCTGCTTACCTCCCGTAAACTCAAGTGTGCCAGGGAGGCTTAAGCCATCACCTCTGGTGATGAGTAGTTATCATCATAAATGGGATCTTCGGGCTTACTGGCCGTCGTATCCAACAAACCCTTAATTCAAAGATCTGTAACGATCAATGAAAATTAGAGTTTTCACCCAACTGTTTGTTTGTTGTTGTTTTTCGTCTTGGAAAAAACCTATAATCATATCCAGACGGGTACCGTTTATAACAGTATATACCCATGGCTAATAAATGCCAAAGTATCTCTCAGTTCCGTGCCGATCAGTGAGAATCAGAGTGTTCAACCAACTGTTTGTTTGTTGTTGGTTTTCATCCTGGAAGAATGTATAAACATATCCAGACGGGTACCGTTTGTAACAGAACATACTCATGGCTAATAAAAGCCAAAGTACCTCGCAGGTCCGAAAACCTGTAATCATCAACTGAAAGTTTGAGTGTACCCAAAAAATGGGATGTGGCTTCAGCCACCATCGCTCTTCGTTTCTAACGGGGTACCAAGCGTGATGTGGTTATAACCGTAATCGCTCTCCGCTCAGTCACGGGCGGGTTACTGTAATAAGGCTTTAGCCTATCTCTCTCTTTGGTTTGGCCCGGACGGTATCCCGGGTGAGTTATTGTGATGAGGCTTCAGCCAACATCACTCTCCATTTTGCCACTAGCTTTAAAAAAGTAATACGGCCCCAGCAATCACCGCTCGCCGTTAGGCAAAGGCGGCTTAACGTGATGTGGCCTCTGGCAACCTCGCTCTCCGTTCGGTCACGTGCGGCAATACTGGTGTCGGAGAGCGTATTCACCCTGTTCCCAAAACAGGCGTGTAGCTGAATGTAAAATCATAGGGTAACGGTATGGAAGCCAAATCCAAAACGATGTGTAGAGACCAGTATTTATATCAAGTAAGCGAGGAAAAAATTATATACCTGATGTGGCTTTAGCCAACCTCGGTCTCCGCTCGGATACGTGCGGGGTTAAACGTAATGTGGCTTTAAACCACCACGCTCTCCATTTGCCAACGAGCATCACCACGTAATGTGGCTTCACCCAACATGTCTCTACGCTCGGCAACGGGCGGCTTAACGGTATGTGGCTTCAGCCATCACCGCCCTTCATTCGCGAATGGGTGACAAAATAATGTGGCTTCAGCCAGCATCCTCTCCGTGTAGAAACGGTCTTCAGCCAACATCGCCCTTTGTGGTAACATTTGCCTAAACTGGATGTGGCTTTAGCCAACCTCACTCTCCGTTGTCGAATGGGTGGCCTAAACGGGATGCGGCATGAGCCAACATGTCTCTCCGTTTTATCGGGCTACCACATAACATGGTTTTTAACCATCGGCTCTATCCGCTTGGTGACGGGCGGGCAACCGCGATGAGGCTTCAGCCAACATCGCGCACTTCAATGGCTTTCCCGTCCCGATGCAACCAAACCTAATGGTCGGTCTCCGCTTCCGGGTCGGAAGGGATTATGGCCTCGGGCTGAGGCGACGGCAAAGCCGTCAACCCCTGAAAGGAGTGACAGTCCTCCTCCGGGTGATCCGCAGCAGCTGACACAGCAGGCAGGACCTTGTTCCACTTCGTGGCCATCGGTAGTCTGTAACGACTGTGTTACTATAAACCGGTATCAACTCAACGTGAACACATAATTGTGACGCCAGGTGGAACCTGGGTTGAGGATGTATTTGGTACTGAGTAACGTATTTACACCGTTCTCAGTACAGGCGTGGTAAGCTAAGTTTATGCCGTAGGTGTCTGGTATCGAAACCAACCATACGGGGGGTCGGCCTTGGGACCGCCCACTCTCTCTGTTCCGTACACTTCTCCCTCCTGCGGCTTCTGCGCCAGCAAGTTGGAGAAAATGCTACGAAACTCGGAGGTTCGCCTTAAAAAAGTTCTGGGGAGTCTATAAAAGAAACCCAGGATAATCCCCAACGTGACTCTTTATGAGAGTCCGAGAGAAAATCCACTGGAGATGCGGTTTCACCCTGCAGCTTTCGCTTTCATCTCTACCCGCATTCCACGGGTGCAACAACCAATCAGTATCGGTTTTGTTTTGTATACCAAGGCTCTTTGGCCGATCACCATCATTTTATCCGTCTGTAAACATACCTATCTCAGCCAGACTTATGAAGTTCTAAACTTCCAAAAAGATGCCATAATGCATAACAAACTATCTTCATACAGTTGGTATTAATACTTACAGTGAATACAATACTCCATGTTTCAATTATTCGATTCCTCCAGTGTTCTTGGGTTTAACCGAAATATAAATATAAATAAATAAATATAATGTTGTATGTAGCGAACTCCGGGTCGGCAAGGCACCCGGAAATTTCAGTGCTACAGAAGTGCACCAATGCAGCTGAAAACTCCCCAAAAACACAGGGGTCACGTCGACTTGAAAAAAGCGTACCGCAATCGGAACGGTTAAACGCTAATAACTGCAAAAGTACAGTCACCACCTATCTAAAAATCACACAAAGGACGTAATTGTCCTTAATAAAGAAACGTGTGGAACGGTTAAACCGTAATATTCGTCCTTCCTTAGCGAAAGACGAATAAACTATAAGAAGTAATCGAGCGAAAATGGGGGATTTAAGCGAACGAACGAAACCAACGCACCAAGCGACTCGAAAACTAGCGACCCGGAATTTCGTTACGGTTTAAACGCTAATAATTCCGAAAATACAGTCGTCACCTAGCTAAAACTCGCACAAAGGACGGTAATGTCCTTAATAAAGAAACGTGTGGAAAATAATCCGCGAATTCCAGGTATTTGTGGAGAAATTGTAGAAAAAACCGCTGAACAAACTCGCGTACATCCATCGCACGCGAGTTTCTTATGCTAATTGCTGGACCGGACGTGCTTCCCTCTCCCTAGCCTGAGGCTAGCCTGAGGCTGTATACCGAGGTAAAATATATATATATAGATAATCGCCCGGCACAACCTGTTCAAAGGGGACAAACCAATCCCCCACCCTATATCATCACCACCCGCCATCGCCTCCTTACACGCCCCTTACACACGCCCCTTACACACACTGCCTGAGTTGAGCATTAGCCTGTCGCAGCCGACAGGCTGTCGGGCCAGTCCAAGGTGAGCATTAGACCCAGTCGTGTCAAAGTGAAATGGAACCTACCGAAGTCGGGCTGGCCGCGGGAATACTGTAGCGGGTAAGGCGGCCGGTCAGCTGATGGGGGAAACACAAATAACATCGATTACCACCAGCTCATTTTAATATTTGCATAAATACTTTATACTGCACGTAAACTAATTCAACCAATAGATGGCTGTTTGTTGGAGTTCTACGTCCTGGCAACATCTAAGGTCATATAAGGACGGGTCAACCAATAAAAATCCTGCCCTCCCGTCCTTCATGTTAAATATAGCCTTTGGAGATTTTGTCTTTGTCTTTCTCTTTTTCGATTTTGATTAGAACTGAATAATCCGGTGAAAACATCAAATTTTCAAATCCAAAAGACTCATCGAAATTTTATTCTACTTATCCAATGTAGACACTGGTTAACTTATGAAGCATTTGTTGCTGCATAGAAGGGGGATACTGAGTCAATTTAATAGGTCCTGTCACTATTGATGCTCATGGTGTCAGAATTTTGACATGTACACCAAAATTAATTTGCCATGTTTTCACATCAAATATCTTCAAAGCTGGCTATTGTGCATGTTATATAATAACATGAGTAATTCATAACATATGGTTTACCTCGCATCTATTGACTTACTTGGGTTGCTAAATAGTATAAATTAGAAATGATGAAATGGGTTAAAACTCACAACATAGAGTTTGTTGAATATCTCTTTAATTTGTAAAGTCTGCTGATAAACAAAAGAAATTAAACAAATTCAAAGTCATCTTATAGTTAACAAACTAAAAATTTAGAGAACCCAGATAAAATTCATTTTGGCTACATGTTATATAATAACATAAGTAATTCATATACATAGAGATATTTCTATCTACTGACTAGATTGGGCTTCTAAATAATATAAATAGATAGAATGGGTAAACTCATATTCTAGAGATCATTGTTTGGTAGTTTCAATAAAAAATTCAAATATCTTGCTGCAATTTATTTGCTGAGGTTTATAAACAAAGAAATTAAACAAATTCAAAGTTGGGTCTACCAAACTGCCAGTGCACAATCTCAAACTGTGCATGTTATATAATATCATCAGTAATTCATAGACAGAATTTGATTCCTATCTATTGTTCTTTATTAAACTGCCAAACAAATCTGTTGAAATGGATGAACTCACAACATAGAGTGTTTTTGACAATTCAAAATTGAAGTTGCTAAAGTAATGTAAACAAAAATGAATGCGTTGCCATAACCACTCATCTCAAATCTGTGATCCTGGGATTGTGCATCTGGGTTGCTAGGTCTGGTAGTGAGGACACATTCATGTCTCTAAGCAATCATATCAAATGTCAAAATAATATCCAAGGAAACCCATAGTATATATAGAGGTGAATCCTTAGGATCTGCAACTCACTTTGTTCTGGCAATCATACAGTGAACACCTATTAGGCTTTCTTCCCCGCCCTCCCTCCCTCTTGTCCTTATGGTCTGACTACTAGGGCTGAGTGTTAGAGGTATTCGGTTGAGTCAAACCCGGAACTTTGAGTGTGTGTATAAATAAAATACCTTGTGTGTATTTCTCAGGAAAAAAAAGGGAAATCTGAATAATACTGACATGTGGTATAGTACTTACGTATACTTACAAATGAATGATTGTACAAACTTATACTGTTACAAATAATCTTGAAGATGTAAATAAATTATAAATTTATTCCCAGTCCAGTCTTTTGTTATGAATTCTCACGAAGTTACTTCAAAGTATGGCAAGAACCCTACCAAGTTTAGTAATCAGGCAGAATGTGGTTACAGGTTCAAAGTGAGTATAGAGTTTAAAGTGAGGGATAATGCTGTAAGCTGTAGCTGTGACCCGGCATGCTGGGTTGCAGCTACACTCCTTCCTCAGGGATCAGCGAAACACACTTTTGGTCTTCCTCATTCAATTCCGCATTTCTCCATCCTAATAATAATATTAATATCAATATCAAGCACCAGACAACATAGAGATAGTGACAAGTATCTAGTTGGTATGCCATTGGTTTGTGTTGGCCAGCAAATGAATCAATCCATGCCCTCTCTTATGGAAAGCGAGTGCTCTCCTCATTCAGCCATCCTGCACATGTAACCATTAATTAGTCAATACTTGTACCGTGAGGTTAATTTAACAAGATGCATTCGCTTCTTTGACTTAGCAGTTTTTAGCACAGATCACCATTCCTGGGTAAAGAAATTCACAAAGGAGCGCAAAGCACAATGAAGCATAGATGAGCGTTGATTCTTATTGAAAAGATGCCACCATCTTTGACCACAGTGGAAGAGTGTGTGATACGAGAAACAGCTAAAGGTAAAACATGATTTCTGAAACAAACAGTTAAAAATAATTGTATTTGAATTTGAATTTAGAAACTCAAAACCATCGGACTATGTAACTTCAATTATACTAGTGTACTTATTATGGAATAATACATATGTTCCACCCCTCCATCCACTAACTATGCCTATATTCCCAATCTAAGAGAGAGAGAGAGGGGGGGTGGTATGTGCTATGAATAAAGGAAGTTGTGAGAAGCACATCAACTTATACTAGCTGACTTATACGAGCATCATATTTCTGACCAACTGAAGGAAAGCTGTTTCTGGGGCATGCTGTCCCACCTGTTTTGGCAAGTATCATGAATTGATCATGCTGCCGATTTTTGTCCTCATGAAAGTAATTCTTTCTGTATTAAACATTCATCACCACTCATATTTGTTGGCAAGGCATACTTCAGAATTCAACCTTGACATATACGGTGGATACATGTATGCCTGAGCATGGGTCCCAGTGACAAAAAGTTTTAAAAAAATCCCTGAAAAGCTAGGCGGGGCCGGGGGGCATCCCCCCTGGAAATTGTTCTAAACCTATGATTAAAATGGTGCAATCTGGCATCTACTTGGACATATTTTAGCCTTGGAATTCCAACGGTTTTAAGACTTCAAGACTAACCAATAATTAAAAGGTGGTTGGTTCACTATTCACCATGGAGGTATATCCTTGCAACATAATGTCATTCGGCTGAGGTGAAGGCACTCCTCTATGGGTGGTGTGCCACGTGTGCAATAAGGTGGTGTGAATCATCATTGAATGTTTTCCTTTTATTTTCTTGTTATTACTAACATATACTTGAGGTCCCCGAGAAACAGGGCGCAACACATGTAGTAGTAGCAGGCCTAGCTTGTGGGCACCTCCATTCAGTTAGCGAATTACACACTTACACATACACGGGGGAGAGGAGAGGATAGAAGAGGAGAGGATAGGAGAGGATAGGAGAGGAGAGGATAGGAGAGGAGAGGGGAGTGGGGGAGGAAGGGGAGGGAAGGGGGATGAAGGGGAGGGGTGGGGAAGGGAGGGGGAGGGAGGGGACATTATCGCCCATATTCATATAATTAAATAAGAGTCTTATCTTCTTTAGACACGACGTAGATAGAACATGTCTGGACATGAAAATCTACGTCTGTTGTCTGAGCCGAAAGGTCTTTTTGATTGGGTTTTATTTTTACATTCACGTTGTCCTTTTGGTGGAGGGGAGGGGAGGGGAGGGGGGGAGGGGGGGGGGAGGGGAGGGGGGGGGAGGGGTGGGTGGGGGAGGGGTTGGAGGGGAGGGGGGGAGGGGGGGAGGGGAGGGGGAGGGGAGGGGAGGGAGGGAGGGGAGGGGAGAGGAGGGCACAGCGGAGAGCAGAGCAGAGCAGAGCAGGGCAGAGCAGAGCAGAGCAGAGGAAAGGGAAGGGGAAGGAGAAGGAAGGGGAAGGAAGGGGAAGGAAGGGGACATTATCACCCATATTCATATAATTAAATAAGTGTCTTATCTTCTTTAGACACGACGTAGATAGAACATGTCTGGACATGAAAATCTAGGTCTGTCTGAGCCGAAAGGTCTTTTTGATTGGGTTTTATTTTTACATTCATGTTGCCCTTTTGGTGGACTTTGTTGGTGGACTCTTTTTGTATGTGGCCAAGTGACCATGAGCTACGTGTGAGAATCGCGAGCGTGTTTTATAGCCGCCGTCAATCAACACATCAATAATAACCACTTAGTATCTGTAACAACAAAAGTAAATCATAACTAGGTCAATCGGTCTGACCAAATTTACCGCCCCCCCCCAGTGCCCACATGCCGATCTATCGTGCAAAAATACACAAAAATACAAAACAATATATATATAATATATGTGTGTAAAAAGAATCGCACTCTCCCACACACAAAATAGACGTTGTGGGATAGCACGATATATATTTATATATTACATTTACGTAATATATGTACTATATGTGATATCTATATATATACTTATGTACATATATATATGCGTATTACAAAATCGTACTCTCCCAAAAAATATATATATATGTATATATTTTGGGGGAGTACGATATACGTTGTGGGATAGTACGAAATATTTGTATGTGTATACACACTATATACACACCCATAAATAATTACACAAGGTCTCCCCACCTTCTGTCACGTCACTAATTGCATTACACGTCCGTCACACATTATTTTCCTTTTTATATATAACAACAACAAAAAACACAATTATTTTCAGTGAAAGGACTCCTAATTACAACAAATTGTACTATATTATTTGTATTGTCAGCGGACGACCATTATGCTCGGGGCAGTCGACAATATAAGGTTTGTAGTGAAAGGCTGAAGGCATAGACACCTGTTACAATCTGATTACCAGAAGCACGTTTTACTAACACCTCACATACAGTGCTTCGCCAACATATATAAGCAGCGTTCGAAATAAGAGCTTGTCCGCTTGTCTGATCCAAGTGAGAGTAGGTACGGACAAGCAGAATATGGCTTGAGCTTTTTCAGTTGGACAAGTGAAAATTTACATTATTTAGGACATTTGTTTTGTTGTGTAGTTTTATTACTATAACAATGGAGGTTAACTAAGATAATAAAGGTGGACAAATGAAATTCAGACGTTAAAGTAAAAACCATACCAGACTTGTCCCAAGGACAAGTGAATTTGTAGTCGCTTATTTCTATCACTGATATTAGTAATACCTGGAGTATGAGTCTCTTTAAACTGTATAATTAAAATAAGTATGACTCAATTAATGTTGAACATGACGTCTACTTGAGTTAAACTAAAATTATATTAATATATATATTTTTTCTTGTTGGAGTTTTACATCCTGGCAAGATCTAAGGTCACATCGGGACGGGTATCGACTTGTGACAGTGCGCACTCATGGCAACTTTATAGTGCTGCCCCTTCGAGAAATCAGGCCACTTGCACATTGCTCAGATATCCCATTCAGTAACATTATCCTGACACTGAACAAAACCAGTCCTTGTCCTCTCCTATTAATGGTGAGCTGAGCACCAGGCTATGAAGCGACAAGTATCAATTTTGTAAGTCATTGGTTTGACCCGACCTTCCGCACGGGAAGTCTACACTCTACCGATTCGGCCACTGCGCTCTGTACATTTGATTGTTGTTTATATTAATGGTTGGCAAATCCATAGTATCACCACACCTGATAAGCGACTCAGATAAGTATGATTCAATTAATGTTGAACATGCCGTCTACTTGAGTTAAACTAAAATTATTTTAATGGGACGTATACTGAATTATACATATATATATATATATAAATGGGCAGAGGGAAATCATAGATTGATATTGTATTTATTATTATGATTATATCGCATAACGTATTATTGTTCATTCATTGCCCTGCCCATGTTTGCTCCGTACCTGCACCAATCGGTGTGCCACCAGCGGGGTTATCCGCCCTGTTCATGCTGATGCGCGACAAACTGGCACTTACTAGCCAAATTTCAAATTTTACCGGTAGAGCCTTAGCCCAGATGCATTAAAGTTGTCCAACCCAACCTCAGCCTGCCGTTGTTCACTTGTGGCGTAGCCAAGAATATATATAGTTTATATTAATGGTTGGCAAACCCATAGCATCGCCCACCCCTGGAACTGGACTATGTATGTACGTCGCCATGGCAACAGGCAGGTGCAGACTGCCGTCGCGACCAAATGCCTGACGTTTGTCCAAAATTAGTAATTGTGTGGTGGTCAAGCAGCGCTAGATGTGTTCATGGCGACAGTGCTTAGTGAGGAGACATGTGTGTGTGTGTGTTGGGGTGTGTGTGTGTGTGTGTGTTTGTGTTTGTGTGTGTTTGTGCGTGTGCGCGCGCGTGTGCGTGTGTGTGTGTGTGTGGGTGTGGGTGGGCTACTCGCAGATGGGCTACTCGCAGAAGGATAGACTACATCACGGTTCCAGCAGCGCGGTGCATTGTGGGATGTGTCAGAGCAAAACAACCCCCCCAAAAGCACATGGCACATGCTAATACACTGGGTGCAGCAATGAAATGTGCTAGTTTCAGCTCATCTCAGCTCTTCTTTGAAACATAGAATACTAACTAAAAATATATATATAATAAATTAAGATATTAATCTTTTATCCGGCATTGCATTTACATCAATATAATCAGCACATCTTATGCCATGTGCATTTAGATTTAGAAAGATCTAGGCACTCAGACTAGTGTTAGAGCCACAGCCAGAGTACTCAATGCATTGTCAATGGTAGTGAGTAATCTCCATACAGAAAAAGTAAAATATTGCTAAAACCACACCACCTAGACACAAACCGCTTGGAACACATACAGAAAACAGGTTTAACAAAAAGATTATATTAAATTGATATGGTTAGGGTTTGGGATTTCTATTAGTTTTGAATAAAACTGACATTTTTCAATGTGCGTATAGGCAAACTCAATGGCCGTACGCCTTTGCTTTGCTCCCAAGGCCGTTTTCGGCGCATGCGCAGTCGGAACCGTGATGTAGTCTATTTGCAGAAGGATTTGTGTATGTGTGTGTGGGGCGGGGGGGGGGGGGGGGGGACAGTTCAAACTTCCCTTTAAAGGTGGATGGTTTGACGAAGCATACTATTACTACATGTATTTTCAAAACCCAAAACACTTACAATTGATCCTATATCTACATCTCCAACTTAGATAGTCAGGGTCTTCAACAAAAAATGCGGAAACAGGGGATTTCTGCCAACTGGAAATTTCCGCAAAAACACGGATCCCCCCCCCCCCCTATAGGATTAACACTGTCATTCTAATATGATATAAGATGTTGCTGGGACAGAAAGCCTCAACAAACAACCAAAGTTAACGAATGTTGAGTCTTGTCAATACTTCTTAATGGAAGTTACCAAATCAGTAATAGAATAAGTAGGTGAGTAAACAAGTGGAAATAATGAAATGGTGATTTTTGTTTTTAAGTGCCAACACATTTTGTACAAGGAGATTTTTGTGTAGCCTGGTGGTCATACATCTGTGGCGTTTGTGATGCTTTGTAGATCCAACAGGTTTCTTCATAAACGAAATTTTCTTAAAGATTAAAAATAAGTCACACTCTACCGATTTCTGGGTTCATGCGGTTCGCCAGTCATTTGCAACATTTTAATGTAGATGCCCGGTGGGCATGATGCTTTGGGCAAGGAGACATGACATTGTGTTTTGAGCAGGGAATTTTATGATTCGGAACATAATATATACTAAATAATTGATGTCGAGGCTAGAAAAGTGATTGAATAGGCGGCTGGTGTAAACAATGGGTGTTGCTGTTGTTGTTGTACTAGTCCTCACACTAAACTAATGGATTAATTTAATTAAATATACAGCTAATACCGTCACGATTCTAAGATCACATTTCAACATATCATCGAATACAGCTATATTACCAAACACAACATTACACACACACACACACACACACACACACACACACACACACACACACACACACACACAGGTGTTTAACTTAAATTTTCCGTATTAAGACAGTAATTCCGCTGATAATAGATCTAGAAAACTATATTATATGAACTAATGAAGTGCATCAACTCAATGGAACCTACCATAAGAATGAGTTGTTTGTTGTTTTATGTCCTAGCAACATCTAAGGCCATCGATTTCTGACAGTGCGACTTTATACTTATACTTTATAGGCTGCCTCACTGTCACTGGGAGATCAGGCAACCGGCACCATGACCCGATACCCTACACAATCACATTATTCTTACACTGCTAACCAGCCATAGTCCTATCCTATCCAGGCTAGGTAGCTACAAGTCATTGGTTTGACTCGGCTGGGATTCGAACTCCCAACATTCCGCACGAGAAGCCTGCGCTCTACCGATTCGGCCACTGCATCCGGTTGTGATTAGATGGAGATATATCGTCGTGTCTAAAGCTCTCAGTTAATCTGAGCTAATATCTTTACAGATCTAGATAAACGAGAACAGTTAGTACTTTGAGATCCAATAGCAAGATGATTCATTTGACATTCTTGTAGTCAAGAAAAAAAGTAACGACTGGTTACGTATTTGCCCATTGCAGATCAACAAACCGTTGATATGTGAATATCTTGTCATTAGAATAAGTTCAATAACTACTGATTAGTTATTCCACCGGTACTGGTAGAACTAGTATAACACTAACAGACTAGCAGTAGACCTACAGTTGCCGTGATAACGAAAGTGCTTAAGATACCAAAAACCAAGTCCAAGAGTTATCATTGTTGACTCAAAAATGTGAACCATTCATCGATCAATACATCTTGGCACGGGACAGTCACAGTACTGAGTACAGTTGCGAGTTGGTTAAGCTTCTGTTGTTGTGTTTAGTTTCCATCACTCACAACAACTTGGACAAGCTGCCATTCAACCATTGCATTGCATTGGTGATTGGCATTTCTAATTGATTGTCATAATATATATTGGGGGCGGGGGTATTTTGATATTCTGGGGGTGGATAGGCACGATAGCGGCAAGTTCTTTGTTAGAACCTGCACACATGGGGCTGAGCCTGAGAGGACACTTGAGTTTGTGCAGAGGAGCCTCAGGAGGGATGCAGAGCTTGTGGCCTGTGGCAGTTCCGTGTACACACTCAACACTGTCCAGTCAACTTTACACCACGGCACCAGATCAATGACTCAACTATTGAACTAAGGCACTCTCTTGGACCCATTCCCGGCGGCCTCTCCGGTATTTCACCAAACATTCGTATCGCTACAGAAAAGTAAATAACTCACCCGGATGCTCCGCAAATATATTTGTCGTGGGCAATCTGGATTCCACGGGTCGAGGTTTGGCTCGATTTGACGACCGTGCCGTACCATCCCTGGGTCCGAGTTTTGCCTCTTTTGCCAGCTGGGCGCCCATCGCTCACTTGGCTTCGACTTAACCTTCGTTTTCATCCACTAATCGTTGTGTTAGGCCATTGTAGAAACACCACTGCACAGTCCTACCCGTATATCACAATCCCACTCGTCCTAAATTGACGACGTTTGGCCGATGGTGTTTGTATTCCACAATAACAACAAGGCTTGGAACACTATAAATCTGTAATAGTAGTCGCCATGTTGGATTCGCATTTCAGAACGAGGCGATTTACGAGTTTTACACTGTCACATGATCAACAAAATGGCGGGGCCAAAACAAACTGATATTAGCCATGAGGGCGGTTACCATTTTATTTATATTTGTGCAATGTGTAATGACATGGCTCAACAAAACGAGATTCGTTATATGCATTAATCATTATATGTTTCCACCTGAGATGAGATTGACACAATACATTGCAATGTCAGTCATTTGAGACAATATATGAATGACACACTGAAGGAAGTTGGACAGCCACGCCCCTTGTCATGCACGTGCATTGGGATTGGCCTTGAATTTCGTGCTGTCGCAGAGAACACATATATCATATTATATGTCTACGGAGACTACGACTACGTCCTCTTACCGCAGTTAGAATCGGCGATAGTGTCTATCCGCAACCATTTATGAACATCTACATCATACTGTTAAAGTTGCATGCTCTGAGCTTGCCACCCCCTCCCCGCTCCTGTCTACGTTTTGTGTACACTGCCACTGACACTGGGTCACTGCTTATTTGAATCTGAATACAAGTAATGAGAAATAAACATGAATGTTTCAACGTTGTTAATTGATTGGTTAAGCTGCAATGGAGTCAAGCGATGTACCTAACACAGTGAAAATATTTAGATTAATGAATCTTTATTTATTAGTAGAAATGCCACCACTGAAATATTTGATTGATGGTTTAATATCGTGTCCGTGTCACCAGTAAAGGCCATATTTAGGGCCTATAGCAAAAAGCCAGTAGCATTTACTGTCACTTTTGTTTCATTTATTCACAAATCTATTTATTTAAATAGCGTGAAAAGACTAGTTAGATTTGTGTAAAATAACAGCAAAAAATGTAACTCACAAAACACAGCTGAAATTACAGGAGGCAATCTAGTCCACTTATTCTTAGGAATTCCACAAATCTGTTCTTTTTCATTGCTAAAAAGATCTCGCATGTTATTTCCATTGTTATATTGGCACTTGGCCATAGATACATTCAAACAGAATGTGTCTGATATAACCAATGCATTCAGGGGGTGGTTCTCAATTGAGTAAAGATGCAGGCATCAGCTAAAAATGGCCAATTTGGAGGCACGTGAGGATTACTTGGTCCCGCCGACATCCAGCATGGCTATGTGGCTGCTCTTCAATGAATGAGGTGATATCATGCAACTTATTGTTCAGATGCTCAGCCTAGTTGAGTTGCATTTTGATTTGCAGTGTTTGTACTAAGGCAGAAATAAAATTCCTACTTTTGTGCAACCAAGATCTTAGTTTTTCTCCAGTACTTAAAGCAGGAACAAACAAAGCTGTCAGACAATTAACAATATTCTGAATAAAGTAGCTTAATTAATTCCAAAGAATTTGACATTCAAGTTAAGTTTTGAACAAGAAATGTAAGCAAAATCGGATGGATTCGTCCAAAAGAAATGGCAAATTATTCGAAAATCTGACTTTATGCGACAAATACCTGAATATCTGACGAAAGTAGGATAATCCGATTCTGTACAAACACTGGATTTGGTACACGTGAGAGAATAAATGGCCTCAGATCAGAGTAGAAATAGCATTTCTGCAACAAATTCTGTATAGAGGTGACAGAGGACGATTTTAATAGAAGGGCCTACCAACATTATCCAATATTTTGTATAAATATATAACAAATCGAAGCAAACAAAAGTACATTTGTGTTCATATATTATAATTTATTATCACATTCAGTGACATATAAGCCACCTCTTCCCCCAGTGTAGACAACATAAACACACCCATATACCCACAAAGGAATAATAATTATGGAACAACAAATAATATATACAGCTACATGATCATAACATAAATCGGATACGTTTAACATGACAGCTAGATAGCAAACTCCCATAGTTGTTTCATTAATCGCCTGCACAAATTACAGGCACTTCGCTAAGACTGTTTCTACGGATAATATCACACCATTCAATAAGTCACACACTTGGTTACCAACAGAGGTTTTCTACTCTCACATAACATGGGTATTCTGAGTTCCGCTGGTCCCGAGCATGCCCGATCACAGCTTCACAACACACGCCAGAAGTTGAGGTTGGTGTCACTTCCAGCCCTATCCACCATTATAAACCCCCATAGCCTAAACTCACTTTTCACCTATAACCGCATGCCATCTGCTAACCAAACATGGTCAGGTTTTGACAATAGTGAAATAGCCCTAGTAAATATTTGACATTAGATAAAATACCACTTTATATTTGTTTATTCACCAGGGCCCGTATGCACCAAGTTGTGCTAGCCTTAACCGGAGCTAGGCGCTAACTCCGGTCAGCTAGCTGTGGGTAGTGGGGGGTCCGCGAAAAAGATTAACTGGTATGCGCCAATGTTTTATCCTGGGCGGATAGCTGACCGTGAGTTTATTTATAGATTTGGGAATTCCCTCCAGTCGACGATATGAATAACGCCGCTAATGCGGCGGCGGCTTTAATATTGCTTCGAATTTAGGGTTAATTTGATTAAATTTCACTTATGGCATATGTAATTCTGTTAAATATGACAGCATTTAATAGATTTGGGCTAATATATAGCCGCCGATTCGGCGGCGGCCATATTTAGTTGACGTTGGACAGTATGGATATCGACGTCGCTGCGGAGGCGGCGGTTTGTTTACTTTACATTCGTCGATTCGAAAATATTAATATCGCCGCTGCTACGGCAGCAGCGTTAATATCGCTTCGCATTTAGGGTTAAACTGATAAGATTTCACTATTGCGTATGTAATTCTGTTAAATATGACAGCATTGAATAGATTGAGAGCCACACACCCACACTAACCGCCCCGGCTAGCAATTAAACCTGATTTGAAAGTGGGGTAGCTTAGCCTAGGCTACGGTCGGCGGCTAGTGCTGGCACCGGTTGGTGCATACAGATTTTCCACTGTTAGCCGTGTGGAGCTACCCAAACCGCGGTTAAGGCCCTAACTCCGATTGGTGCATATGGCCCCAGCTCTCCTCATCCTCTCCAGTGTAAGCTAAAGCTGTGACCCGACAAGCTGGTCCTCCTTCCCGAGCATGATATTGAAATATTTGTCCAATTCTTCCTTAGTTTGTTTATTTTAAACATGGATGTGGTACAAAACACACCCATTAAAAATAATAAGCAACAGTTATAGTCACTAAAATTATATCATGATATAACTAAGAAATATCGATCCACATACTATACAAAGGTTAAGCCAGACGAAATATCTAAATTAATATCTCCCTGAAAACCGCTACCCATCAATCTATAATTACGGCATTTTCATAATATTAAACATAAGTAATGTCAATCTAATGCACACATTATATGTATGATAAACTATGTGACAAACGAAGATAACATACTACTAAGTGAGATTGTTAGCAAAGGCTGGTTCCACCTCTTAAATATTATATTACTCAACAGTGTCAAATAATTAACCGGATATAGATCTTCATTCTCATGTGTTTGTGCAATTCTCATACATTAACTCCTACAAAAATAAAAGACAACGCCTTATGGCAGGAAACAAATTGCACGGGGGAATACATCTAACAACAACAAAAAGTTGAAAGACTAAATCACAAAGTTTTACAATTTACAGCTATCAGCCAGTCTTGACCTATTATATTTTCTTAGGGAAATTCAACACCAATAGTAGAACAGTTCTTCAGCCTGGAATCCGCCGACATTACGGCTATATCACATTGCAATAATACCATGTCATAGAAAACACCAGCACTTCCTTTAGGTTCCTAATACATAGGACGAAATTCGAAATTTGGTTCAATGCAGTTAAAAAGAGATAACTACTGAAGGAGGGCAGAACCAAGAGAGATTGTGACCGAATGGAGTTGAATGCTCGATTCTTATATATATATATATAAGGAGCTGTGGGTTCAATCCCCGTCTGAGTAAAACCAAAATTGGTACTTGCCGCTACCTTGTGTGATGCCTGGCATTGCTAGTAGGATAGAGGGGCAAGGAGCAATGGAATGAGGAAGATCAATTCTTTAAAGAGGAGAAAAAAAAAGGTTTAAAGCTGTCAGCACACTACAGCTTATGACAGGTAACCGGCTGATACAGTGATACCTGTCACTACCTTACCTGGTGCTTGGTATTACCAGGATAGATGGCAAGGTGCAGTGGAATGAGGAAGATCAATTGTTTTCAATTTCTTTTGATTAATCATTTGTTGTATACCTATAAAAAAAATTAAAACAGTTAAAAGGTTTACAAGAGTTTAAAGCGAGCTTAAATCTGCCAACTTATTTAAGCTTAGGCCTACTACAAATATAGTTGTTTTGACATTTTAATTTTCCTATACACCGGAAGTGGTGTGGATGTTATCCGTAACAATATTACTGCAGGTTTATGATGGTCAGACATTCCAGCATGTTAGAATTGTGCCTAAAGCCTACATTCCATAGGCACAAATTATCGTTCACGATATACAACCTGCGTAAAATATCGAAATTGTTGTGGTGCTGAGGGCAATTCATAGGTACAACTTCATACACAACACACGATGTATGTAAACATCGAATTGGTTCTATGGACTGATTGGTATTACACGAAATCGTATACATTGCTTCTTCAGGCAGCATACTGGCCGTGACCCTTTTCGGGGTCAAGGTCAATGGTATTGCTGCTGCTGTAAAGCAGGGGGTCTCCTGTAGTCTTTTCGTGGACGACTTTGTTTTATATTACAGCGGTGCTAACATGAATGTCATAGAGAGACAGCTACAACCAAGCATAAATGGGATCCATCGATGGTCAGTTCTGAACGGTTTCAAATTTTCCAAGACCAAAACAGTCTGCATGCACTTCTGCCTGCTGCGTAGAATACATGCGGAACCGGAGCTGACCCTGGATGGGGATCCCATTAAAGTCGTTGAGAAAACCAAATTTCTGGGCCTCATTCTCGACGCAAAACTGTCTTTTGTGCCACATATAAAGTACCTGAAAACAAGATGCCTGAAAGCGCTGGATATTCTGAGGGTGCTGTCCAGCTCAGAGTGGGGAGCGGACAGAGATGTTCTGCTCTCCGTGTACAGAACCTTGGTTCGTTCACGAGTGGATTACGGCAGCATAGTATACGGTTCCGCAAGGAAATCATATATTGGGCTGCTAGACACGATCCACCACCAGGGACTGCGCCTGGCCCTTGGGGCCTTCCGCACCTCACCAGTTCAGAGCCTTTATGTCGAAGCCAATGAACCATCACTTAACAACAGGAGAATCAAACTGGCCATGCAATATGTAGTCAAGATAAAAACTAATGCATTGAATCCTGCACACAATTGTCTATTCGAGCAACATGACGAATCCAGGTATGAAGCCAGGCCAAATTACATCCGGCCACTGAGGCTCCGAATGAAACCTCATTTGGAGGCCTTAGGCGTGGATTTGGACGTGTTGGAGGATGCCAAAGTCCCAGAACATCCCCCGTGGTCGTTGAGAAAGCCATCGGTTATCCTCCGACTCACGGAACTGAGGAAATCTGGGACACATCCACTCGAGTACAAAGGACTGCATGCAGAGATTCAAGGCCAGTTTGCAGACCACCTCTCCATATACACTGATGGTTCGAAAGACCAAAGCCGGGTAGCTGCTGCGGCAGTCTGCCGACGGGAAAAATTTGGTGTACGTTTGCCAGATCAGAGCTCGATTTTCACTGCAGAGGCCCGAGCACTCCTTCTCGCTTTGGAGTATATCGAGGTATCCAACCACACTAACTATGTTATATACAGTGATTCCTTCTCTTGCCTCCTGGCTGTTGCTGGACTGAAAACGAATCACCCTATTCTAGCAACGGTCATTTATAAAATGAACCAACTGACAACAGATGGGTATGATATCCACCTGTGCTGGGTGCCTGGCCATGCTGGCATACAAGGAAACGAACGAGCTGATCGGGCTGCGAAGAAGGCCCTGAACTGTGATCTTGAACCGTGTCTGATCCCTCACTCTGATCTGAAACCACTAATAGCCACCCACATAAAATCCAAATGGCAACATGAGTGGGATGAAAACATTAATAAACTTAAAGAAATTGAACCATCTGTGGGAAAGCCACCACAGACTCATGCGGGAGGTCGGCGGGACCAAGTGGTCCTTAGTCGCTGCCGTGTTGGCCACTCGTGGCTTACACATGCTTTTCTGCTCAAGGGGGAACCTCCCCCTGAATGTATTGGGTGTCAGTCCCCACTGACACTCAAACACATTTTACTAAGTTGCGTTGATTTTTTGGCCCTGCGCCAACGGTTCTACACTGCAGGCAGTATGCATGACCTTTTTACTAAGGTAAAACAGGAAAACATTTTAGCCTTTTTGAGGGCAGCTGGACTGTACCACCTTATATAGTTTACTAAATGGAATTCTATTAATTATTAATGAAACTTTTCTTTTTCTATGGGAATTTGTTTCCCTTGACCACAGATATATGATTGTGAGCTTTCTAATTTAATTAGTGTCTATTGGCACATAATTGATTGTCTGCTTTTACATGTAAAAGCGATGGTTTGAACAAAAAACAAACATTTCTCGCCGTGAATATGGCCTATGCTGCCGACACGGCGTAAAGCAACCACCAATCAATCAATCAATCAAGCTTCTTTTATGCTGTTCCACTTGTAAATATTTTGTGCACCCCGTAAGTCATCTGCATAGCTGCCTCCAAGGTCAGCTACCTCCAAGGTCATTCATCTTGGAGTTTAGTGAGTATGACAGCATTCCCCATTGTCATTGTATTAGTACTTTTATATACAATGCAACTTACGCAATGTTAATCGACGGTATTGACCTTGTGCCTGTGGATTGACCTTGAATTGTTTAACCGTCATTAAGCTAATAAATCACCGGACCCAATGAACGCATGACCAGACTGAACTCCCAAATTGTTAAGTGCGAAGGCTGGCTTTCCCATGTGGGAGGTTGTGAGCTCGAACCCCGGCCGAGTCGCTTGGCATTATTAGGATAGGGCAAGGACTGGCTTGCTCAGTACCAGGATAATGTGACTGAGTGTGATATCGGGCCATGATTCCGGCAGCCGGGTCTCCCAGTGGGGCAGTACTATGTCGCCATGAGTGTCCATTGTCAACAGCTATACCCATCCTGATATGACCTTAAATGTTGCTGTTGCTAGGACGTAAATCCCAAACAATGTTATTCAATAATAATATGGAATGTTGCATGGTACTTCCTATTAAGTTTGTTGCTGTCATTCTGGTGTGGTCAAATCCACTGCCTGCATACAAGTTGCCTAGATTAATTTACAGTGTTTAATTATACAATGTATAGATTATTCAATAAGAATAATCTGTTCAAAATTCAAGCCTGAGATAACAGTTCCAGAAGCACTAGACATACAGGTGTTGTGAGTGGGTGGGCATTTAAAAATGTAAATATTGCGCCTTGAGCTTGCATTCAAAACTAGTGTGCTAACCATTTCACCACCTAGGCTCCCTGATGTCACCACCCTATCCACGCCTGAGACGTCAGTGCAGACTACTACACTCATCCCCATGGAAGTATAAGTATTTTAAATGATTTAGGTCCACAAGTCATTTACTGCTCACAGCTACACACACACAGACAATGCGCTTAAATATACAAAGACCTGGTAGGTTCAATCACCATACACTACATAGCTTGTACAAGATCCTGGTCATGGAAAGCAGTGTTGTGAGGGTCATGGAAATGAGAAATATTGCGCCTAGAGCAGGAATCAAACCCACACCTCATGCATTCCGGGCTGAGAGGTAAGTGCAGACTATTACAGATTTGCAAGAGGTACGCTATGAGTGTTCTTCGCGGTGAGACTGGATATTTGTAATTTTAGAATAATTGGTGTTATTTGTGGACAGAAAAGAACCCACAAAACCTCATGAAATATAGCACTCTACATACCTGAAATAATAACCCCAAAACGAAAAGAAAAAGTAAGAAAAAAACCCACATAACAAAAACAGATTCATTAAAGTTGCATACTCCACTGGTTTTTAATTTCAACCATTTTTTTAATAGATAAATATATTCGGTTGATTGTTAGTAATTGCTACAATCGATCTTACTTTAGCTTGAAGTAACTTTTATTATATGGAGATATTTGAAGAAAAACATTCCAATTTAAATTTGGGAATGCACATCAAAGTTCTGGCACCATAGGCTTCAGGTGACAAGAAGAAACCCACAAAAACAGTATTCTTAACATACCATGCCATCACACCATAAATGACGGGAATTTATAAGGTACAAATAATATACTTGTTTTTTCAGGCATCACCACGTCAAATTTGAGTCCTGCCTAACCCCATTATATAATAGCAATTTTGAAGAAGAATTTAGTTCTTTTAAAAAAATCCCCCACTGAATTTCAAGGGCTACTCTTGCACATTTGTTTTTTGAGGCTTTATGTCTTAGCAACATCTAAGTCAGTTTTGAGATCGACTACTTGAATAATTTCTCTATTTGACAAAAAGAAATGAAGCCAATATCTCCACCTCACATTTCGTGAACGAAATTAAAAAACACACAAAAAGACAAAACTGTCTACCTGTACTTATTTTGTTTGGCCCTTAATTCAACAAACTAGGTTGCAGTAATAATCTAATAATAACCATAAAATATTTATAAAAAATTAAATACTCAAAACGAGTCGGATGTATAAGAGAACTAAGATCTGTTACTATTCTACATATAACAAAAATATAACATTAAAATAATCAATTTAAATGGAAAGAAAAAGGGACTGCTTAGATGAAATATTCAATCTAGTAAGAGTGAGCAATGACTGTCTAAATCCAAGCAAGAACTGGTTCAATGGGAATGTACTGTAAACAAGTTGTAGAGGTCCAGGTTTCAGCATGCAGTGTTTATCTACATTGGAATAGTTGATGAATTGGGAGAGAATGCCTCAAACCCAAGATGGTAGCCACTGGATTTTCTTGATTCAACTTTTAAAGTCTATTAATCTACACAACTTCATCAATTATGTACTTCAAAAGCAGCAGGATGTGATAGAGAAGTTTGTGAACAATATATTTAGCTTCTCAAATTGGGAAATCATGTGATACGTCCATAACCCAGCCTTCTGTTTCTTTTTCAATAGGGTTGTCCACACCCATGTCCATGAGACAATGCTGAGTAAACACTTTCTCATGCCTAGTGCCTTACACATGCCCGATGTGTGAAGGTGTGGTTTAACTCAGAATAGGCTTGCCGTAGAAAAATTATATGGGCAAGTCGCCCCCTGCAGCAAATTTGACTACTGCAGCTGGTAATCAACAATTTGATGGCAATCAAGAAGTTGCTGGCAATCAACAATTTTCTGAGGACATGGCAATCATCTACAGAAGCCACAAGGAATGCCAACTGCTGCAGTCATCCGATAAGATAATTCAGGGCATATGTAAATATATGGAATTCAAGGCTATTTCAAGGCTGTTTTTGATAGGAATTCAAGACTATTTTCATTTGGATTTCCGGGGAAAAAAACAATGGCAAATGGTGATTTCAAGCTAATTTAAATTAGTGGGGACAGTTTAATGCAATGCAAGTCTTTTCAAGACTAATAACCTAAAACAGGTTAAATTCAAGGCTTTCAAGGCCTTGAAATTGGGCAAATGAAGTTGAAGACTTTTGAACTTTCCAGGCCTCATATGGACCCTGGTGATTGTTGAGCGTTTTCGCTATCACGTAGTTACAGCGATTGGTCTCAGTTTTAACATCTACTGTACAGTTTATATGCAGATGTCCTCAGAAACTGGCCCTGGCAGCCCAATCTATCACTCACCTTTATGGTGTTATCAAATTCCCTGGAGGGAACTCACGCGCAGGACTGTTGTAGTTTCAGCCTCTATGGTGTAACAAATTACCCAGAAGCCACTTAGGCACAATGCCGCAATAATCTCAACCTATGGCATACCAAATAGACGATTTTCACCCACCCACCCTCTGACATCAATAGAACTAATCTTGTGTGTAACAACAACACAATGTGAAGCTTGCTTTGTGGAAAAGGTCTTATAATAGAGGATTTCTATTGCCAATCCTCTGACATCGGCGGAAGAATTAATGTTGTAGGTATAACAAGTGCACAATGTGCAGCATGCTGTTGAAAAAGTCTTATAATAGAGGATTTATATTGCCAATCCACCCTCTGACATCAGCGGAAGAACTAACATTGAGGGCAAATGTACAGTGTGTGCAGCATGCTATGTGGAAACAGTAAATAGAGGATTTCCACCACCAACTTGTAAGTGGGAAAAACCACTGCTGTGGGTAAAAGTTTGTTGTGCATGTTCCGTAGGAAAGGTCTATTACTCATCGGGCACTTCCATACAGTATTGTTGCAGTCACAGCCTCTATGGTGCTATAAGATTACCCGGAGGCCACTTGTATATATAGAACTATCAACTCAGCCTCTATGGTGCTATAAGATTACCCCCGAGGGCACTTGTATACAGAACTATCAACTCAGCTTATATGGTGTATCAGATTACCCCGAGGGCACTTGTATACCGAATTATCGTCTCAGCCTCTATTGTACTATAAGATTACCCCGAGGGCACTTGTGTACAGAATTATCGTCTCAGCCTCTATGGTGTATCAGAATACCCTGAGGGCACTTGTATACAGAACTATCATCTCAGCCCCGATGGTGCTATAAGATTACCCCAAGGGCACTTGTGTACAGAATGATCGTCTCAGCCTCTATGGTGTATTAAATTACCCTGAGGGTACTTGTATACAGAACTAGTCTCAGCCTCTATGGTGCTATAAGATTACCCAGAGGGCACATATATACAGAACTGTTATCGTCTTAGCCTTTATGGTGTATCAGATTACCGAGAGGGCACTTGAACATAGAACTGCTATTGTCTTAACTTTTATGGTGTATCAGATTACCCAGAGGGCAGTTGTATACAGACCTATTGTCTTAGTGTCTATGGAAGATTACCCAGAGTGCACTTGCATACAGACTATTGTGGTGAGCCTTTATATTGTATCAGATGCAGTGTTCACTTCCGTAACAAATACAGAAGAATACGGAGGGTGCACAGGTTTGAACATGAGCACACTACTCGTACAACAGTAATTTACTTTTTTTAAACAAACAAATTTACTTTACAAAATGCACCTAACAAAAAACATGTCATATAACGAAATCAGCTTCTTTAGGGATATTCACGTCTAAATACCATGGCAAGCATTTACATAGATGTAGACATACTCACAGTCTAACAACTATATATCACTAGAGTACAAACAATCCAGATACATTTTGATATACGCGCGGTAAAGCGCAGTGTAAAAACATTATATTTTCACCAGACCCATTTTAAAATCATTCCTTAAAAAAAAAGGGAAAAAAGGTGTGTATAAATATATATATGTACATATATATAAAAATATATATATGTACATATTTATATAAATATGTATATATACATTAAAATATATATACTAATATACATACATTTATGTATATATATGTACACAAACATATATTTTTTCTTATGTTTTTGCATATGGAACTCCTGATCGTAGAGATGGATCAGTCAGTTTGTCACTGCATGAATATATTATATGCCTGTCATTTTCACCGCATCATCAAATGCGAAAGTTAAAATTACCCGAAAACACAGGTTCATACACTTTTGGGTGAACAAAATTCTATTAATTTCCAGAACCATAAGCCATAGTTTTCCAATGCTTTTCCACGATCACGACCCACCATTCTTTATTATTGCTCAACCTATTTACTTCTGCAAATATATGTTGTTAGCTAAATAAAAGCAAAAAAAAACAAGTGTAATATTTTACTTTGGGAGAAAATATATGCGCATAGGATGATAATACGAAATGAACACACCGTTTATCGTTTGCCATCCATGATCTTCCACAAGCTTTTCAAAAGTTCAATTTGTAAGCACTTTCAAGGACCTGGAAAATTCATTTTTAAATTCCCTAAACTCATTTTGGGATAAAATATACCCGTGTAGTATGATACTGTCGTGGGGGTGATGAAAATGGGAAATATTGCGTCTTGAGAAGGACTCAAACCCACATCTCTTTGCATTCCGGGCCAGTGTGCTAACATTACACCACCTAGGCTCCCTGATATCACCACACTACCCATGCCTACCTGTCTAGGTGGTTACTTGCCCGACAGGTCAGTGCAGACTAAAATACTATGAAATGAACACACCATCACTCTATTGTTATCCGTGATTTTCAATTTCTTTTTAAAAGTTCTATTTTAAGCAGTTTAAATGGCCTGGAAAACCTATTCACGATTTTCCCAGGTTTTCCCAAAATCCCGTGCGAACCCTGCTTCACCATGCCTGAGGTGAACGCGCCGCTCTTCTCTTCAAGTGGAGGTTTGTGATCAGGAGCACCCCGGCTGTCTGCCGCTCACGGCTGAGTTTGTTTTATGATGATTGGAACTGAAAAGGAAAAACACAATAAACAGAGGGGTGAGTGGGTGAATAAATGAGTTGCTCAGCGAGTGAGTGGGTGAATGAATTGAGTGGATAATTAGGTCAGTGAGTGAGTGGGTGCATGAGTGAATGAGAGGGGGTGAGTGAGTGGATAAGTGAGTGAGTGAGTGGATGAATGAGTGGGTCAGTGAATGCGAGTGAATAAATGACGAGTGGATGAGTGAGTGAATGAATGATTGTTGGCGCATTTACGCTATGTTGGCAAAATATTCACAGTTTGAAGTGAAGCAAATTTGTTGTCACATTGTTATTGAACCATCAGTTGTATACAGAATGTAATAGTTCACAATTAATTGTAAGATTTGTGTAAAAAAAAAGATAGCAAAAGACATTTTAAAAAAGAAAGAAATTATATGGGTGCCCACTTCCCATAGAGTTTGAATCCCGCTGAGTGAAACCACTCTACGTACAACTGTATGCTAGTCGCTACCTAGCCTGGTACTCAAAATCACTAGGATAGAGTAAGGAGCAGTGGAATGAGGAAGAACAGTTGTCCGCAATTGAAATTCCCCCCACTTAAAGTTGCATAGTCCGATGGTTTTGAATTTCTGTATTTTTGTCTGATATAAATATATTAGATCGATCACTAGTATCTACTTTACATTAGTTCAAGGTTACTTTTATTTTAAATAGTAAACTTTTGAGATATTTTGAGTTGCAAACATGGAAAATTAGTTTTGGCAAGCTTGCCAAAAACTCTGACACCATAGACCTATGCAGTAACAGGTTCTGTTAAATTGACTCAGTATTGCCTTCTACGCAGAAACAAATGCTTAATAAGTGCATCAGTATCTAAGTTAGATATGTAAAATCAAATCTAGATAATTGGTTTCGTTTTGAAAATTTGATATTTCATGGGACTATGCAGCTTTAATCAATGAATGTAATAAAAAATACAGTTCCCAAGTGGGACTTTACTTTGTGTGTGTAAGTGCACTGTGGTTTGTAAAAGGAGTATCAAGTGTGGGTGTGGGTGTTTGCAAACAATAGTTTATTGGGGGGGTTTATGTCCAAACATATAAGGTCATGAGGGTGGGCATCGACTTGTGACAGTGCACTCAGGGTGACTTCATAGTGATGCCCCACGGGAACACTACGTTACCAGCACCACGACCCAATTTCCCACCCAAGTCACATTTCCGTCACGGTAAACCAATCAGTCCATTACCATATCCATTCATGTCAAGCGCCAGGCTATGTAGTGACAACTATCAACTTTCTAAATTATAGCTTTGACTCAGCCAGGTTTCAAACCCATGAACCCCCCCCCCCCCCATATACACACACACTGGGAGAAAGGACACAATGCCTAGGGCGCCAGTCCAGGGTGGGCGTCCTCACCATTACTCCACCTATACTCCCCGATGCAATCAACTTAACCACGCCTACCCGTGAATGTGGTTCCTTGTCTGGTGAGGTCAGTGCAGACTACAATACCAATACAAGCAATTTTGGATAATGAGGTTTGCGACAGCATCTACAACGAGTTTATTTTAAAACGGAAAAAGAACAACTCATAAACAAAATAGAAATATTTATAAATAGTTGTTATAATACTTGATTTTTTTTTATTGCACGTGAGAATAAAAATGCTACGATAGTAGAAAAACAGATACATCTTCACAGTAGCTATGGAATCCTTAACACCAATTCAATAAGATCTACACAACCATAGACACATAAATAATTGAATACAATAAATACATTATCTATGTAAACAATAGTTCAGAAACAATCTCTTTTGAACAATGGTACAATTACTATCTATATGACTCTCATCTATAGATTGTTGCTATAAACAAAAACAAGCTTTATGACAGATGCTTTATTGACTTATTTTATAACATTAACATGGATATACAGACACTGGATTAATTAATATAATTAATATTGTAATACTGACTTTACGTCTTGGTGAAGGCATAGTCTAATTTAACCTTAACCACACACTCTGCACTAGAACTTACAACTTGGCTTCACTTGAATCATACAACTTGTACTGTAACCGTTTATGTATGTACTAACCATACAACATAATAGTGACATCATATGCTGGTTTAACTTGAATCACTTAACTTGTCCTGTAACCTTTTATGTATATACTAATTATACAACATAATAGTGACAGCATATGCTGGTTTAACTTGAACCATACAACGTGTACTGTAACCGTTTATATATATACTAACTACACGACATAATGGTGACGGTCTATTCTGGTTTAACTTGAATCATACAACTTGTACTGTAACCATGTATGTATATACTAACTACACAACATAATGGCGATGGTCTATTCTGGTTTAACTTACGCCGTTTAAGCTTGCACAAACTATACAACATTGAAACACGCTGATTTAATTCGAATTGTTTCACATATACAGGAAGCTTTTAGTAATATGCTGGCTATTCAACATAATGGTATACACATACACCGGGTTAATTTAAATGATACAACTTATATATATGAACCTTTTATGTATATGCTAGTTATATGATGCTCTGATGATGGGATGCACTGGTTTAACTTGAATACTTGAGATCTCAACAGATTTTAAAATATTCCGATATTCGGCATAGGGGGAATGCAAATGTTCTATTACTGATCGGTGTACGTGACCAGGCGCATGTATGTATATATATGTGTGGGTTGGTGGTGCCTGAGTAGGATGTAAATAGACATAGTGGTGCTCGCAGGTCTGGGTGTGAGTGCACCCAGGGCCTACCCCCTCTGCTGGGATAGGGATCACCACACTCAAAGGTCAAGGTTGGTGGTGGCTATGGGGCCATACAGCTACTGGTGGTGGGCAGACCACTGGTATCCATAGATACTAGAAATGGGGACTAGGAATGCTGGATCCCTATTGGTAGGGCCAAGAATGTTTGTTTCCCATTGGGAGAAAGGGGTGATGTGATACTCTACAATGAACCCATGTAACCATATAAATAATAAACTGGAGGGCTTGACTCTCTCTTCTTCTTTACACTTTATACTCTTCCTTTCTCTTTGTCTGTATTGATTTCACCATAGCCTGCCTAGACGGCCACAGATTCGAGCGTTAGTCTTTACAAGATGCTTGAAGTCAGCCTTCGTAGTTCACGTGAAAAAATAAATAAAGGATGAAAAAAAGAGAGAACGGGAAATCAACATCTGGGTGGGTGCTATGGCCACAAGGACAGTGGAATGCTTTCCAAGGATAGTCGGTTATGACTGATCAGTGGAATGGAGTTAGGACAGTGCTTGGAGAGTAGTGTATGAAACCTGACTTCCAGTATTGATCCCGTGATTCCCTGACAATGCTAAGCCTATGTCGAGAGAATTTCCGCATTTGTATGGAAATTCACCCCCCACTCAGTACAGGGGAGGCCAAACACCAACCGACTGCCGACTAGTATTTCCATTAGGCTGTAGATGAAGAAAATTAGATTGTTTCTTTACTGGGATTTTACATTCTAGATATTTTAGAACAAACACAAATCGCAGATTTAAACGGAAGTCGTGGAAATCAGTGAAATCGCAGAAATCTTTCATCCCTGAATAATAACAGCATGAACATGGTTAATTTAACACCTTGGATACATAATCATGGTTAATCATTGGGATTTCTAAATGATGCTCCTACAATTATATATGTATACACTAATAATAACAATTTGCTATTTGACATAATGCTTTTAAATTCATCAGACAGAAGGTAAAGATATTGGGCATTAACAAAAAAAGTCTTTCTTTAGGAAGTGGTAGGTGAACTGACTGAGTTTCTACTCATTTAAAAAAAAAATTTTGTTGTTGAAAAAAAGCAAACAAAAGAAAAAACATTTAAATATTGTTTCTTTTCATCACGTGAGGTACTAGTCTTGGGTCATTTCGTTTTATTTGTTTATTGGGGCTTTCCGTCCTCAGCACAGTTTGTTTGTGTGGTTTTACGTCCTCGCAAGATCTAAGGTCATATCAGGACGGGCACCGACTTATGACAGTGCACACTCATGATGATTTTATAGTGCTGCCCCAATGAGAGACTAGGCTACCGGTACCATTATCTGATATCCCATACAGTCTCATTATCTTGATAGTGACACTGAGCTAACCCATTCTTGTCCTATCATAGTGATGCCGAGCGCCAGGATAGGTAGAGACAATTATCAATTCTATAAGTCATCGGTTTGACTGGGCCGAGATTCGAACTCCTGACCTTCCACACAAGCTTACACTCTACCGATTTGGGCACCGCGTCGGGTTGCTTCCCCTAGGAAATTATATTGCAGTGAACCGCTTCTTTATAACCCTTCTCTATAATTAATTAGTGACCCGTGAGTTAGAGCGGGTTTCAGCTATATTTCATGGAGAAAGATCATTAGTGCTAAATGAGTCTAATAGACATAATATGACTACAATTACTCTTAGCCTTGATCATACCCAAAATAACTCCAATTATAAAATCTTATTCATCATGATAATTGTGAATAAAGGGCGCATTCCATATACGCGTAATGCGTAATGCGTTATGCGAATGCCAGCATTCCATATACGCGTAATGCGTATTGCGTTATGCGTTATGCAGTGAAGTATATAAAAAGTATATAAAAAGTGTGTGTGACTCTGTGTCTCTGTGTGTGTCTCTATGTGTGTGTCTGTGTCTCCGTGTCTCTGTGTGTGTCTCTGTGTGTGTCTCTGTGTGTGTGACTCTGTGTCTCTGTGTGTGTCTCTATGTGTGTGTCTGTGTCTCTGTGTGTGTCTCTGTGTGTCTCTGTGTCTCTGTGTGTCTCTATGTGTGTGTCTGTGTCTCTGTGTCTCTGACAAAGAGACACACACAGACACATACACACACAGACACACACACAGACACACAGATACACACACAGAGACACACACACAGAGACACACACACAGACACAGAGACACACACACAGACACACACAGAGACACACACACAGACACACACAGACACACACATACACACACACAGACACACACACAGACACACACACATACACACACAGAGACACACACAGACATACACCCAGACACAGAGACACACACACAGACAGCAACAGAGACACAAAGACACAGACACACAGAGAGACACAGAGACACAACACAGAGACACACACAGAGACACACACAGACAGACACACAGACACACACATAGACACACACAGAGACACACACATACACAGATACACACACAGAGACACACACACATACACATATACACAACACACAGACACACACAGAGACACACACAGACACACACACAGACACACACACCGACACAGAGACACACACAGAGACACAGAGATACACACACACAGCAACAGAGACACAAATACACAGACACACAGAGAGACACAACACAGAGACACACACACACAGACACACACAGAGCCACACACAGAGACACACACAGACACAGATACACACACACAGACACAGAGACACAACACAGAGACACACACACAGACACACACACAGAGACACACACAGACACAGACACACACACATACACAGAGACACACACACAGACACAGATACACACACAGAGACACACAGAGAGACACACACACACACAGAATGGGACGGTCCAAACATGGCTCAGTTTAACTTGCTTGGAGGGATGTTAGGACCGTCCCAAATATGAAGACTGCTTCCTAACAGGTCCGCCGCATAAACCTACATGTTTGCACCATCCCATAAACAATTATTCTCCATACTGCTCTGTATATGACCAAATATTGCATTTATATCTATGTAACTTTGTGTACGTCACATGGGGGTTCCTACCTTTATTATAACCAAATTATAGATAAGTATTCATATTTCTGTGCATATGGTAGCATTTTTAGCTTTCCCATAACCGTCAGTCTCCCGATTGGGACGGTCCTAACATCCTAAACTTTTCTATTCGCACCACTGTTACGCATTACGCATTACGCACCGATCGCTACATGGAGCGATCGGGATAATGGATTTCTTTCGCATTCGCATTCGCATTACGCATTACGCGTGTATGGAATGTAGCTCATAGGTTTCAAGGCGTTTCGATTTTTTGTCGCATTCGCATTCGCATTACGCGTATATGGAATGCGCCCTTAAGTAAAGTTGTATTGGTAGTGTTACTGTCCTAATTTGTAATCGACTGGTTTGCTCTGCCATACTGCATCCGGCCTTTAGGTTAGGCTCACTTCTGGGGAAAAAAAAATAGAAAAAAAAAATTATTCCTTGCGAATTTTTTTTCGAAAGTATAAAATTTGATTTTTAGACACTTAATGCTTAAGAGTGTAAAAGATTATGCTTACCTCAAAGGTTGGTTGGGTGATTGTTGGAGTTTTACATCCTTGCAACATATTAGGTCATATCAGGACGTGTACCGGCTTGTGACAGTGTGCACTCATGGCGACTTTATAGTGCTGCCCCACTGGGAGACCAGACCGCCAGCACCATGAATTGATATCCCACTCAGTCACATTATCGTGACACTGAGCCAAACCAGTCTTTGCCCTATCCTAATAATGCCGAGCACCTGGCTAGGAAGTGACAAGTATAAATTTGTATGTCATTGGTTTGACTCGACCAGGGTTCGAACCCATGGATTCGAATCCCAGGATATACCAAAACGGGAGATGGATGCTCAACTCATTCGACCATCCTGTCTGGTCCTCAAGGGACACATTTCCACATCGCCATGCACATTCCTAGCATGCGCAAACATCGCCTCCAGATTTCTTATTAAGTAAGGTTAGTTCTATATTTCACAATCGCTGTTTGTGAAGGCTTGTTGAACTTTCTCTCCAGAGACACAGCAGTTTCTATTATTTAAACACAATGTGTAGTTCATGTCTTGAGCGACCACTTGTTATCGATGAATCCCTACCATGTGCAGACAATTTGTCAATGTGTGGCCTGTTTCCGTCTCATTTCGACTGTCCCTCCAATGACAGGACACCTTCCATGTCAAGACAACCTTGGTCTGAATGCAGATTTGTCCTTTGAAGCCAGATATTATTGCAAATCATTATTTTGCAACAAACATTTCCTACATCATAATCGTGATTTTAGTTGTCGCTTGGGGAGCTTTTAGTCGCATTAGCGCACTGAAGGCTGCAAATTTGCAGCACTGTATGGGCACTGCCAAAGGCGGTCCCATGTGGCAGGGAGTTGGCTTCCGGTGGGTCATGTTCGGAGAAATCAGGGAGGGAGCAAGGGAGTGGGCTGGCGTGATGGATTTCAAATTTTATGCGAAACACTCTGGGGTTCCGTGCCCAGGGCTATTAGGAACCTATCAGTCAGGATATTTTGGTTTCGTGAAACAGGTGATGGGAACCAACAGGTTATGGGAACCAAAAATGTTGGTTAAGCATGGCAACGACACATTACCGGAAACGATTGCTACCATGAAATCATACAACATATATGGGAAAAAGAAAATGAGAAACGACTTGTGGTGTTCTCTGTGGCGGAGTGGTTAGAGTGTCTGACCTTTTCTATGTCAGACTCCTAATCGGAAGGTCGGTGGTTCGATTCCCTGTGCCCCCCACCTCTACCAATTTGGATTTGCACCGCCGTGTAGAACTTACAGTGTCATCAAAGGCCAGTTGCGCTCATACCATGTCTATGTGGTGTGGGAGGTTAAAATCCCATGGGTCGGTAAAAGTGTAGGCTCGGGCTTTCTATTGACAAACTGTCTAATGTTGAAAACAAGTCTATTCAGACTTATAGATGATAGGCAGTATAAATCTTCAAGAGAAGAAATTGCAACTTGACTCACCCACTATGATGAGGACAATAATGAAGATGACGGTTCCTAGGATGATGCGCATCTTGCATTCCCGCCACCACATGTTGGTATTCAGCATCTTCGCCTTGGTATGGAATTCGTCAGCGGTCGAAGACAGCATATCTGAAGTTGATTGATTGATTAATTGGTTTACATCCTAGCAACATCTAAGGTCATATTCAGACGGGTACCGACTTGTGACAGTGCACACTCATGGCGACTTGATCCCACCATGACCCGATATCCCACTCAGTCACATTATCCAGACACTGAGCTAACCAGTCCTTGCCCTATCCTATTAATGCCCAGCGCCAGGCTAGGAAGTGACAAGTATCAATTTTATAAGTCATTGGTTTGATTCGACCGGGAATCGAACTCTCGACCTTCCACATGGGAACCCTGCGCTGTACCGATTCGGGCACCGCGTCCGGGTGATCACACTGGATGATGTTAATTGTGACTAAGTAAAGTTGTGTCGGGCATGTTAGTGCCTCTTTAATTAGACCTCCTTGCTTACCTGTTTTGTCTTTTAGAACATCTAGCCGATCGCCCCTGTCCACCACCTTGCCGATGTTGTCTTGCATAACCTTCGCCACCTCATCTACCTGCTCTTCCAACCTGTAGCATATATATATATGGGTCATTCTCTGAAACTAGGCACTAAAGTGTGACATGGAAACCAAAAGTGAAAACCTTCCAAATAATAGCAGAATCCATGTTCATATGAAGGTTTACATGTTATGCTTATGTGAGAGTTGAAAAAAATCCACCAAACCCATTTTCACTTCTTGATTTTGAAAATTGAGCAATACGCGAATATTGCTTTGGTAACATGGAAATCAACACCCATTCTAGAACATAATTTTAACATACACAAATTCAAACAAGATTTCAATGATTACAGTTAAGCAAACAAGATTATGGCTTACAAGAAAAAAACAATTGAAAAAAGGTTTGGGTAAATGCATGGTGTCGATGTGTAAATTTTCTCAGTCTCACTTTAGCACAAAATCATACAAGCATATATTTGTGGAATAGGTTAAATACATGTAGTATTGCTAACATACTTAACACACAAAGAGAACAATCACCATTTTACTTGCTACCAGAATTTTATTATAGCATGAGAATGAACTATCGCGACGCTACTTCTTTATTAATAATTATTAAGATGCATAGATAGCCTAAAACATTCAGATTAATTAATTGTCGGTAACTATGCCGGTATATATACCGGCATAGTTGCTATATTTATATTCTCTGCTATATTTATATTCCTGCGAATATGTAAATACGAATTGAATAAAATGTTGGCTCTGTTTCCGGTCGTCGTGTTGTGAATTATGATAGTCTTACTTGATTGTTGCTATTAGAGAAAAGCACAGAAAATTACCTGGAGATTTGGTCTAATCTAGGCGCCGGCCCCCTGAAATTAACATGAGACGGCACATTTAATTTAATAGTGCACCATCGTGTGCCAAGCTGTACTCAGGCATAGGATATCATGGTGTTTTAAGTGAGTAGGACAGTGAGCAGGCGAGAGGTGGTGCCACCGTCGGAGTTGAAGCCTGAGCAGTAGATGAGTAGTCCGAGGCTCAACCACCCGATTACTGGTGGGTGGGTGTTAGGATAGTATAGTATTCTGGGTTATTATACTCGTATAATTCTTATACAGCCTATATATGCATACATGAAATTATATATATTCAAGTCCAAGACATAAATCAATAGAGATAATCCATAATATTAATAATAATAACAAGTTACATATACCTTATATTACACATATATATGAAAAATAACCCGTATATGATTAGTTTAAAATTCTGGGTTGAGGCAATAGCACATCCACCCACCCACATTCAAATTACATGATCTTATTGAACCACATCAGGTCAACTATAGCCTTTGATTCCTTTCTCCAAGTTTACACCATCTACCCTGAATATCAAAGGGACAGGCTAAACGCACCAAGTCTAAAGTGAAGCACTTGGCATGGCACTAGATACAAACTTCTTTACGTGACCAGTAATAACAACTGACACCACTTCGTATATATACAAATGCACACACATTTGTTCTTTGTTTTTGTCTGTGTACATCAGTTGATTAAGCAGGGGAAATTTCAATCGCGGACAATTGGTCTTCCTCATTCCACTGCTCCTTGTCCTATCCTATTAATGACGAGCACCAGGCTAAGTAGCAACAAGTATAAATTTTGATGTCATTGGTTTGACTCGGCCAGGGTTCGCACCCGGGGATTCGAACCCCACGACCTACCAGAACGGGAGGTGGATGCTCAACTCATTCGGCTATCAACATAATATATTTATCTCAACAAAATCGGACTAGGCAACTTTAAATTCCCTTAAAGTAATATCAAAATATATGATTTTACTAATTCTACCGACAGGTAGGACCGAGTAATTTCAAAGGGCTGAAGCTAAAGACTGAGCGGTCCATTGGAAATCACACCGACCACGCATGAAGAATAACTGGATATGTCTACTTTACCTTATGCGAATTATGGTATATAAAACATAGAGTCTTACCTGAGAAAGAAATCGTCATCGTCGGATTGGTTCTCCAGCAAGGCTTGCTGTTAGGAAGATTACACACAGATTATTATTAGATAGCAATGACAAGAACTTAATATTTAACTGTTGTTAAATAGATAGCACATAGCATTTAGCATATATGGGTCGTTCTCAGAAACTGTGTACCACATATTTGGTTTTCATGTTACGTGGAAAGCAAGAATGTGGTACACAGTTTCTGAGAATGACCCATGTAGGCGGGTATATCAGAAAATTATCAGACAATAATAAAATGGCGGAAAACAAACAAAGCACACACAAACTTATAGAAATTGTCTCTTATAAAGTTATATATCACATTTTGGCAAATCGAATGAAGGCCAACTACAGTACCAATTATTAACATAGGAAGCATAACCAGCCCCCCCACCCCCCACCTTAGAGCTGTTAGTTACTCAGTTTCTGCACAATAGTGTATTTGATATGCACTATTGGTTGACTAAATAAGCATTAAAAGACTAAACTACACACAATCACTGCGACTTTATTATTTGTCCGATTACAAAGCTGTAAGTTGGTTTGTGAATGACATGTTGAGATCTTTCAAAAGACATGAAATTTGCTAAAATTAATATTTTATCGCCCGCCCCAGACGGGGGGGCGGGTTCGATCTGCTATAAGGCAACCCCCCCCCCCCTTTATGCACTATATCGATACCTGCACCTATTAAGAACTATTTAATTAATGTCCAACGCTCATAAGTGCAATTATGAAATTAGCAGGTTTGGGAACATATTGGTTGAGACGTTGACACTTGACAGATAGAAAGAGAGAGAGAGTCGGTTATTTGTGACAGACATGAAAAATAAGATCATCCCTATGCTTAGATTCTTGTTCCTAAAAGAAATATGAGAAGGAATCTTTGTTTCATTGGTTGGTTGTGCTGGTAACATCTAAGGTCATAATGGGTACCAATTTGTATGACAGTGCAGTTGTTGGAGCTTTACGTCCTCGCAACATCTATCGTCATATCAGGACGAGTAGTGATTTGTAACAGTGCACACTCATGCCGACTTTAGAATGCTGCCCCACTAGGACCAGGCAACCAGCACTATAATCTGATATCCCATTCAGTCACATTATCCTTACACTGAGCCAACCGGTCCTTGCCCTATCCTAATAATGTTGAGTATCTGGCTAGGAAGCGACAAGTATCAATTTTTATGTCATTGGTTTGATTCGAATCCGCGATTTACAAGAACGGGAGAGACACTTAACTCATTCGGCCATCCCGGCTGGTCATTTTGTTTAATTGATTGATGTGTAGTTATATATATTAAAGTTGCACAGTCCCATGGTTTTTACTTCCAACCATAACTTAAAGGAACAAAATTACCGTCCGAATGGGTCTGGAAGCGATAACGAATGGCCTACAGGAGGTGAGAGCCCCTGACAGGTGGCGCCGGTGTGGCCAAACCTGGAACTAAACTAATGACTGGCTACGGTTCACGAATAACAATACAGATATAACTGAAGATGATAGTGTCCTTGTCTATATTCCCACACTAGATTATAGAGCACATCTGGGTTATCCTTGGATACATTGGAACTGAAAATATACTAAGTGTGCACACCGAAATTCCGGACAAGGACTTTGTTTACCCATGTTTGAGTGCCACAGCATAGCACATCATCACATGGGAACCAAACTGCCATGGGCAAGTGCACCAGTTTCTAAGTTGGATATATAGGGCAAAATCTAAGGATTGGTGGTTAGGCCGAATTTACGGTTTTACAGAGAATTTAGTGGTTTAGGAAATCTTTAAATATCATTTTCATTCCCGGGGGTTGACGACTTGTAAGCATATATATATGGGTCGTTCTCAGAAGTTGTGTACCAATAGTGTGACATCAGTACCACAAAATCAAAATGCTGCCAAAGTCCTATAAACAAGTTTCCTCAATGTGTATGTCCTTTTGCATCTGAATAATTGAAAATAAACATATTCTGGCATTTTTAAGTAGGTCAAATGATGCTCACACCCAATAAATAGCAGTATAGCATGGAAACCAATCTGACTCCAAAATCAAATATTTTCCACACAAAACTTGACATTTTTAGGACATTTCACATGCCACTTGCTTTATAAACAGTAGTAATAATAATTTGAAACCTCATTGCTATGGTTTTGTCTTATTTGTGAATATTAAAGAGAAAAGCAAAAAAATATTAGCAAGGTAACAGTCAAAGTGGAAACAACAATTTTACACAAATGTTCGGCTCAAATTTCAATGTTTAGGGGCAATTTCAGGATTTATCTTTTACTATACCATAACTGGGTCCATGCATAGAGTGTCAAATGGTGAAAATAGTTCCTGTACTGTATCTGTACTCAGTGTTTGATACAGAGTTTCATAGTACTTGCAAGTGGAAACGAAATGTTACGATGTTAATGACTCCAGAAAATGTTAACTATTTCATAATTTAAAATTTTTTTTTAGAAATAAATGTCTTCAACTTAATGAAGACATTGTATATGACCATTTGAAGTGAAATGAGCTGTTGTTCAGAGGTTTTCATTAAGTTTGTGACACTTTATTTTCAATGCTGTTGACAATGTCACAAATTAGTGATGTAATTTTCTATGTATTTAGCTACATCCATCCCAATAAGATACATAATACACAATATTAACATTTACTTTTGATCTAAAATATCTCCCACATTATTGGGCTAAATGATGAAATCTAAATATTGACACTCCAATAATGGGTTTCTTTGAAATATGCATTTCAAGTAGACTACCTCAAGTGGTACACAGTTTCTGAGAACGACCCATATGCGAACAATTTCTCTCAGCGCCATATTTGTCCAATACTAAAACTGTTATAACATGCACTTTTTTTTACTGAGTTATATTCCAGGCTACGCCCCTGACAGCTACGCTTACCCGTTCTGGTGCTGCAGAGCTTTCATCATACGGCTTCTTGAACTTGGGCGGCATGGTTGTAGTCTGGTGTGATGTGAGTAGCAGTAAAAACTAAAAACAGACAAATCCAAACAGGAAGCTAAGTTTGATATGTTTTAAACCAGCAAACTTTGTTCCCGGGAAAGATTGGTTGGTTGGTGTATTCAGCTGGGTTCAACGTTCATCACCAAATACCTGCAGTGTAACCTAACACTCCACGGTCCTTATCCATGCTTATATACACATTTATTAATGAATTGTTTCCACAGCTGACGACTTATGCCAGTAATCACTCATACCTCTACTCCCTGTCACTCCAGAACACTATCACCACCTTTCACATACATAGGTGTCAAAGCCGCGTTCACTAAGTGTCAACGTACTTCCCTCAATGTGTCAATCAATACATGACACATGTGTCATTGTACCGCAACATGCCAGAGCGCTACATCCATGTGTCAATTACGTATATGTGTCAATGCACTGCGCCCACATTTCAGTGCATTAACACCCATTGGGCAGGTGTAACCAACTGCTTTGCGAGATACACAAGATACTGCTCGGCGTATTCAGTGGTATGTAAAACAGTCTTTAATAGACAGTATACTGAGTATTATTACCCAATGCCGTTCGCAGTAGCTAATTTGAGTACACTTTGTCTTCTCTGAGAGACTGAGTTAGATCCACGACAAGCCGTTTTTCGTCGTGCACAAAAATGCTGATTATGCTACTCTGAAGTTCCCTACATTATCACACTTTTGCTATTTAGTATACCTTTTCTTTTCTGGGGAGACTAGTTAGCTAATCACATGTCTTAATTATTGGTATGTGAAGTTTCAGAACGTTCTGAATTTCCGCACTGGTGTTTTCAAGCTCCTCAAGTTTGTTTCACCCTGCTCACTTACCTCTCACTTCCCTCAGTCAGTCACATCTCCTGCCTGCCTACCTGACGCGTTCGCTGATCACAATTTTAATGGTACTTATTAGACTATGGAGGCATTCGACTGGGCCTCTCTATGCGAATATCAAAATATTTCCTTACAAATTCCTATTCGACTGGGACCGGAAGTGGGTTACTATACGTATGATTCGGATGTGCGTTGTGGCTCCATCCGCTCCATCCGTAAATCTTGCAGATAGAAAGGGCCCAGTCGAATGCCTCCTATACTATAGGGAAGAGTGTCTGATTTTTGCACCTTTGTACATGGATTCGATGCAATACCCTATGAACAACGTATGCATCATTTGAAGATCCCAAGCATGTACTACAGACGGGCCCGGGGGGATATGATTGAAGTATTCAAATATCTCCATGGTATCTACAAGACAGGCGGCCCCCTTATCAGAGACTCCAACACCAGGACCAGAGGGCACTCCCTGAAGCTGAGGAAGCGGTACTCCAGACTGGACCTGCGACACAACTTTTTCGGCTTTAGGGTGGTTGACCTGTGGAATGACCTGCCGGAGTGTCGTAGCAGCAGAGTCGGTGAACTGTTCCAAGTCCCGACTGGATGCATACTGGTCAAGCATTACATACATCTTGGAGCCAGTGACAGTTGCTATGATCGACCACATCTGAACAACTGTCTCCATTTCTATTAATTAAGAGCTGCTAACAGGTCCAAGGCCTATTATAGCTGTATCCTATTGATTGATTGATTGATTGATTGATCACATCTTGGCTTCTAATAAAACTATTATAACAAATAAAGTATATTTGTGCACCATTTTGACAGAATTTGATGCATTCTGGTTGTTTGAATTCTTTTTTCAAGTGCCTACTTTTTAATTTAAGAATTTATAAGCTCAGTTCATTTCCCCACCATGACTCATGAGTGCATGACCATGACCATGTCATGACTCATGTGGCATGTCGACATTTTTCGCCAGCTTTTATGTAGGGTTGACGGTTGTTTTTAACCCCGACTGTAAGTACGAGGTGAATCTTTTATCTAACATACATCATGATTTTAGTGACATATGATAAAGCAGAGCTAAAGTGAAGACACTGAGCAAAATAACACGGATGTAATAACGACACGAACAGCAGCGTTTGTTTCACTGTATACACATACGCCGCGGCGAACGAGTCCTCACTTAAATATCATAAGACGTGCCCCGGCGAGTGCAAACAGACTCGCCCATCCGTCAAAGTAGACATGGATGGGATGAACGGGCACATTTTAGACTACCATACTGACTTCAGGAAAATATTTTGCACATATAAAAGACCACAAGCATCGCATAATTCAACTAAATGCATTTCTGGTTACATCAGCGAACAAATTTAGCTCTAAAACATTAACCATATAGACAAATTAGGGCTCCTTACCACCATCCACCGGAAGTTTATGTCATCTGAGTCGGAGCTGTACTTCCGCTTTGCCAAAATGCAGATGTTTCAGCGAAACTCCAAAAAAGATTTGCCTTTACCATCTCGTCCTGACCAACCAAGTGTGTCCGAGATTGTTTCTGACGTTAATGCATCCGCAGCCAATGACATAGTTTTTACATATTTTCAAAATGAGACACATGGTAAGAATATGATCTCTTTATTTACAAAAGTTGTCTAATATCGCTCACTACTAATATGAATAAGTACTAAATTAGTCTCCTATAGATAAAAGATTCACCCGGTACTTGTAGTAACAGCAGTACGGGGTGAATCTTGTATCTAAGTCTACTATAGATAAAAGACTAGAGTAGTCTAGTCGGCTTAACTAATTCGCCTCCTTTAGAGTTTAGTTTGACTCAAATTGGTCCTGTGGACGTGATGTTGGTGCGACTTAGGCATGAGCCGAATCACCAAGTTCGCTTAAAGTAAACCACGTCACGAGGTAGTATAGATGAAGCGAACTAGCTTAAGTCGGCCCACCTTGCCTGTGTGGACAGTAGCGGTTTACTTGAGGCGGATTAAGCACGTCACACTATATAATATAATTTGGTCTATGAACCGGCTAGAGGTGCACATATATTTTTTTCATCATTTATTTTTAGTGTTTCAATGCCCAGCAGAAGTTTTGACCGTTCCAAAACAATACGACTCAGTCTATACATATCTAGGTCGAACCCACACTCTCTCGTGGTGACGGCGACGAACCGAAACTGGCGCTGGTTAGTATGGACTTGCTCATGCGCAGAGATCGATTTCCGCCTTAAACCGCCCCAAGTACTGCTTGTGTGGACAGGACGCCTAGTTTGCCTCCTCTAGTTTGCCTTATCTAGTTCGGCCAAAAGTTGTGCTGTGTGAACGGGGCTTAAATCAGGTAGATCAGCAAAAATTTCAAAACACAACAAACAGTATGAATTTAAGCTCTTTTAACAGATCTTACTGAGACAAACTCAAATCTGTTAGGTCCCCCACTAACATTTTCAAATTATTCCAAACATCCAAATTATAATTTCATTGGAAGCTCCAATGAATAGCTATGTGAGTATTTATTTTTAAAAGCATTTGATCTCAATGGAACATATTCCAATGGAAAGAGCTTGAAGAGACCTTAAACTTAGTAGTCATATAATTTTTCTAATGTAAATATAAAGAAAGTTACATCGATTTGAACTTGAAAAATATGCCTAGTTATGGGCCCTTTGTTCTATAGTAAGCCAGCCAAAAGTTGTGACCCATATTACTAGTTTTATGAGCAAGGCTGAGGCGTGAATGCCAACTGCCAATTGGTGTGAGACAGAGGGGACATTGTAAGCAAGTCCTGCAGATTAAATAACTCTCTTGGCCATCTCTCAAACATCCTTAAAATTTCACAACATGTAGAGAACTAATAAAGGAACAATATGTGCATAGTTTGATAGGACATTTTAATCAACTTTGAGTGATTTGATGAAGATTTTGTTGAGAAAAGTAAAACTTGAAATTCAACCATCAACTTTTGAAACTAATACTGGTCCAATTGAAACAATAAAAAATGAGGATGTAGATAAATATGTGCTCTATGTCATGAAACCAAGAGCTAAATTGTAGCTAGAAAACCTACTTTTTGGTGACCTGAAAGGTAACACCTACTGCAAAGCATCTCCACGCAGCGGAATGGAGCTAGCATTATCGTCGTTGCCGAACCGCTTCGTGGCGATCGGCGGTTTTCGCACATAGCTACAATGAATTAAAAGCAATATGCTTTTTTAATTTTTAAGATATTCCAAAAATTGAATGAGATATGTGCATTTGAAGTTTGTTGAATTTAAGATTTTTTTGTATTAGCTAATGCATTAGAGAAGTGCCTTATTTAGGGCTATTAAATAGACTAATTATAACAACATTTCTTCGTAGTTTCTTTATTAATGATCAGAGCCTGATCAAACTTCATACCAAGGTTCTTCTTCGTATAGCAAATCACCCTGGCTTATCAAAACTGGTATAAAAAAAATTGATCACAGGAAAATGTAGGTATCCATGGGAACCATAATACAATCACTCCCACCTCCACGTCCGTAGAATCGTGAGTTGTTTATAGAATAACATGAACCTTTGTATTTAAAACCTTTAGAAGGAGCTCTTTACATTGCTGTAATCCGCTAAGTTCTACTCCTATTATCCAATGAGTATTAGGCATGTGCACATCACAGTATTTACACGACTTTCGCTCTGGCCGATAATCATGAATATTTATTATTATTCGAGGATATTAATTTTTTAATCTACCATATTCATTTTCGTATACCTGTTTTCTATGTATTGACCAATTTTCATGAAAATTGGGTGATGAAGATGCATTGTGATGATGCATAATAGGCTGTGTGATGACTCACTCACCCCAGCCATAACATTCTGACCTAGAGAATCCAGTCAAACCTGCCTGACACCAACTTTTGGCCGCCAGATTCTACAGTTGCGATTCCAGTTGTAGTCATTGTATGACCATTTTTAGGAGTCTTACCTCTGATTTTTGCATCTGAAGACTTGAATGGCTTAGTAAAATGCCTTTCAAAACATGAAAATAGTCTCTATCTGTGCCGAAATCTTTGGTGCTTCCAAAACGGATGTAGCAATGAATGCAGTGTGCATATGCTTCAGGTGTGGCCCCTTTTTCCGACATGACTCTGCCGCTCATGAGGTCGCAAAAAGTTGTACCAGTTTTATCAGTCCGGCGACAGTGGCACTCCCCACGGATTGTAGGGTACCTAAATCTGTTGTAATTTAGAAAATATCTTAATAGGGGAGAAAGTTATGGCATTTCTAATGAGTAATGTTGGCCTAATCGTTAAATTTAGTCTGGATTCACCATTATAATAAACTGTGACCCTTGACACATTGTTACAGCTTTGTATGCTCTAAGTATTTTGATTTTGGTATTTTGATGTGCATTTTCGGTGAAATTAGGTCCATGTTCTTTCCAGTGATATAAAATTCATAAACTATTCCAATGCAAAAGTACTTTAATCAAGGCCGGAATCGTGAAAATGCAAGAACATTTGACTATAGACATGGTCATGATGGTGACCGATGCGCCCCTATTGGAATCGGACAATACTATCTAAATGTGAGCGAAAATAGTTTTAGTATGGAACAGGAACTAGAAACTGTGGTTCCAGGATCAAATGGCTACATATATCAGCACAGAGTTGGTAGGAGAGAATGCAAAAAGACAAGATGGCGGGGATAAAACGGCTCGGTTTGATTTTTTTTAATTCCTTAAACTACATGTTTTATTATATATTTAAAATCAGAAGTAGCGGGTAAATATGAAGATTTATGTGAAGAATATATTTTGCTTCTTAAATTAAGAATTTACCAGCTCAATTCATTTCCCTACCATGTCGAAATCCTTCGCCCGTTTTTTGGTTTTCACCCCTGTACATGATGTATGGGGTGAATCATCTAGAATAAGCAATGCTTAGGATCGACCCCCCCTTGGTGGCCGTATTTGATTAAGCAACTGATATAACTACAGATCACATCTTCGCTTCCTGAAGGAATTTTTGTTTGGATTTAAACACAGTTGTCATTCATCCATACTTTTAGATAAAAGATTCACCCAGTAGCCTACTACTACAGTAGCCTGAACCCGACACCTAACCACTTCATCCTACCATTCAGATACCCTGTAAATCAGTACATATTAATTAATAAAGGAAAATGAAAAATTAAATATCAGGAACTGATGATTATAGTGCCACTGAGAGAGCAGATGTTGAAGGCACTAGATTTTGAAGTGTTGACTCATTAATCTTTTCTTCTTCACCTATATAACTGACTGGGAAATTTGAAATTGCTCTAGTGGAAATTAGTGCTGGGTTACTGATTGATGGATAACTGATTACCGGATAAGTGATGGTCAACCAGTATACAATATTGCAAATGCTTGTTCTATTTCCAGAGGTTCAAAGCCCGGACTCTAACTTCAGTGACTCAACATTTACCTTCGACCAGTCAAGGTTGAGCAGTCAGAGTATATACAGTCCAGAAGGGCTGTCATCTCCCGAGCCAGATGAACGGGTGCGTGGTGACAAGCCAGTCCATCAGGTACAACTCAAGCTATGAAGTAACCTTAATTTAAGGGGCACAATTCATAATCATTAAATTGTGGATATATAATCCGCTTCGCGATCAAAAATTGGTCGTTTTCAGTTTCCACTTTTCATTGTACATTTCTATTCAGCAAATCATAATAGCCAGAAAACAAAAAGTGCTATGATGTTGAAACTCGTACAGGTTAACTTGCAGATCCTCTTCTGGCTGATCTAGGGCCTAATGGGCCTCTAATGCCAGCTCGTTATGGCAAGAATAACTATATTTTGCACACATAAACGCTAAAAGTAAAAGCTTAATGCTGCATAGTTCGATGACAGCAGACAATTTTCGAAACCCAAAACACTGATCTAGATTTGATTCTACATATTTAACGTACTGGTGCACTTAAGTATTTGTTGCTGCATAGAATAGTATGCTAAAGCATTCTGGTCAATTTCATCCCTTGGTTTATAAATGTAATTGTATTTATTTTTTAAAAGATACTTCTTTGACAGTCAGGTTTTCTTCCGAATTGTTAAGTTGTAATAGGGACATTAACTATTGCTATACAGGTCAGACCCATATGCTCGTCAACGCGATATAGCGGCCAACGATAAATTACAACCACTTTGGCTCTGTTCCATATACACTCCTATTCATGACCATTCTGGCCACCCAGGTTTGTGAATTGTTTTGAGGAGGAGCGGGACGTAGCTCAGGCAGTAGCATGTCCACCCGTGAAGGTGTTGGTCATCCTATCGATCCTGCTCAGTGGACACATTTGCAGTTTGGGCTATTTTCTGTTCCAACCAGTGGTCCACAACTGGTTCATCAAAGGCTGAGCTATGAGCTGTCATGTTTGTGGGAAACTGCATATATACGACCCCTCACTGCTTATCGGAAAGAGTAGCCTATGTGGCGGCAGAGGGTTTCCTCCAAAGAAATATGTCAGAATGACCGTATGTTTGACATCCAATAGCCGATGATACGAAAATCAATGTGCTTTAGAGGCGTCATTAAATAAAACAAAAAAGATGTTTTCAGCAACAGTTGAATTGATAAATGGGCTTGATTGATTGCTTTTCTTTACAGAAATTTGGCATAATTAGGAACACTACAATGAGCGCAGCAGTTCGAGTTCAGTTTTCTTTTGTAGTGGTTCGCAGTTCAAATATATTCACAACATATTCCAATTCAGTTGTTATCATATACATTACCTTTTGGTTTTGTTCTTGATCATATTTATTATAAACTATTTCTTACCGGTTACTTACTTGAAAGTTGGCACTCAGCTCATATTATTGTTATCACTAGGAGTTAAAACAAAACAAAAAGCTTTACTTGTTCAGCAATAATTGGAGATTGCGTATTTAGTTTTAGTTTTAAGTTTACTAATATTATTCAGTATGGATACATTCATAAATAAAACTGGTTTTGTGATACCGTAAGAATTGCTAGGGTTTTATGTCCTAGTAACATCTCAGGTCATATCAGAATGAGTACCAACATGTGATAGTGCGCACTCGTGGCGAGTTTATAGTGCTGTCCCACTGCGATACCAGCTCGCCAGCACCATGATCCCCCGCATATTTTCCATGATAGTAAGCAAACCATCATTTGTAATATAACTAGATCAACAATTTGTTATTGCCATAGATATATTTATAACCCTGTAATGAAGTAAATTATTCAGAATCTTTTTTAGAAAAATGTACATTTTTTGCGGGATGGTCCAGATTCTGCATGCAACGGCATAGCAACAAAAAATAGCCTTTCCCCTTGCATGTATAGAGTGTTGTTGACTCCTAACACAAACTTCCTACTTTCTCAGGTGTATCTCAAATTGATGACTCAGCAAAAATCCCCTACTTTCTCCTCATATGTATATCAAAATGTTGACTCTTAGCAAAATTCCTACATTCTCATGTCTCAAATTGATGACTCAACAAAAATGCCATACTTTCTCCTCACATGTATATCAAAATGTTAACTCTTAACAAAATTCCGTTTCTCTTTACATCTATCTCAAATGGTTGTTGGCTCTTACTAAAAAATCCCTACTCTTTCCCAACATAGGCTATCTATCAAAGTGTTAACTCATAGCAAAATTGCTCTATTTCTGCTTTCATGTATATCAAAATGTTGTTGACTCAGCAAAAAATCGTTTGTTTCTCCTTTTTGACAGGTATACCAGAAGGCTGTTGACTTCTTAACGCAAACTGAGCAGTTACAAGTCGCCGGCCCCATCTTGGACGAAGCATGCGAGCAGCTCAACTTGTTAAGCACCGAACTATCCAACTCAATTGATGCACTTAGGGAGCAGGCTCACACCATTATCCAGTGAACCTAGGCAACGAAGACTAAGGGCGTTGGGAAATTGCTCAATAGTTATCATTCTATTGCAATAATATCTGCCTTCAAAGGACAAGACAACATCCAAACCAATGCTGTCCTGACATAACAGCTGCTGCCCCGGCTTAGTTGGCGTTGGGGGGCATCACCATTATGCAGGGATAAAATAATATTAAATCTGTCTACCCATACATTTTTTGGGCGCATTTTGTGCACAAGTTTTAAAGCTGCATAGTCCGATGGAGAATTTTCAAAACCAAAACAATGAGCTAGATTTGATTCTATATATCTGACTTAGATACGGATGCACTTATTAAGCAATTGTTGCCACATAGAAGGGGATACTGAGTCAATTTAATAGAACCTGTTAATGCTTAGGTCTATGGTGTCAGAGTTTTGGCATGCTTGCCAAAACTAATTTTACATGTTTGCATTTCAGATATCTCAAAAGTTAGCCATTTAAAATAAAAGTTACTTCAAACTAAAGTAAGGTATATTATAACAATCAATTTAATATATTTATCTCAGAAGAATGAGAACACAGAACCATCGGACTATGCAACTTTAAGCTGAAACTAAAATGTCCCAAGAAAGTACAAAATTAATCTCTTTTTTAATACAAAAAAATAATTTTAAGTGCACAATTTCTGGAGTATCCAAATAGGAAATTTGGGGAGGGCATGGACTGCCTACCCGTACAATTTTTGTATAAGGTTTTAAGGCGGAGTATGTAAGATTAAAAGTTTGTACGCAAAAAGAATGCGGAAAGTACATAATCTTTGTCACTGTGGTACCCAAATAGGAAATTTGGGTTAGGATGTAAAACCCCCAATAAAGAAAGATATTATTCAATCTTTTCTCCCAACTATATCATATCGACACAAAATTCTTTAAACATTTAACCCTGCCTCAGGCATTATAAGTGACGGCCTGTGTTGGGGTCGGCAGCCGTTCGGTGTTGGGTGATATCCGGCATTGGGTCAGCGTCCAGCCTCCTCTGAACTAAGTGACGGGATTTCCATCGGCTTAGTGTTAGGAAATCGCAGAAGAATACTGGAAGTCAGGTTTCATCCAGTACACTCCATTCTCCTGATGAGTCAGTACAGACTACCCTCGGGCAGCGTTCCACTGCCCTTGTGACTGTATTATTGTCCACAACCCCGTCGATTTCCGCGATCACTCATCTCTTGATTACTAAACATGCTGGCTATCGGAGCGGCAGTCAAATAAGACAAATGCAGTTCGCACGTGGCAGGGATTTGCGGAAGACAGCTGCTACTGTACAGTGCTTTGGAGCTATTATTCACTTTTAATGTTGCATAGTCCGGTGGTTTTGAGTTTCTGTAATTTTTCTGAGATTAATATATTAATTTGATTATAATTGACCTTACTTTAGTTTGAAGTAACTTATTTTAAATGGACAACTTTTGAGATATTTGAAGTGTAAACATGTAAAATTAGTTTTGGCTACATTGCCAAAACTCTCACCATAGGCTTCAGCAGTAATAGGTTCTATTAAATGGACTTAATATCTAAGTTAGATGTATAAAATCAAAATTTCATCGGACTATGCAACTTTAAGGCTAATGCCGAAATTGCAAAGTTCAAATATAATGTCATTTAAATTATTCTGCATATGTTATGAATATTATGAATAAATTTAGTCGTGTTTTTAAATTCATTTTTATGATTATTTTATTTGTAATAATCTATTAACAAACCAGGTTCCGGATTTCTTTAAATCGGATACACCCGGAACAATAGTAATGTTTTGCATGTGCACTGATGATACATAACTAAACATGAGAAGGCAATTGGATGATATAGTGTGTTGAAACTGGTCACTTAGTAGAATGTTGTCAATTATCAAAGGCCAGATCTGAACATTCCCTCAATGGCTTTCAAAGGTAATCCGAATGATGAGATATCACGTTGAAACTGGTCATTTCGTAGAATGAGTAAATTATCAAAGGCCAGACCATTTCAAAGGTAATCAGAATGTTGAAACTAGTAATTTGTGAAGATGTTGGGTTAATTTATCAAGGGCCAGACCTAGGTGCTTCTTACCCCCCCCCCCCCCCCCCCATCCCAGGCTTTAAAGCTTACTGGTCTGTACCCCACGATTCATTGTTTTTTTTATACTAAAAATTACAACAGAATCAGCTGTACGCTTAGCTTTATATCAGCATCATGTGTTTATAAATAACAGGAACGCTTACAAGTCTAAATTGTGTATAATTTCATTACTTCCCCTCAGGGTGGCTCCATCTAGTGTCTGAGTGAGCTGGTTGAATCGTTTCACTTGTATATCCTTTCCTGGCTGATCTAGGCATTATTGGGTCTCTAATGTCAGCTCGTTATAGCAAAACATATTAACTTTACTTTGCACACCCATGGAGCTAAATTTAACCCTGACGTCATATAATTGTGGGTGTCCTCTCCAATATCTATCCAGCCTTCTATCGACTAATTCGTAATAGCGACCCACATTAATATGTCTTCAATGGACAGCGGAATTCAGACCAATGTTGTCCTGACATAGCCAGTGTCCTGTCACTGGAGGGAAAATTGCCTACAGATGGCAGGGGTTTGTCGTTCACAGAGATAACGATTGAAATGCCTCTCAGCTACATGTCGCAACAAATTTGAAATATCGCCACTCCATTACACCACTACCTATCTTCAAAGGACAACACGGCATCCATATTGTCCTGTCACATTGCAGAACTGTCCTCACGTGGCAGGGGATTGCCAGTCACAGAAGACAGGTATTACTGCAGTTTAAACACTAACATGGGTTGTTTTTTTAACACAAAAAAACCCACTTGCTTACCAACGTCAGTCAACTATAAGAAAATATCTTAAAGCTGCATAGTCCGATGAAAACATCAAATTTTCAAAACCAAAACAATTATCAGAATTGATTCTAGATATCTAACTTATATACTGATGAGCTTATTAAACATCTGTCGCCATATAGAAGGAAATACTGAATCAATTTAATACAATTTGTTACTACAGAAGCCTATAGTATCAGAAGTTTGGCATGCTTGCCAAAATTAATTTGGCATGTTTGCACTTAAAATATCTAAAAAGTTATCTATTTAAAATCAAAGTTACTTCAAACACAAGTAAGGTAGATTATAACAATCAACCTAATATATTTCTCAGACAATGACAGAAACTCAAAACCATCGGACCATGCAACTTTAAGATACAGTAAAACCCCGTTATAACACCATCGCGAAAACTGGGATCGCGTTAAATCGGGGTTCAGTTCACTGAATTGCCTTTGAATTAAAGACTTCTGTGTCGCTTTATATCCGGATTCACGTTAAATCGTGGTTTCACTGTATTTTGCATAACCATGTTTTTCAGAAAAACAAAATCTACTAACAAATTTACAGTACACTAGTAAAACCTAGTGAATCCAGACAGTTTCTGATACAAGTAGACGCAGCTGGACAATAATCAAATGAAGAAATTTAATGAACATGGGACAAGTCATAATATATGACTTCCAAGATGCCAAACTTGGTGTTCCCCCAGCTACCTGTCAGGTCGAAATACCAAAGTTGGTGTCCACACAGCCACTCGTCAGGCCGAGATACCAAATTTGGTGTCCACACACCCACTCGTCAGGCCGAGATACCAAAGTTGGTGTCCACACGCCCACTCGTCAGGCCGAGATACCAAAGTTGGTGTCCACACGCCCACTCGTCAGGCCGAGATACCAAAGTTGTCATCCACCCAGCCACTCGTCACTGACGGACCAGTGGAACTTTGAAACACTGGTATTGACATGACTGACTGAACTACTTTCTTGGTCAGGAGCGACATACATGTGTAACCTGGGAGAGACATTAAACAGGGACATTTATCGACTTGACAATGTGTTCTCATGGAGGCCTTATAGTGCTGCCGGCACCACACACGATATCCCACTCAGTCACATTGTTGACAACATTCAGTCCTTGTCCCATTCTAGTAATGCCGAGCACCAAGTAAGTTAGCGACAAGTATCAAGTCTGTTGGTTTGACTCGGCCGAACATCAAACCAACGCCCTGAGAAGCGACAAGAGAAATGGGTGTCCTACCTACTGGGCCATCTCATCCAATCCCTTGTACACGGGTGCGTCATTAACCATTGTACAAGTTTAACAGACATAAACCCGCACTCCCAATGCACAATGAGTGATTTGACTATCAGGGATGAGAGTGTCCGCCCCCTCCCCTCCGAAAAAAAAAACAATTAAAAAAAAAAACTACTTCATGGTACATTTTCGTGTGTGTGTGGGGGGGGGGGGACGGAAAGAAAACGTGGGAATCTCTCCGGGATGACACCGCTTTAAAAAGAATTATAACAATTGAAAGCCCAGACTGATCGGGTCGAAAGCCACTGAGAACGGGAGGCCAGTCAGCAGGTTTCACATGTTTCGCTATTTACTGTAGTTCTCCAACCGTACTTTGTCAATTGTTGGGATTTATATTCACATGGTTTAATATATAGTACATAAAGGCTTGTCTACAATTGATATTAATTAATTGCATTACAAGTGCGAGGTGTCAGTCAGTGCCTAACAATGCACAGGTCTTGTCTCCAACAGCCCATGATGGTGCCCTGGGATCAGCCGTTACGCCTTGTCTGCGCAGTGAGCGTTGAGGCAGTTTGCATCACTGACTCCAAAATCCACAGCAAACCATTGTTGGTTCTTCCCGCTTTGCTACTTTTTTTATTTTATTTTTTTTAATTTTTTTTTATTGAGGCTGTATTTATACTGTCCATAGCATGTCTTCTTCCCGCTGTGCGAGTTCTTCATGCAACGTGGTTTCCATGCATCGCTCGTTCTTCATGCTTCACTGGTTCTTCATGCTGTGGCCGTAATCGATTAATTACCTCGGATCATCCATACCATTTTTTTTGCACATGCGCAGATCATACAAACTCGGGTTGCATAAACGAATGCGCTCGGGGCGGAAAAAATGGTGGCTTCATCCAAAACCTTTTTTTTTTAAACCAAAAATAGGATTTAAAGTATTTCATGATTGCATAATTTAATTATATGTCCATTTCATTAATCTGGGTGGTTATACTTTTATATTTAAAAAAATGTCCCAGTCGGTATATGTAGCAGTACTAGTCGGTATATGTAGCAGTACAGGATGACACTACAGGTACCAGCACAAATGTGCCGTCACTGCTCCTGATGCTCCCAGCCAAGAGGTGGGGCATTGTGGCAGGATCATTTTGGACACAGCCTGTGTATTGTTAGGTACACCTTGACCAGGGTGTTCTATTTGAAATTCTGACGACCGGGATGATCCGAATAGTCCGGACCGTCATAATCGATTACAACCTGCTTCTTCTTGCACCGCTGGTTCTTCATGCTTTGCTGGTTTTACGTGATTCACTGTTCCATCATGCTTTGCTGACCTCATCACGCGTCGCTGGAATGCTGACAGGAGTCCATGTAACATTTCCTTTCGTTCCTAATATGTCTTTGGTTCGTTTCTCACCACTGGTTGCTACCGCCTGACTAGTTCCCCATGTATCGCTGGATCGTCACACTTCACTGGTTCTTCATGCTTTGTTGGCCTCTTCACGCATTCCTGGAACACTGACATGCGTCTACGTCCATCATCTCTGGTTCCTTACTCATCACTGGTTGCTCACACCGTTGCCGGTTCCTCAGGCATCACTGGTTCTTCAAGCTTTGCCGTTTTCCTGATGCAGTGCTGGAATTCTGACAGGATTCTACATCCATCTTCTCTGGTTCCTCAGGCATTGTTGGTTCCTTACGCATGGTTGATTCCTTACGCGTGGTTGGTTCCTTATGTGTTGTTGGTTTCTTATGCATTGTTGGTTCCTTACATGATGTTAGTTCCTTATGCGTTGTTGGTTTCTTATGCCTTGTTGATTCCCTACGCCTTGTTGGTTCCTTTCGCGTTGTTGGTTCCTTAATCATCGCTGGTTCCTCACACATCGCTGGTTGCTCATGATTCGCTGGCTGCTCATGATTCACTCGTTCCGCCCCTGTTGTTGAGATGCTGGCAGTTGACGCAACCTCTGTGTCAACAGCAGGTGCTCCATCAGCACTTGACGACTCAGCAGATACAGCTGCTGTCGATTTGCAGCGAAAGAGATGAAATTATCAATTATTTGTTTTGCTTATTGGCATTTTACATCCTAGTAACATCAAGGTCCTATCAAGATGAGTACAGACTTGTGACAGTTAGCACTCATAGTATATTTATAGAGCTGCCCCACTGGGTTACCATGTTCCCAGCATCATGACCCACTTAATAATATTAATCTGACATTGAACCAACCATCCTTGCCCTATCCTAGTAATGCAAAGTGCTAGGCAAGGTAGCAACATATATAAATGTTGTAAGTCTATAGCTTCACTTAGCTGTGGATTAATCCCATAACCTCCTCCACAGGAAACGAGTGCTATATATGTCTGGCCCCAAATTCATTAAAAGTTACATAGTTACCAACAGGATTTACAGAGAATTATTCGCGAAGAAATCAAATGCGCCAATCAAATTAAATTAAAATGCGACTTGTACCTACGTTCCCCTTTGTTTTGTGTCGAGTTTCAATCTTCAGAATTATCATTACTTAATACTATTTTGGAAAATACATTTTTGTTGTAAAAAATTTACCCAATATTCAGATTAATACAATTAAATATGTGTTCAGTAAAGTCATTTTGCTTTGATTTAAAGGTACTGAGAGCTTCACAAAGTCAAATTGAGCCGAGCAAAGGCGTCATCTACCGATCACAGATCTCTCAGCGTAGATAATAAGCCAAAGAAAGGTACGGGTTGAGGTAAAGAACAACCTGAGTGTTCTTGGTAATGTAGGCTCATTTTAGCTTATACTAACCCTGTGCTTTTTCCTTCTTGAACCTCTCTGACCGGGCCTCCCATACCCTTTGTAGTGCCTGTTTGTCCGCCTTCTTCTTGACCGATATCTTTCTTCGCTTTGCTCCACTCAGCATTGGCATTGGGGGGAATCTAGTAATGAAAGCATCGTAAATGTATGTATGTATGTATGTATGTATGTATGTATGTATGTATGTATGTATGTATGTATGTATGTATGTATGTGTGTATGTGTGTGTGTGTGTATGTATGTATGTATGTATGTATGCAAATATGTATACATGTATGTATGCATGTATGTGTGGGTCGTTCTCAGAAACTGTGTACCACTTTTGTGACATGGAAATCAAAAATGAAAACATTCCAAACAATAGTAGAAAACATTATAAATAATAGCAGAATCCATATTCATATGAAGATCTATATGTTGTTAGAGTTGAACGTTTTTTTCTCTCTCACTTTTTGAATTTGATCTTATACAAATTGAGAAACCTGTTCAAATTAACGGTGTAACATCCATAACATCATTTTGACAAACATCCATAACATCATTATATGTTTGTATGTATGTATGGTGAATGGCAGCAGAGGGAGACCAAGAACATCATGGTTTACAAATATTTCACAGTGGACAGGCTTGAATTATTCACAGTCTATCAGAACAGCACACCATCGGGACAAGTGGAAAACCATTGCATCTAACCCTCGACTAGAGGACGGAACTATTGATGTATGTATGTATGTATGTATGTATGTATGTATGTGTGTATGTATATGTATGTATGTACATGTATGTATGTACATGTATGTATGTATGTATGCAAGTATGTATACATGTATGTATGTATGTATGTATGCAAGTATGTATACATGTATGTATGCATGTATGCATGGGTCGTTCTCAGAAACTGTGTACCACTTTTGTGACATGGAAATCAAAAATGAAAACATTCCAAACAATAGTAGAAAACATTATAAATAATAGCAGAATCCATATTCATATGAAGATCTATATGTTGTGAGAGTTGAACGGTTTTTTTTTTCTGACTTTTTGAATTTGATCTTATACAAATTGAGAAACCTGTTCAAATTAACGGTGTAACATCCATAACATCATTTTAACAAACATCCATAACATCATTATATGTTTGTATGTATGTATGGTGAATGGCAGCAGAGGGAGAGGGAGACCAAGAACATCATGGTTTACAAATATTTCACAGTGGACAGGCTTGAATTATTCAAAGTCTATCAGAACAGCACACCATCGGGACAAGTGGAAAACCATTGCATCCAACCCTCGACTAGAGGACGGAAATATGTATGTATGTATGTATGTATGTATGTATGTATGTATGTATGTATGTATGTATGTATGTATGTATGTATGTATGTATGCCTGCATGCATGTATGTATGTATGTATGTATATATATATATATATATATATATCAGGGATGAAAATGGTCCTGGAGTGAAAAGAAAAGGCGGAATTTGACTATGAGGGGAGCGATAATAGTCACAATAATGATGGCGCAACAGTCTCCTCTCTGCCTATGCTTCGTGAGTACCGGATGAAACTTCACTTCCAGGAATTTTCTGCGATTCTCTAACAATGGGCCTATGGGAAAATTTCTGCGTTTCCGCAGAAATTCGTCACTTGCAAGGGATCTTCTGACCGAACAACCGCAGGGATTCTCTGACAGTGCAAAGCCCGAGAGGCTTTCCACATATTCACCAAAATTCACTCCTTGTTTTTGTTTGGGGTTTACCCACCTAGCAACATTCCGGGCTGTCTGTTTCTGATAGTTAATCGACGATAATAAAAGAAATCACGGACATCCGCGAAATCGTGGTGATTTTTACCCCTAATCATAATATTTAGGTATAAGTAATTACATGGGAATCTTTTGTTATGTTTTGGCGAATGAACACTTTTATTCAGTGAACAAATAAAAATGTTAAGCGCCAGTGCATTGGTCTTCGAGTCATATTACGCTACATTCACTCATGTATGTTTCATAGTCCAAATTTGTACTAAAATGGAAAGACAAAAATAGTAACGCTACAAGAATTCTGAGATAAAAGTGTGTACATTTTATGTTTTTTTTGTTAAGGTTAGGACTAACTGAACTAATAGACGGTGAATATGATGTCATTCTGTTAGTAGAATTGGATACAGATTAAATCCTCTACTTGGGTTTGAAATTGCGTCTTCTAGGTACTTTCCAATGAAATTACAATGCAGGAAAAAAAACCCGACCAAAACCGCCAAAAGCAGAACCCACGCATATATACGTACAAAAAGGAATCCCGAGAACCAATACATTTTAATTACTAAAAAAAAAACCTCAACTAAACCTAAACCTAAACACAAACGGGGGGGATTGACTACACATAAACATATAACCGACACCTGTTGTACCCTCCTGGTGGATAGCTAGACTTATTCGACGAGTCAATACAGAGTAATTCATAGAATTAAAAAATAAAAAATAAAATTATATTTATTACTTTCTAAATTAAAAAAAAAAAGGTTGAGGAGGTACCCACCGTTTTTTCGTTTTCCTCGGAGGGGGCTCGGCGCCTTCGGAAGCCGGCGCGGGCGTCTTGGGCGTCTTGGGCGCCTTGGCCGTTTTGGGCGCCTCGGGCGGGCCGGGCAGGTGGGGCAGGTCGGGCGGGGTAAAGGTCGACAAAATGGCGGGCCAGAGAAAGAGCGCGTGGAAGCGCGCCTGGAGAAAAGAATGAGACTGAGAGTAAACGGTGCAACTTTACATATTCACAAGTTTCTTTGTTTGGGGTGTTTTGTGTTCTAACAACAGCTGAGGTTATATCAGGATGGATACCGACTTATGACAGTGCACACTCATGGTGACGTTTATAGCGCTGCATCACTGACAGACTAGGCCACTGGCACCATGACCCGATATCACGCTCATTCACTCACACTATCCTGATACTGAACAATCCAGTACTTGCCCTATTTTGTTAATGCCAAGTGGTCAGGATAGGTAGCGACAAGTTTTAATTTAATAAGTCAGTGACTTAACTCGGTCGTGGTTAGAACCCACGATCTCTCGCACATGAAACCAGACAGCGCTCTTACTGATTCGGCCATCCTGGCCTGTGTATATAAGCAAGATACATTAAGTAATATACATAAGGGAAAGACAAGGAGCTGGCCCCAAGGCTGGCTTTCGCTATTGCCTGTGGCAGGTAAAGAACACAGTAGAGCATAGGGATGCCGGTGTGGCGGACTCAGACGTGTCCCATGCTCAGCCGTGTACAGTTGCTTCTGCGCATGCGTGGATTTCGCATCAACTCGGGTCACCCGAGCCACTTATTGGCGCATGCGCACATCCTACAAACTCGGGTCGAATAATCGAATACGCTTCTCCGCGCTCGCGTGGACAATTTTATTTTTATTTTTAATAACCGATAAAACTACAGCAAAATAGGATTTAAAGTATTTTATGATGGCCTAGTTTAGCTATATTTCCATTTCATTAATCTAAGTTATTCTTTTTTTGCACACGGCACGTGTATTTGTCGACTCCACTCGCCATGTTCTATTTGAAATTGACCATCGGTGACCCGTCGCCGGGTCGTGGTAATCGATTACGGCCATGTTTATTAGATTCTGACGCATGCGCAGAAGCAATGGACACGGTTGAGCACGGGACAGGTCTGAGTACGCCACACCGGACTTGCATATCAGTGTAACCTATCCACTAATTTGTAATTGTGGAACCCCCATTACCTGGAGAAGGCGGTAGTCGTGCGACTTTCGTGCTAGCTTGAAAATATTGAAACGCGTCAGGTTCCCAGCCTCAGGATCACCTGTCCGCATAGCATGTGCAGTCTCCGAGTCCCCAGTCTCATTAGCTTCTTGCGCTGCCTTCTCCAGCCTCTGGTGCTTCTTCTGCAACTCTTCTTGCTCCAGCAGCCGCTTCGCCTCGCGAATGTCCTTCAGCGCAAAGTGGATTGACAGCTTCTTGATGACACGCGGAGTGAGGTCTGAGCTGTGCACCCCGTTTGGAAGGATCCCCGCAGTGGCGGCCTTACCAGGTGATGCATGCTGCTGGTTCTGCTTCTTCTCCTCAAAAAGCCGTGTCAGCTTGCCGCCGCCATAGTAACTGCCAGCGTTGCGCAGCAGGTCGCGCCGCTGAAGCAGCATCGTGCGCAGCCCCATCAGCGTGGTGGTGCTAGGCGGAAGAGGCGGCACCTCATAGATCTTATTGGCACGGCCAATCAGTGCCCTCTTGTACAACCGGAGCTTGCCCGGCACACCGCCATCCTCCACCGCTGGCAAGGCCGCCTTGAGCGAGTCAAGTGCGTCATGTGCACATGCGGTCGTCGGCAGGGGCAGCATCACCACGCTGCTGAGTTCGTCATGTCCCGTAATCCACGTCACGTCGGCCTTGCACCTTTGCCGCCGCTTGCCAGACTTACTCGTCGACTCCCGGCTGCACTTGCCGACCTCGTCACATCTCTCGCTGCCAACGTCGGTTTCTGAATGTGCCCCTGTAGCGTTCCTGTCTGCAGGTGGCGCTGTGCTGGCAGACTGTGCACTGAGGACAGCAGAGCTAGTTGTTGCCCTTTCACAGGTAGCGGTTTCCGAACGCTCCTGGGTGCCATTCTTGTTTGCAGGGGTCACTGCGCTGGCAGACTGGGCACTGACGACTGAGAGGCTACTTGGTGTTCTGTCGAAGGTCCCGGTTTCTGAACCCGCCTGGGTTCCATTCCTGTCTTCAGGCGGTTCTGTGCTGGCAGACTCGGCACTGACGACTGCAGCACCAGTCGGTGCGCTTTGGCAGGTAGTGGTTTCTGAATGCGCCTGGGTTCCGTTCTTGTTAGCCGACGGCACTGCGCTGGTAGATTGGGCACTGGTGACTGCAGCGCCACTCTGACCGCTGTCAGAGGTCCCAATTTCTGAATGGGCCTCCGCTTCTGCTTTACCCACTCCAACTCTGATGGCGTCTGTCTTGTGGTTGTGCCCTCTGGCGCTTTCTAGCTGCATCCGCGCGTCGTGTTTGCCCCTATTATCGCCCTGTCCCGACTCGGCCCTCATGAGGGTCTCTTCTCCCCTCACAGCCCGGGCAATGACCCCGGCGCCGACCGTGTCGACGCTAAAGGCCTGAAGGCAGAGAACAAACGAGACATTTATAGCCACACCTCGAAAAGAAAGCCACCCAAGAACAGAACATTGGCAAAAAAACAAAAAACGAGACATTCATAGCCACACATAATTTTTTTTTTAAATTGCACCCTAAAACATTATATTTAAAAAAAGGAAAAAACGAGACATTCATAGCCACACCTCGAAAAGAAAACCACCCTAAAAACATTACAATAAAAAAAAGCAAAACCGAGACATTCAACCACTTCCCCCCCCCCCCCCCCCAAAAGCATTACATTAAAAAAAACAAGAAATTCCTAGCCACACACAAAAAAACACGTACCCAAAAAACATAACATTTAAAAAACCCAAAAAGAAACGAGAAATTCATAGCCACACATAAAAACTAAACCGAACTCTAAAAACATTACATTAAAAAAAAGAAAAATGAGAAAGTGCTAGATATACCTCGGGATAAAAACATCCTAAAAACATTACATTAAAACATGTTATTAATGTTAATATTTAAAAATGTACTTAAGTCTTTTTTGTAACAATGTTTATTTCAGCTGAACAAATCTTTTTCAGCGCCGAGACACTGGTCTTCCGCTGTCAGTTTTGGTGTGCTTGCCAAAATTAATGTGGCATGTCACTTTAAATAACCCCAAAGTTAGCCATTTAAAATAAAAGTTACTTGAACCTAAAGTATAACTCTGACAGCATAGGCTTATGCAATAACAGGTTCTATTAAACTGACTCAGTTGGCCTTCTATGTGGCAACAAATACTTAATAAGTGCACCAGTATATAACTTAACATATGTATAATCAAATCTAGGTGAGTGCTTTGATTTAGGAAATTTGATACCTCATCGAACTATGCATCTTTAAACCATAGAAACTGTAGATGATTGACACCGCCTCTCCCCCATGGCAGACGCTTTGTACGACCATGAAAATGTTGAAAACTTCGGACTGCCCTTTGAGATGTCTCTTACCGACAGAAGGAGGCTGCAAATCTTATTCTCTATCTGTGCAGAACGTTCGTGGTGTTTGGAAACGCTATCGGCTACAACAGAATAAATACAATTTGATCAATGACAATTTTAGAATTTTTTTTTTTTAAGTTTGCAAATATGTAATATTGTGTTTTTATTGTACAACGCCTTATAATGACTCCAACTGCTGAGGGCGTTCTATTAAATCGATAACCTCCCGCAGGTGGTGGACACTAGCTATGAATGCAATGGTCCACCGTAGAGACCACTCCTACTAGCCTGCTACCACGTGCTGATAATTTTGACTGACAAAGATCAGTGCAGACGAGATCAACAACCTGTGCGGCAGTAGGTCTAATTACAGAATACTACATTATTATACAGTGAAACGCTGTTACAACGCGATCGTTGGGGTCCATAAAATGTCATCACAAAAATAGCGGGGTTGTGCTAAATCGTGGTTCAGTTTACTGAATTACCTATGAATTAAGGAATTCTGGGTTCAATGAATCATCGCATTATATCAGAATTCGTGTGAATCAGGGCGCGATATAATGGGGTTCCATTGTGCTCTACCATTTTAACGTCTTACCAAACTAATACATTGCTTCAAATTCTTTACTCGAGATTATTTTGATCCTATGTATCCAACTTAGATAACTGGTGTACTCATTAGACATTTACTGCTGCATTGAAGAAATATTTATTTGCAAATGTGGAAGATAAAAGTAGTACTAGTAGTGGAGATAAATGTCGGTTTACTTAAGTATCCAAACTAATAAATTGCTTCAAATTCTTTACTCAGAGAAAAGAATGCTCAATTGTAAGAATTGCTATTCCTCCACCTTGTGACTCAGATGAGGATACTTGTCTAATAGCGACTATATGATTTTACTTTATTATAAATGGTCTCATCACAAAAGATTGTTTCTTCATTTCATTAAAGAAAGGCATGACTCAACCTATATGGATTCTTCAAATATTTCTTTATTTTTTTTGTATTTAAATATTGCCGGGAGAAAATCTAAGAGGACATTTTTAGAATATTTAGAATATATAGACTGAGAGTTTTTTTAAAGAAATAACACGACGAGAAAATTACCAAGAAATGCGAAATTCCGTGGAATCGCGGAAATCTTTCATCGCTGATATAGACACTCCTCCACTGGCAACTTTACCACCCACCCACCCATCAACAGGTTTGACTTTATCTACCGTACTTATGTACTGAGCCGGCGACTCTTCGATACTTATCTCCACTACTAGTACTACTTTTATCTTCCACATTTGCAAATCAGTATTTCTTCAATGCAGCAGTAAATGTCTAATGAGTGCACCAGTTATCTAAGTTGGATACATAGGATCAAAATAATCTTGTTTGTTTGTTTGTTGTTGTTTTACGTCCTAGCAACATCTAAGGTCATATCAGGACGGGAAATAATCTTGAGCATCCGCCTCCCCCTGTTTTGGTAGATCGTAGGAATTGAACCACGCCAGGTTCGAACCGTGGTTGAGTCAAACCAATGACTTAAAAAAGTTATAACGCTGGCGTTCGGAGCGGTGGATTGAGGAGGACCAATTATCTACGATTGAAATTTCCCCATCTTAATCAACTAATATATTTTGTTTAATGTATTTAAAAAAATTAGTGTTTTTCTTTTGTTTTCTGTTTTGGAAATATGTTTATTCTGTTTTGTAAATATTTTAATTCTAGTCATTTTACAATTCTGGAATATTTACACAAAAATGGTATTTAGACTAAGGTAAGCTAATAACAGCTGTTGAATACACAATTTGCAGCCTATAGCGCAATGGATTTCTGATAGTTACCCATAAGTTCCACAGCAATATGGCAACAGTACCATCATAGGATTACATCAATATTAGTTGGATCGATTTGAGTATTTCCATGGTATTTAGAATGTAAGCAGAAGCTACCTTTTGTATTCATTTGGTAAAGTTGCAGTACATTTTAATGCAGGATACGGTCAGTTGGAGTTAGACAAAGAGTATATCTATGTCAGTTCGGTAGGAATATTCTAATGTTACCCTACCGTGGTTATCTATGTGAGTTTGTTAGTTGCAGTTTGTTGTTTTAGTGTCGATAGTCACCTGACAGGTTTAAACAAAAAAAATTGTCATCAACATTTTCTATTTTTAGAATTCCCAAAATGGCCGACCTAGATATGACTGACCTAGATATTTTCTTGGCCGCCCTAAGTTGCGGCCAATCATGCAGTTTGGGGTGTTGAGGATCTGCATCAGTTCCTCCTCCACCTCCCTGGTGCGCTGCTTCATCTTCAAAGAAGCCTCCGAGGGCTTCTCCCGGGCGACCAGCAGCTCATGAACAGCCTCGGGCAACTGCTTCTCCTCCTTGACGTCCACGGACGCCACCTGTCAGCGCAAGCAATCACACAACCCACACGATAACACGATGCTTGCCATATCAGGCATGGTACTGACAACACGTCTTTAAAAGGTTAGTTAAAAAAATTAAATACAAAACATAACAAGTTTTCAAGGACAAATTATGTCGGGGGCCGAACCAACAGGCCCCTTGGCGGTTTTGTTTGTTTACTATTGCTTTATATTCTAGCAACATCTAAGGTCATATCAGGATGGGTACGGACTTGTATTTTACTATTGTACTATTACTGTACAGTGCTGTTTTGTACTACTGTAGTGTAATGTGCTATTATACTGTACTACTTGTATTTTAGAACTGCACTATCACTGTACTACTGTACTGTTGTTTTGCACTACTGTATTATCACTGTACTGTCCTACCGCATTGTACTATTAATGTATTATCACTGTACTGTATTATCACTGTACTGTACTATCACTGTACTGTACTATCACTGTATTACTGCACTATCACTGTACTGTACAATCACTGTACTGTACTATCACTGTATTACTGCACTATCACTGTACTGTACAATCACTGTATTGCCGTACTATCACTGTATTGTAGTATCACTGTACTGTACTATCACTGTATTACTGCACTATAACTGTACTACTGTTTTGCACTACTGTACTATCACTGTACTGTGCTACCGTATTGTACTACTATGCTATAATACTACAGTACTATTAAACTACTGTACTATCACAACCTACTCTGATGTACTACTGTATTTATCACTGTACTGTACTATCACTGTACTGTACAATCACTGTATTACCGTACTATCACTGTGCTGTACTATAACTGATTTACTGTAGTAGCACTGTACTGTACTATCACTGTACTGTACTATCACTGTACTACCACTGTACTGTACTACTGTACTGCTGTAGAGTACGCCAGTTCTTTCTCTTTACCCAACTCACATCGAGCGAGGCGAGGTGGGCCACCAACGTTTTGTAGACGTGTTCGGGGTCGCCCTTGGTTGTCGTCAGCAGCTGTTCGCGTACATGCTTCATGATGAGCTGACCCATCTCGCTGCGCTTCTCCAACCGTTGCGAATTAATTGTGGCATTGGTGTCCGGTGGGCGAGGCACGCAGATACCTGTCAGGAAGAGCACACTGCCTTGTTAACCTTTAATAATAGTCTTATTTACTTTGGGCATGTAGAAAAAGGGGAAGGAGGAGGGTGGGGGGAATTAAAAATTACACAAATTCATCTTTTGAAGCAGTTATGGCCTTTCCTATCGTATTATTTTTGTTTTAAAGAGAAGCATAGAATAAGATGTTCAAAAAAGAGTAATATATTGTCAGTAAACGTAGGTTATTCACCGTTTCTTTCTTAAATTAGTAAATTATATTAAGGAGGTGGGGACAAAAACAAACGTGAAGGAAATCCTTAAAAGAAATGGAATAAAAGTAGAATCTTTAAAAAAAAAAAAAGGAAGAGGAATAGAACCAAATTAGAATGAAATTAATATAGATTTATTGAATGAAAAAAAAAAGAGAAAGAAAGACAAACACATCAATGCGTTGAAAATAAACAATAGAATATGATTGAAAATCGGTTAATCTCAGGAAACATTGCCCATGTCGCATATTTCTTATCACTTAAAATGAATGGCGTCTCAGGAAACTAACCACTACACCATTATTTCTTATCGCTTAAAATAAAATAATGGTGCCATAGTAAACTTTGCACACTTAACATTATTTCTAATCACGTACTTTGAATGAAAATCAATGCTTTGACACCCAATAACCGATGATAAAAATAAATGTTCTCTAGAGGCGTCGTTAAATAAAGCAAACTTTTGAAAATCAATGCTGTCTCAGTAAATATTGCCCATGTAACACTTTTTTCTAATCAATTAAAATGAATGAAAATCAATGCCGTCTCAACAAATATTGCCCATGTAGCACTCTTTCCAATCAATTAAAATGATTAAAAATCAATGTAGTTTCAGGAAATATTGCTCATGGAGCATTCTTTCGAAATGCACACACCATTCTTCAAGTCCTCTTCGATGAGCTGCTTCTCCCGCTCATGGTTTTGATTGCGCTCTACATAAGTCTTCTTACAAATCCGATCCAACAGCTTCGTTGCCCACTTCCGGTTCTGAGCAAAGAGAAGTTTTCCCAATTAATTCCCAGTTACTTCAAGGCAAAGTAAGGTAGATTATAATAATCAATTAGTATTCATTTTAAAATCTAGATTATAACAATCATTTAGTATTAATTCAAAACCTAGATTAGAACAATCATTTAGTATTGATCTAAATAGAAAAGGAAAAGGACAGAAACCAAAAACCATCAGACTGAAATTTTAACCAAGAATTACTTGTGAATAGTCATTTAAAATCTAGATTATAACAATCATTTACTATTTATCACAAAAAAGGACAGAAATGCAAAACCATCAGACTGCAATTTTAACCAAGAATTACTTGTGAATAGTCATTTAAAATCTAGATTATAACAATCATTTACTATTTATCAAAAAAAAGGACAGAAACGCAAAACCATCAGACTGCAATTTTAACCAAGAATTACTTGTGAATAGTCATTTAAAATCTAGATTATAACAATCATTTACTATTTATCACAAAAAAGGACAGAAACGCAAAACCATCAGACTGCAATTTTAACCAAGAATTACTTGTGAATAGTCATTTAAAATCTAGATTATAACAATCATTTACTATTTATCACAAAAAAGAACAGAAACGCAAAACCATCAGACTACAATTTTAACCAAGAATTACTTGTGAATAGTCATTTAAAATCTAGATTATAACAATCATTTAGTATTATTTCAAAATCTAGATTATAACAATCATTTAGTATCATCACAAAAAAAGGACAGAAACCCAAAACCATCAGACTGTTACATTGTTAAGCTAGCATGTCCTGCTTGTGAACACGCTTCAGGAATGATGTATGCAGTGTTGTGAGGGGTTGTGGCTGTTGAGCCCTCAGTTTTGCATAGTTCAGTGCACTGTCACTTGGTTCACTGACAGCAGAGAGCTCAGTAAAGGTTTCACTCAACAGAACACGCACTCCTCCTGCAAAGCACATCTCTCAATCTCATCAAATTCCTAATTCTAAGCCTGAAGACTTTTCAATTACCAGTTTGGCAATATCGTTGCAGAAAAAAAAGCATAAACAAGCATTTACACCCGAAAAAAGTATGAAAAGTAGTCTTTCCTTGAAAAAAATATAATACTTTCAAAAAAGCATAATGTAGCAGCACTGGCCTTGGGACTCACCATTTGTGCTTCTGTTAGAGTGCTCTTCTCTCCATCCACCTCAAATTGGGCTTCTCTTTCCTCAGACGCTGACAACGCTCCATCATCATCATCATCATCATCATTATCTGACTCCTCTATTAATGGAAAGGATGGAAAATAAATTACTTTGTTACTTGTTGGGGAGTTTTACATCCTGGCAACATCTAAGGTAATATCAGGACGGGTACCGACTTGTGACAGCGCGCACTCATGGCGACTTTATGGTGCTGCCCCACTGGGAGACCACCTACATATAGTATACACAGGGTAGGATCACCAACCGTAAAGTGTCTAGCTTGTACAGGATCCTGGTCACAGCACTAGTGTCATGGGGTTGATGAAAATGGGTAATAATAATGTCTCTAGAGCAGGATTCGAACCCAAAATTCTTGCCATTCTGGGGCTAGTATGTTAACCATTACACTACCTGATGCAATCACCCAAAAGGGGGATTCGAACACACACAAAATCGAGGAAATCAGCCAAATGGCAAATTTCTTTTACGCCCGCCTGTCTTTAAATACTACTCCGACATTCAACCGACCTGTCTTGTTGTCATCCAACGGATTCCATTTGTTAAACGCCTTCAGCGTACTCCTATGGTCCAGAAGCCGGGATACTTTCTGAGTCACACACTTCTTCCCCTTGTCACTCATCCACTCTTGAACCTGCTGCTTTATTAATTCCTTCTGCAAACAGAGATGTGAATTTGAAGATATATATGTGATGCATAACGCATTATGCGAGTATAAAGATATGGAAGGTAATATTGCGATTTTATTATTATATTGTTGTAGTAGTCTGTACATGAGCCCTACTACCACAGGGTGGCGGCGGAGACTACGCCGCACACCTACGCAGTTACACTGAACTGCACTAGGTGGTGGCAGGCTAGCCACCGGACAGACCCCCGATGGGGCTGCCCTCTACTGCATGTGGCTAGATCACCCCCCCACCCACCTAATAAATGGGACCTGGCGAGTTAGGGGGCGGGTCAGCTGACTGTGGACTCCGCGGAGAGCAGAGAGGTTTAATAAACCAAGTTGAAGTGTACTTATATCGAATCTTGGCATTCTTCCATGTGCGCGTGGCAGTGTAAGGAGGAAGGCTGTGGGCCATTACATTGTTATACTCCATAAGACCCTGGTACAGTCCGGGTGGCGCCACCTGCAGCCCACCTCGCTTCCACTGGAGGTTATTCAGTGTCATTCACACCGGACGATTTTTCTTATGCGTATATATAATTATTATATTGTTTTTTTAGGGTTTAAAAAAAACAACATTTCTATAGTTTTATTATTACTATATCACTATTGCAATATCATTATTGCTATATTACTACTGCTATACCAATATTGCTATATTATTATTGCTATATCACTGAGGGACTAAAGTGAGACAGCTGATGCTGGAATGGTGGAGGTGCCCCGGGTTCGGCCAATGCGGACATGACGTACAAGTGCTGCCACTTCCGGTTAGTGAGGACTCATGGAACTAACCAGGCAGCACCAGTCCATTTGTAATAATATTGGGATATTAAAATATACAGCACCATAAAGGATATTATCATGGTCAGAATTATCCATTGGCACTTCAATCCTAGAGGTCCCTCTTTAGTTTATTCGGCCTAGGCCAGAATAGAAGTGACCTTTCGCTGCTCAACCGGTTAACAGGTAACCTCCAGCAGAGGTCCACCATGGGGATCGCCCCAGTTAGCGTAATGCCACCTGCCAATCCTTTTGACTGGCAAAGGTCAGCGTAGTCCAGACGGCCATCATATGTTAGTGGGGACATTTACTGACTACTATATATTAAACGGCGAAGTCAAGACTGCCATCACATGGTAGTGGGACTCATTACTGACTACCATATATTAAATGGTGAAGTCAAGACCGCCATCACGTGGTAGTGGGACTCATTACTGACTACCATATATTAAATGGTGAAGTCAAGACCGCCATCACGTAGTCGTGGGGTCATTTACTGACTGCAATATATTAAATGGCGAAGTCAAGACTACCATCATGTGGTAGTGGGACTCATTACTGACTACCATATATTAAACGGTAAAGTCAAGACCGCCATCACGTGGTAGTGGGGACATTTAATGACTACAATATATTAAATGGCGAAGTCAAGACTACCATCATGTGGTAGTGGGACTCATTACTGACTACCATATATTAAATGGTGAAGTCAAGACCGCCATCACGTGGTAGTTGGGACATTTACCGACTACAATATATTAAATGGCGAAGTCAAGACTACCATCATGTGGTAGTGGGACTCATTACTGACTACAATGCATTAAATGTCGGTACCTTTCGTAAGTGCCGAAATATCAGTGTTTCAGTACTAAAATGGGGAATAAACCTGTGAAAAAAAAGAGATTGGAAGCACATCTAGGGTTTTTGTTGTTGTTGTTGTTGAAGATTTATACTGCCTATCATGGATAAGCCTGAATAGGCTTGTTTTGACCATTAGACAGTTTGTCGATAGAAAGCCCGAGCCTACACTTTTACCGACCCAAGGGATTTTTAACCTCCCACACCACATAGACATGGTATGAGAGCAACCGGCCTTTGATGTCGCTGTAAGTTATACACAGCGATGGAAATCCAAATTGGCAGAGCTGGGGGCATGGGGAATTGAACCACCGACCTTCAGGTTAGGAGTCCGACCTAGAAAAAAGTCAGACACTCTAACCACTCCGCCACAGAGACACTTGCTTGTTGTTGTCTTTTAAATGAAATAAAATTATGTTTCCTTCTTTTAAATGAGAAGTTTTCTTACAGGTAGTGACACGAAGAGATCATTCGTCTTCTGCCACGTCTGCAGCCTGCGGTATCGTTGAATCAGCATGTTGTCGGTGCGGCCAGGCATCTGCTTCGCCATAAGAGTCCACCTCCCTAGACGGAAACATACGCCACGTTACAGCATATCGGTCATTCTCAGAAACTGTGTACAACATTTGTGACATGGAAACCAATAGTGAAAACAGTCACTTTATCACAGCCCCCAATGGGAAATTCTATCTCGGACCTTGTGAGTTATGGGTAATTTTTCCTACTTTTTTCTTTGCGGGGGATGGGGATGGGGGGGGGGGGGTGGAAGGAGGTGGGGGTCGACAGGAAATGTGCAGATATTGAGAATGAGGGAGGGGTGACGAGAAGCAGCCAATGTTTTGAAGTGGAGCAAGCCTTCAACTCAGCCCAACATCTTTTGGACTAAAAAAAATTAATTTAAGTTCTTTACAATCAGACTACTTTGTACATTTCAAAGACTGTCCTGATCTTAGTTTAGGTCATATAACAGTTATGGCTCTCAACCCAGTAGGAACACGGCTAAACATTTCAATGACTTTTTGTTTGTTTGGGGTTTTACATCCTAGCAACATGGAGGGTCACATCAGGACGGGCACCGACTTGTGACAGTGCGCACCCATGGTGACTTTCTAGTGCTGCCCCACTGGGACACCAGGCTGTCGGCACCATGACCCAATTTCCCACTCAGTCAAATTATCCTGACACTGAGCTAACCAGTATAAACCTTATCCAAGTAGTAACACCGAGTGCCAGCCTAGGTAGCGACAAGTATAAATTTGGTAAGTCATTGGTTTGATTCGACCGGGATTCAAAACTCCCGACCTTCCGCACGGGAGGCCTGCGCTCTTACGGATACGGAACCGGAAACGGATACATCTCAGGGAGTACGTGGGTGACTTACCCTTCCCGAGCTGGGCGACAAGCAGCACCAGACGGCGGTCCTCTTCATACGTCCAGTTCCCGTACTTTAAATTCGCATCCAGTGAATTCACCCACCTCAATGAACAATGTACAACGACTCTTGCATTATGCATAGTTTAATGTGTACTTCTATAGACAGTAAAACCTCTCTAACCGACCACCTCCACAGATCGACCACTCCCCTATATCGATCACTTTATTTGGGTCCCAAAGGATCACTCATACAATACCATTGTACTGATGAAAGAAACTCCCTAAACTGGCCTCTTCCCTAAATGGACCATTTAAAGTCGGTCCCATGGTTGGTCGATTTAGAGAGGTTTTACTGTATTATTGTTAGACGTTAATTTATGAAATAATTGCACTACCCTTCTTTTCTTTTTCCTTTCAGAGTACATTACTTGATATAGCAAGGGAAATTTCAATCGTGAAGATTTGGTCTTCCTCATTCCACTGCTCCTTGCCCTATCTTAGGAATGCCGAATGCGAGGCTAGGTAGCAACAGGTGTAATGTACAGATGTAATTAACCGTCGCAACACACGCCGAACCCTGACGCCTACACGCCCACAACCACCTTCAAACAGCGGGAATAGTCTCAAAGGGAACAGACGAGGCAACCAGGCGAGACAAGCCCCTCAGTGCGCTAATTGTAGCCGGTGCGGATATTCAATGCATGCATCACGTGTGGGCGGATTGGCCATTTCGCCAAAGATGACAACCTGGTTGAACAGAAGGAAGACGACGAAGAAGACGAGTATGACGACTTATTTGTAGGGGCTATTTCGTGTATCGACGAACATCCGGGTTTGTGGTTTAAAACCTTCCTCGTTTGCAATGAGAAAGTGCTGTTCAAACTGGATACAGGCTCAGAGGCAAACATAATACCCGAAATAGTGTTTATGAGACTGCCCAACATGCCACTGGAGAAGCCGAAATGCTGTCTGATAACGTACTCAGGCGAGCAGATAAGACCACGGGGTGAGGTGACCATTGAAGTGCAAGGACAGCCCATCAGGTTCCAAGTAATCGATAGCGGATGCGCCATCCTCGGAAAAGAAGCCTGTGTCAGCCTGAATCTCATTAATCGCGGGCAAGCCATGAACATTCAGGAGAGTACTGCGACAGCTGACGAGCTGGTAAATAGATATAAATCTGTTTATCATGGCCTAGGCTGTATTAAAGTAAATGCAACCATTCATATTGATGAAAATGTACCGGCGGTCATCGACCCACCCTGGTGCATCCTTCACGCCATCAATGATGCTGTGCGAGGTTAGCTGGATAGAATGTTAGAGATATTAAAACCGTAGAACAGGTTGTGGCAAATATGTCAGACGCCAAATTCTTTTACAAGCTAGACGCACAAAGTGGTTATTGGCAAATTGTTTTAGAAGAACCCAGCTCATTTCTATGTACCTTCAACATGCCCTGGGGGAGATACAGATATACCCGGCTGCCTTTCGGCATAAAGACAGCTGGGGATATTTTCATAAAAGAAATGGAAAAAATTCTGGAGGGTCTCCCCAGGGGTGGATGTCGTCGCCGACGACATCCTGATATATGGCACCACACTAACAGAGCATAATGAATTTGTAGTGACGTGAACTGACATCCCGAGGTGAAATGCCACATACACAAATAGTTGTGGTAGATTGATTGCATGTGAAAGCCTAGATAGACTAACGGTTTGGACGCTATCTCCGGAATGGCAAAAGTGTGGGTTCGTATCCTACTCAAGGCATGTTCCCGTTCATTTGTAACCCCTCCCTCTCCCAACCCATGCCGTCCTGATATGACCTTAGATGTTGCCAGGACGTAAAACTCCAACAACCAACCAACCCAACTCCCGCGATAAATCTAAACTTAAAACCGAATAGCTAAATGGGTTCAGTAACCCACGTCCCATGTGACAAGTCATGGGATTCGAACCCTAGGTTCGTTCCCTAGCCCATGACGCAGTGATTTTTACTAGTCGCTATGTAGCCCAGCACATAGCATTACCAGAAGGATAGGTCAAGGCGCAGTGGAATGAGAAAGACAAATTATCTGTGATTGAAATTTCTCCTACTTGAAGTTGCACAGTCTGATGATTTTTAGTTTCGCCCATTTTATTTGATACAAAGATAGGTTGATTGTTATAAAGTATCCTAAATCATCCTAAAGCATCGTTCGAAGTAACTTTAATCAATGAATACAACCAAAATCAAATCCAAGAAAATGGTGCTACTTTAATCAATGAATACAACCAAAAGAAATTAATTGAATTGAAAAAAAATGGTGCTACTTTAGCGTGCGGTCTATCGGGACTTTAGCCCTGACAATAGCATTTTAGGGTTACGGGTAGGGCTGAAGTTCCGGTAGACCGCACGCTAAAGTTAACACCTAAAAATAATAGTAGCATAATCTTATAATATGTATTTTTATTGTATTACCGTAAGAATTATTCAACTTACCTCTCCCGGCATTGCTCCCGTGTCCGACCGGTGACAAATTCCTGTATTTTGTACCAGTTTATCCCATAGCAGTGAACAGCCGCAGCGAGTTTCTGAGTAAGTACATAAAAACAATTATAGCATTTTAAAACCACGTTTTTCTTTGTAGTAGATCCCCTTTTACAGTAGGAACTCGGATGGAATGGATCGGTTGAGTAAGATCAATGATTAAAAAAAACAAAAAAACAGTGACAATTATCAATTTTGTGAGTCTTGTTTGACTCGGCCGGGCATCGAACCCACGACCTCCCGCATGAAAAGTGACCACTTTATTGACTGGGTTAGTGTAAAGATGACCAACACCGTGTGGTTATGGGCTTCACATTCAAACTATCATGATTCCCACACTTTTGGCTGAACATAATTCCACAAATGTCCAGTACCATAAGCCACATTTTGCAATACTTTTTTTCCCCAGTACCACGAGCCATTTTCCTGCATTTTTAAACCTATTTGGTTCTGTAAATATATAGTTGGTTTGGGGTTTTAGATCCTGGCAATATCTAAGGTCCTATCAGGAAGGGTACCAACTTGTGATAGTGCGCACCAGACTGCCGGCACCATGCCTCGATTTTCTACTCGATAGCTGATACTGAGCTAACCAGTCCTTGCTCTATCCTAGTAATGCCGATCGCCAGGGAGAGAGCTTAAAACCATCGTCCGATGCATCTTTTAACAAGTTTTATTTATTTTTTAACCAGCTTCATCGTGACATACCAAGTCCTCTTCCGTTGTCCAGCGTCCCCTCCTGGATATCTTGGTGAGCGTCTGCCAGCGTTCCATGCACTGCTCAAGGCTGCGACCTTCCATCATGGTGGCCACTGGATGGTTCAATTTAATCACGATACATCACGCTGGTAATAACTAACTACAGGCGGCGGTTCTGCATTTGTAGTGTTTGACATTTGCACGTGTATATGTTTGTTTGTTGGGGTTTATGTCCTATCAACATTTAATTTCATAGGATAAGTCTTCATGTATGTATGCATGTATCTATGTATGTATGTATGTATGTATACATATGTATGTATCTATGTATACATACATGTGTATGTATGTATGCATGTATGTGTGTGTATGTATGTATGTATGTATGTATGTATGTATGTATGTATGTATGTATGTATGTATGTATGTATGTATGCAAGTATGTATACATGTATGTATGCATGTATGCATGTGTCATTCTCAGGCCAGGCCAGGCACTGGAACAATGTCCCGATATCCCACAGTCACATTCCTCTGATACTGAGCAAACAAGTCCTCACCATATCCTATTAATGCCAAGTGCCAGGCTTGGTAGCGGCAAGTATCAATTTTGTACGTCATTAGTTTAACTCGGTCAGGGTTCAAACTCATGACCTCCCACACAGGAACCAGCCAGTATTCTTACCAATTCGGCCACCCCAACCGGACACACCATAAATCTGCCTCGGTGCTTTTGTATATGTGTATGTATGTATGTATGTATGTATGTATGTATGTATGTATGTATATATGTATGTATGTATGTGTGTGTATGTGTGTGTGTGTGGATAAGTCTTCATGTATGTATGTATGTATGTATGTATGTATGTATGTATGTATGTATGTATGTATGTATGTATGTATGTATGTATGTATCAATTATTTCCCCTCCCATATCTTTCTAAAGTTGCATAGTCCGATGGGTTTGAGTTTCCATAATTTTTCTAGATAAATATATTAGGTTGATCGTCAGAATCTATCTTCAATGAGCTTGAAGTAAATCGCTAACTTTGAAGACATTTGAAGTGTAAACACGCTAACTTAATTTTTGCATGCTTGCCAAAACTCCGACCATATAGACTCCAACAGTAACAAGTTCAATTAAATTGACTTAACAAATACTTAATAAGTAGCAACAAATACTTAAGGGGACACACGGGGGATCGGAACATGAATTTGGGTCAAAGTTGGGATTTCTGGTGTTTGGTGTATTCATATAGAAAAACTAGTTTTTTTTGACAGATAATTACATGACTGGATATTTGTGTATATAATATGGAATTCTAGATGATGATACTGGACTTTAACATTTGAAAGAAACACTTTGTGAACTTTGAAGCTTGTTTTCTCAGAACTGCTTTTCCCAGAGTTTTGCCAATTTGCCCTCTCTAAAAATGTAAGTTATAATTGTAGCAGAAAGTTGAAACTTGGAAGTCTTATGTAAAAGTTGCTGCTGAGTGCAATAAGATGGTTAAAAACACTGTATCTTTCATAGTTCAAGAGCTAGGGATGGAGACACAAAAATTGACCATTGAATTTTTGTTACCTCTGGTTCGTCATGTAGGGACATGTTGGTAATGACATATATAAATTCACAAACCACCTTATTGCACTCAACTGGACCAGTTCTTCATATAATAACTTGATTCAGGCAAATCTAGGCACATTCAGTATACTTCCTGGAGGGGGTAAAATTTAGATTATTTTTTTTGCAAGATCCTTCATCATATGACCCCTACTCAAGATAGAGCTCTGCAGATATGCTTCTCCTGATACAAAGAATGTGTGCTCCAATTTTCAAAGCTCTATCTCTAATAGTTTTTGAGATACGGGAATCACCCAAAAATCACCCGTGTCTCACCTTAATAAGTGCACCAGTATCTAACTTGGATATGTAGATTCAAATATAGATAAGTGCGTTGCTTTCCAAAATTTGATGTTTTTATCTGACTATGCAGCTTTAAAATTATTTTGTCACATACTACAATCGAAAAACATAACATAATGTTACAGATGCATAGGCATGAGAGGGAGGGATGGTAGTAGTTTAAAATGGCTGAAAGCGGAGGTTCACTTGAAATCACCCCGCTCACCTTGGATGACATTTATGATGGATACATACTTGTAGCTTTCGTTCTTTTATTCCGTGTATACAGAGCTATTCTACTATCCACTACGGAACTATAGCCCAGTGACTTCATATGGCACTCGTGTCATTCAGCAGGGAAAGTGGTCTCCGGCCAAAAAAAAAAGAGGAAATCTATGGTGAGGTTATCTGTAAATAATGTTGCTCCAATAATTGTATCGTCATCCTAGTAATGATTAATGTTATTATTATTATTAGAAGAAGGGAAACTGACAGTGAATGTCTGCGAAAACACGGATATTCTCTCATAGGCTCAGAACTGTCAGGGAATCGCAAAAAATTACCAGAAGTTGGGTTTCAGACAGCACTCTCCAAGCACTATCCGAGCTCCATTCACACAGTACGGAGTATCCTTGGCGAGTGCTCCACTGTCGTTGTGACTATTACCACCCATGCCACCAATTCCCTCTCCGCAATCATTCCTTGCATTTCTGTTTGTTTGGGTTACATGTTCTAGCAACATCTAAGGTCATATCATAACCGGATTCGGATTGACCAATTGCTGTCATACACATCCTTTGAAATTTGGAATAGTTAATCGGCGATTGTCAGAAATTGGAGACATCTTCCTTTATTAACTAACAGGTTCTGCTTTACAGGGTATTTTAATGGTAGGATGAGTTTTTGTGTTTGTTGTTGTTTTACGGCCTAGCAACATCTAAGGTCATATCAGGACGGGTACCAACTTGTGACAGTGCACACTGATGGCGGCTTTATAGTGTTGCCCCACTGGGACACCAGACCGCCAGCACCATGACCTGGTATCCCACTCATTCACATTATCCTGACACTGAGCCAACCAGTCCTTGCCCTATCCCAATAATGCGGAGCGCCAGGCTAGGAAGTGACAAGTATCAATTTTAAAGTCATTGGTTTGACTCGACCAGGGTTCGAACCCACGATCCCATGGTCTACCAACACGGGAAACGGACGCTCTAACTCATTCGGCCATCCCGTCTGCTCGATGGCAGGATGAAGTGGTTAGGTATTGGGCTAAGGGCTTTCTAATGTAACGATCAGTTATCTGGCAAAATCACTCATCCGACACCGTACAGGTCCCAATGATGCCGAATTTGTGACGATCAACCTGAATACATGAACTCGCAGTTCATCTCTGAATAAAACATTGACGATAGTGCTTCGCATCAGCCCTGCCCGTCTGCCTACCTTGGTGCCAGGGGATATGTCCGTCGGAGCTGACGCTCTCCACCATCTCCTTCAGGAACTCGTCCTCCTCCTTCACCCAGGGACCCATTGCTAGTGACGGACACAGCTTGGTCCGGTACCGCTGGAGGCACTGGAACGCTGACCGGTGCGTCTGCTCTTCGCAGACGTCGAATTGTTAGCAAGTGTGGCTCATAGAATTTGTGTAACGATTTGCAAGTGATTCGCAAGGGAGGAGAGTAGAGGGGGGGGGGGGTGACAGGTGGGGAGGTGAGGAGGTGAGGAGGTGAGGAGGAGAGTAGGGAGAGGAGGAGAGGAGGAGAGGAGAGGAGAGGAGGGAGGAGGAGAGGAGAGGAGGAGGAGAGGAGAGGAGAGGGGGCGGGACGGGAGGGGAGAAGGGATGGGAGGGGAGGGGAGGAGGAGGGGAGGAGAGGGGAGGGGAGAGGGGAGGGGAGGGGAGGGGAGGGGAGGAGAGAGGAGGATGAGGAGAGGAGAGGAGAGGGAGAGGAGAGGGAGAGGAGAGGAGAGGAGAGGAGAGGAGAGGAGAGGAGAGGAGAGGAGAGGAGAGGAGGGGAGAGGGGAGGGAGTTGAGAGGAGAGAGAAGAGAGGAGAGAAGAGAGGAGAGGAGAGGAGAGGAGAGGAGAGGAGAGGAGAGGAGAGGAGAGGAGAGGAGAGGAGAGGAGAGGAGAGGAGAGGAGAGGAGAGGAGAGGAGAGGAGAGGAGAGAGGGGGGGGGGGAGAAGTGGAAGATGGGAGGAAAACGCGGGAAATAGCCATTAACCACCAAACTGTTATGCGAGCCCTTTTTAAAATTTAAAAAAAAAAAGATGTACAATTAGTCTACATTAAAATCTCCGGCAAGGATTCACATATACAGATAGAGGGAGTGCACGTGACGTCATCACTCGGCGGTTAGCCATCTTGGATTACACTTAATACCACCTATGGCGCCCCCTGTCTTATACCAAGAACACTATGGCCACCACTGGGCCTACCTATAATCAGGGCTGCCTAAGTATGTGGCGCCACCTAGCGGGTACTGCCCGAACCTTTATAATTCTTTGACAGAGCATCCAAAGTGTCAACATATTGCATTTTAGCAATGATGTGAGGCTACATGTTTTAAAAAATGCTTCCCCTCCATCAAAAAACCCTTTCCCCCCAACTTTTGAGGCCAAACTGCTCAAAACAGTGACAAATAAACCAACAAATCGGTAAATAAACACAATGTAAGCACTTCCAAGCCGTGCATATGTAATCAAATATGGCCACCGGAAGTTGCCTCGTGACGTCATTACACCCCCTCTATAGGTGTACATAGAGTGATTGCATCAAGGAACACGCATAGCCTAGTAGTTAGGACGCTGGTCCCAGAGTGGCAAGAAGTGTGGGTTCGATCACGGCTCTAGGCGCAATATTTCCCATTTGCATTACCCCGTACGACAAGTATTTCTGATCTGGAAGGAGGCTGGCCTGGCAACAACCAAATGGCTGCAGCAGCAGCGCATTCTATTCTAGGGCGGAGAACTAGTGTCACTGGAGAAATGCATAAACATAGCAGTGAGATTCACGCAGAACAGTTTCTTCTTTATAGTCACATGACAAATTTAACAGCACATAATATTGCTTCATCGGACTATACAGCTTTAACAAGTGCACCGGTATCTAATTTGGATATGTAGGATCAAATCTAGGTCAGTGACGCTTTCATCAGACTATACAGCTTCGATATATATATATATATATATATATATACGCCACATGATCAGAAGCGATAAGAGCGACCCCGAATGCTGCTCACCGTGAGGTTGCTGGCGATGGATGCCCAGTTAACGTAGTTGTGCTGGGAGGCCACCTCTTGCAGCTGCTGGTCCTCCTCGTGAGTCCACGCGATGCGCGAGATTCTCGGGTGGCACAGGTTCACCCAAGCTTGCTTCAGGTACTGCTCAGTGAACTCCCCTTCGAACTGCGCATTGTGAGGCGAAGTGGAGCAAAAAGAACTGTATCAGAGCGCGCCTTATGGAGATACCTGTTTGTATGTTTGGGTTTTACGTCAAAATCCAGCAAAAAAATTCGGAAATCTATCGTGAGGTTATCTGTAAATAATGTTGATCCAATAACAGCATCCTAGTAATGATTATTATTACTATTAGAAGGGAAACTGACAGTGAATGTCTGTGAAAACACGAATATTAATTAGCAATTATTGCTATCTCTTTCTTATGTTTATCAGAGCCAAGGATGAAAACTACATAGACCATCCGTGTTCTAGATTGATGCAGTGTGCTTCATCCCCACCGTACCACGCCCACGAGCATGATTAGTGGCCTGCTGGGCCTCACCGATGGTATCTCGAAAGCCGCGTATTGAACTTACATCGAGTGTGGAGATCTTCATCCAGTCTATCTGCTTCATCACCTCAGGAGTCGTCACCTCGTCAATCAGGTCCTCGTTCTTCAAGTGCCTGAGCCAGAAAGCAATCTTTTAAAAGGAGAATTATTTTAAATATTAACGAGTCTCTTTTTTCGGAATAAATCATTCCATTTTAATATTGCAAAAATACAAATATAGCAAAGCCATATCTCCAAGAGGGCATGCGCATCAAAACTATATTCCTGAATATGAGGCGATGACGTGAATATATCCTGTGTGGATATGTGTGTTAGCGAGTGAATGTGGATGTGTGTGTGTGATACGGGTATGTGTGCAGGGATGAAAGTGGTCTCCGGGAAAAAAAGCGGAAATGCTGATATTCTCCCATAGGCTTAGCATTGTCAGGGAATCGCTGAAAATTCTCGGAAGTCGGGTTTCATACATATTGGTATATGCTGATAGTGCTGCGCCGTTTGAAGCACGTATTACTAGTATATGCTGCTAGTGCTGCGGCGTTTGCACCACGTATTAATATACGCTGATGGTGCTGCAGCGTGAAACACTGTATTGGTTGGTTGGTGGCGTTTTACGTCCTTGCAACATCTAAGGTCATATCAGGACGGGCACAACTTATTAGTATACACTTATAGCTACAGGAATAATCCCGGAAATCCGCGAAATCGCGGAGATCTTTCATCCCTGTGTGTGTGAGAGAGATAACGTGAGAATAGCCAAGGTGTGAATGTGCGTGTGAGAGGAGTCAGGAGAAATAAAGAGGACACGAGAGAGAGAGGAGAGGAGAAAGAGGGTGAGGGATATAGGGACAAGAAGAGGGAGAGGGGAAGAAAGAGAGGGGAAGAAAGAGAGGGGAAGAAAGAGAGCTAGCGAGAAAGAGAGGGAGAAGAAAGACAATGCAAGAAAGAGAGTGAGAGCAAGAGCAAGAAAAAGAGAACGCAAGAAAGAGCGAGAGAAAGAGAAAGCAAGAGAGAGACAGGCGATGTGATACATTCACACAGACAGCATGTCGCGGTTAAGGCTTGTCCCTTCCACAGTTATGCCGTATGCAATATTAATTCTTTTTAAAAACAGCAACAAAGCCCCCAAGGCAGAGGAGCCCCATACTTAGCAATGAGTATTTTCTTGTCCAGCTCTGCGATCTGCTTTTCTATCGCTGCCTTTTCCTCAGCCTTATCGGCGCCTTGGATGTGAGTCACCTTCAGCTCCTTCCTGGAATAAATGGGCAACACAGAATGTCACACGCACTGCGAAACGCGCTTCCTCCAGGTCCTATAGCAATATGGGTCGTTCTCGGTTGGTCAGTTGTTGGAGGTTTACGTCCTTGCAACATCTGAGGTCATATCAGGACGAGTACCGATTTGTGACAGTGCGCACTCATGTCGACTTTTAAAGTGCTGCCCCACTGGAAGACCAGGGCATCAGTATCATGACTTGATATCCCACTCAATCACATTATCCTGACACTGAGCCAACCAGCCCTCGCCATATCCTAATAATGCTGAGCGCTTGGCTAGGAAGCGACAAGTACCAATTTTTAAGTCATTGGTTTGACTCGACTAGGGTTCGACGAATACCGACGATCTACCAAAATGGGAGACGGAGGACCTGTACGTGACACAAGAACCTGTAAGTGACTGGCCAACTCAGAACTGGCCTATGCTGTCCCGTTTAACTATCATTCTAATCATCCTGCATTTACCAGGGATGAGGACAGGTCAGACATAAAAAGTCAGGTCATTGCCCAAAAGTTGGGAAACCGCCGACTGTCGTGAAATTCCCATATCGACAAGTGTAAAAATCAACCCCCAAAAGTCGGGCGAGAAAACGACCGGTGTGAAATTCTCATATCGACAAGCAAAATCAATCCCCGAAAGTCGGGTAACCACCGATCAGCGTAAAAATCTCATCCCTCGGTTTATACATCCTGTTATTATGAATTAGCTGAGTATATTTATCTTTAAGATAATGAGCTGTTCATAGTGTTATTTATAAGTTTCCATTTTGTGTAATTTGAGAACGGCTTGCCATACACTCACTTGTTCATCAGCGGTTGTAACTTCCGTTTCCGGCCATCTGCCGCCACAGCCTTTCTTAGGGTAGTCGTGTGCTCCTCAGTCCCTGCAACAATAGGTTGGTTGGTGTGCTGCCCCATGGGGGGGACCAGGCCGCTAGCACCATGACCTGATATCTCACTCAGTCACATTATCCTGACACTGAGCCAACCAGACCTTGCCCTATCCTAATAATGCCGAACACTTGGCTAGGAAGCGACAAGTATAAATTTGTTAAGTCATTGGTTTGACTCGACCAAGGTTCGAACCTATGGGTTCGAATCCCACAAACTACCAAAACGGGAGACAGACGCTCAACTCATTCGGCCATCCCATCTGGTTGCAACAATATGAGACATTGAAGCATTTGATGGTTTTCAGTTTGTGCCATTTAATTAAATTTGATCAAATATATTAGTGTGATGGACTGGTTCCTTCTCCACCTAGCGAATAACGAAAGACACCTGAAATGCTTCAATCAAGATTCATACAAAAAGTTGGCCACCAGATTCAAGAACATACAGATAAATTCAAGAACATTAGAGGGTACTCAAACCAAAAAATTAAATTCAAGAAGATTGAATGCGAATGCAAACCATGGCTTCAATTATTGGGGCCCTTCCCTGGTATATTCCCTGGTATATTCCATCTCAGTCAGAATAGAAGTGACTAACCACTGCCCGGCCCGGCCTCCCGTAACGTGTGGTCGAGGATGGCCGCTAGCAAAGGGTGGGCGGAACACCATAGGCAACACCGCTGCTAGTGTGCTGCAACCTGCTGGTTGTTTTGTCCAACAAGGGTCAGCATAGTTAAGGCCGCTACCATGTGGTGGTGGGGCTCAGTACAAACTATGGCATTGTACATGTCGCCCAAGCAACATGGGTAATTCAGCGCGTGGAACCCCATCTCCCACGTTCCTTGACGATCTGCCCATGCGCCACCTATTGGCTACTGCCGGAAACATAATAGCCATCGCCAGCTGTCCCGTCAAATTCACTATCCGCTCACCCAAACTAATAGCCACCGGCAATAGGGTTGTATTCCCTGGGTTCCACTTTCAAAGAACTGACCTGAACTGAGCTCCACACTGAACATTGATGATTTAAGAAAAAGAAAAACTCCACTTATATAAACTGGGTTCCGCGTTGCTGAATTAGGTTTATAATTATTTTTATTTAACACCTATCTTAAAGTCGCCAGATATACCTCACCCAGATACAAATGAATCCAGCATCAGGTCTCCAAACATACCTTTGCTTAGTTTTTTCAGTTCATGCAACTGAACATGTGGGAGGAGAGTGTTGAGGTCTATGATGTATGAATGACATCATAGGTGGGATTCCCTCATCACATAACCTAGAGGGGTTCCCCAGACACAGGGGAAGCCATGGCAACCACCCAGATGGCAGCCACAGAAAGCTCTCAATTCAACTTTTAAAGTATATTAATCTCCATGATTTAATCAATTATTCACACAAAAAATAGCTGGTTATGAGAAATGAAACAGTTGAACTTTATATTTAACATTTTAGATTGCAAATTCTAACATTTTTCTCTACATGGTTGTCTAAAAGCCTTGTCAGTGCTGCTGGACTAACTACAACACAACAGGAGCAACCAATTTTAGCACTCTCCCCCGACGTATACAGTTACATAAGCTGAAAACCTGAAAAGGTATGCTTGGAGAGCATTTGTTGTAGTACGGTATGAGTCTCAGCGGCCTATACTTGGTCCGTTTAAAGGGCTAACTTTTGAGATATTTGAAGTGAACACGTCCTAAATTAATTTTCGCGTACATACCGAAATGCTGGATATTATACGCTATCAGCAGTGATAGCTTCTATTAAATTGAATTAGTATTCCTTTTTATGCAGACTTTCGGTGGATATGTAGGATCAAATCTAGATAGATATTTTGGCTAAGACAATGTTATGCTTTCATGCAGCTATTATGGTATTCCAGGTTCCGCTGGTTCCTCAGTAAGGACTGAAGCTCTAACCGAGCGTGTCGGGTCATAGCTTCACCATACATAAGAGAAGGTGGGTTGATGCCCCGCGCACACCTATCCTTCACTTTAGACCCTATTCTTTAAACTCACTATATCTATATGCTTCCCGATAACCAAACTTGGTAGTCTTATTGCCATACATCTGTTTCTAATGTAGATTGTACTGAAATTGTAGTAGTAAATAGATGAGATAAAATATTGTGCCTTCTTTTAAAAATGGTGCATGCATATAAAGGCCCAGTCACACCTCACCGGATTGAGCAACAGACAGAATTGTCAAGTCCGGTGGTGATAAGTATCAAAATGTGTCAGAGTATTGCGAAGGCCGCCAGACGAACGGACATGAACGGCCAGCCAACGGACGAAACAAACTTAAACCGGACAAGAACCGTAGACGTCAGTCCGGCGGCATCCCTTCTTAGTTTTGTGCATGTTCAAAACTTGTACGGACACAAAACGGACTTTGTTCGGTTTCTGTCCATTTCCCTCAATCCGGTGAGGTGTGACTGAGGCTTTAACCAACTCCCCGACCTTGCACCATGTTAGCTGAATCTGTGACCCGGCATGTTGGGTGACAGCTTGAGTCCTTTCTAAGGGACCAGTAGAACTCAGAATATCCGTATTAGAGGGGTTGCTGAAGACCAGTAGTATTGGATTAACAATTAAAAGGCAAACGTACATGGTTTTGTTTTCTGTAAACGATTTGGATCGAAATCCAGGCTCTTTTGAATGGCATCGCTATTACTGGGAGGAAACTGCAAAAGAAAAAGCAGACACTCACGCACAAATCATTTAATTAGTAAACACAAACCATGGACTTCCCTCGAATAAACATCCAGCAATAAATACAGAATTATTCATCAGAGAAGTTCTTTCAAATTAATAGTAAAAATACAATTTGTTTTAAATATACTAGGTGAATCACTATTTTACTTTACTTTAGTTTTAAGTAATTGTTATTATAATATAAATGGCTAAAGTATGCAATTCTATGCAGCAGCGAATACTTAAGTGCAAAAAAGTATCTATGTTGGATATGTAGGATCAAGTCTAGTTATGTGTTTCAGTTTCAACAATACTTTGATGCTTTCATCGGACTATGCAACTTTAACATATATTCAAACCCCCGCAAGGATCACACATATGAACCTACTGATAATTCGATGATTTCTTTTGGTTACGCATTACCACCAAATACTCTAAATCGACCAACCATGGGACCGACTTTAAATGGTCCATTTACGGAGGTGGTCGGCTTAGGGAGTTTTTTTTTATCAGTACAATGGTATTGCATGGGCGATCGTTTGGGACCCAAATAAAGCGATCGATAATGGGGAGTTGTCGATATGTGGAGGTGGTTCGTTAGAGAGTTTTTTTTTACTGTAGTAGTTTACAACAAACATTTACGCCAGACCAAGTAAGAAGTGACAGTTTTACATTGAGACTTACCATTCCGTTCACATCCTTGAAGTAAGGAAAGGCGAAGGTTGTGGCGATTTGGCTGCGCTTCGGCATTGTCTGCTTCATGTTCCCCTCTAACTCCTCTTCCAAAGAGCTCTGACATAGACACAAGGCACACATTTGTTTAAGCCTGATAGCATCAGACAAGTATCATTACTATATTAAATTGGAATTTTAAACAAAATACCAAAAAAAGGACAATAATTGACTTGATTAAATTGGAATATAACAGCAGCCGATTCAAATTCATTGCTGCACATGACAAAACTGAACAGAGCATCCCCACCACATGTAGTGGGCCCTGGTGGTGGAGTCTTCGACTTGGCCTGACCATACAACTCAAACACTCTAATCTAATATACATTAAAACTGATTACATATTTTTTCTTAAATTTTTTTTTTTTTTCCCCAATTAGAACATTATAAAATATACCTATCGAAATGGTATATACACATACATGTATAATATATATAATTTGGAACAGTTTATAAGCAAAATCAAAAAAGATGTACCGAAGACATTCAATCAGAAATCTTTTATGATTAAAAAAAAAAGCCTTCACATTGGAATATTCTTTATATATGAAAACCTACTCAATTAAAATAATGCTACTTAAATAATAGCTAATAAACTATTCAGATAAATAGAGTTTCAGAACAAATCTGTTTAAACTGTTATATTGTAATTCTTCAAAAGAGCGATTAAATTGAAATAATTGCTAACAAAAAGTAAACTATTCAATTAGAGAACCCAATCAATTGGAATATTTTCTCTTTTCCTTTTTTAAACCATCAATTGGAATCCTTTTTTTAAACAACAAAGTAAAAAAAAAACCCATTGAACTGGAATCAATTTAACAAAAACAACAAATAGGTGTTTAAAAAAATAAAATAAATAATAATAAGCCGTGCTCACCTGCCTGGCCCTATTGTGTGCCAGCACTAGCCGCACCATGCGCATGCTCTCTTCCACCAGTTCCTGGTACGCGCGGTTCAGCGCGAGGCAGGTCTCTGCGTTTGGTGCTAGCTCCCCATTGTGGGTCTGGATAAGCATCGCCGCCGCCTTTGACACCTAAAGTCATAGGCCATATGACATTAATTAATTGATCGATTGATTTGGGTTTGACATCCCAGTGTGATGGGTCACTAACAGTCCTACTGACGAAAAAGATGCAAATCTGCTTCAGTCCAGGGGTCGTCCCCGGTTTATTCTACCACTGCATATTCAGGTAGGCCTACTATATATAGCTTATAGTTATAGCAGGGGGTGGTTTCCAGCTGGGGTGAATTGGTCTAGACTATTGTGATCCCGAGCGTGCTGGCACCTTCCGGTCCTTCCAAGACTAGAAGGGGTGGCCAAATTTATTAGAGCGCTGTGTGGGAGGCTGTCGGTTGAAACCCCCAACCGAGTCAAACCAATGACTTTCAAAATGGATACTTGTGGCCTGGTCTCACAGTGGGACAGCACTGTAAAGTCGACGACATTAGTGTCACAAATATGACCCCTCCTGATATGACCTTAGATGTTGCTAGAATGAAAACTCCAATAAACCAACAGTGCTGTCCCATTGTGCGAGAGCACAGTAAAGTCGGCATTAGTGTAAAAAATATGACCTTAGATGTTGCTAGAATGTGAACCAGTTTTAAAATGTGATAATGTTTATCACCCGCCGTGTCCATCACAGTGACGAACGTTTAAAGGTACACACAACAGCACAAATAAATAAAATCACCTTGTTTTCTTCCAGTTTCAGTGACAATATCCATGGCAATAACAATCCAATTTATATTTTGAGCATAGCTTGCCTTGGTATTGAAATAAAGCGAAAAAAAAGAGTCTAGTTTGTGTCTGTTTTGTGATAAATGTTACCACAACCCATCAATAGACTACATCACGGTTCCGACTGTGCATGCGCTGAAAACGGCATTGGGAGCAAAGCAAAGGCGTACGGCCATTGAGTTTGCCGATACACGTAGGGCAAAATGGGCATTATATTCAAAATAAATAGAAATACATAGCAATTTGGCACAAACCTGGACAGAAGGATGCAATATAATAATATAATGAATATGTTTAAGACACAACTCTCCATAATTAAGCATTTTGAGCTAAGAAACATACAATTTCAGTCACTTTACAGGCTGATGTTTACATCACCATTGATTAGCCAGAAGTAATTCTTGTTCTAAATATTAAAATGTCAAATGTGTCAACAAAAATTTCTTTCAAAGAAATATATAACCAATATCTGATTAAGCCTACTCATTTTCTATTTCTACATATGTCATTACACATAGAATATAAATAAAAACATGAATAAAATAAATAAAACTGACTCCGGCTATGGCTCTAACACTAGTCTGAGTGGCTAGATTTGTCTAAATCTAAATGCACAAGGCATAAAATGTGCTGATTATATTGATTGATGTAAATGCAATGCTCGATAAAAAATTAATATTTTAATTTATTATATATATATTTTTTAATTGGTATTCTATGTTTCAAACAAGCTGAGATGAGCTGAAACTAGCACATTTCATAGCTGCACCCAGTGTATTAGCATGTGCCATGTCCTTCTCGCAGGTTTGTTTTGCTCTGATGCCTCCCATAATGCCTCCCATAATGCACCTCGCCGCTGGAACCGTGATGTAGTCTATTGGACGAACATAATAACCTGATTTAGCGGTTTTTTAATTATTTATTTTTGTTGGGAATTTGTCTGTCTAGGTATTTTCTTTGTGAATCATTGTGAGATTTTCAGTGGGTTTTGACATTTGGTGTCCATGTCATGAATGTCACACTTTTGCTCACCAGTATCGCATTTTAACATATATATTAAACGGATATTAATTAACTGCTCTGGTTCGATCCCCCATGTATGCAGGGTGGGGAGAGGTGATTTCCATCTTCCTATTGGCTGCTACTGCTAGTCTGGGAAAGGGAATAAAAGGGAACTAAAGTGATCAGTGATAAAAGGGTTAGAGCTAAGCGGGACCTACCTGTATATCAAATATTTATTTTGGCTGTTGTCAGATACAAGATGAATATAAATGACTCATGCTTCAAAGTACCTCATTATCCTCTTCTTCCTTCACGTGATCACTTGCATCTTCAATGACTGGAGTGTTGAAATAAAAACAACCAATTTATTTTCATATTCGTGTGAAAACATATAGGTTGCAAATTGAACAAACTATGTCTGTTTAAATTTGTTATATATATATATATGAGGTGGTTGATAGATCTAATTTTCCTTACTTTAGTTTCAAATTGATGTAACTTATATTAACTTTGAAGTGAACAACATTCCAAATTAAGTTGGGCATGCAGCTTATACTAGTTATAGAATTGTTACCGTTATAAGTTATACAGGTAGCCTAAAGATTCGGACACCACATATTTCGGCACTAATACTAATAGACTCTATTAAATTGACTTAGTTTGTATTCCCTTCCATGCAACAACAAATGCTTGATAAATTGATAGTGTACAAACATCTAAGTTGGATATGAGGAATCAAATCTAGATAAGTATTTTGTTTTCGATAGGGTTGGGTTTCTTCCGGAAGGTGGAAGAAACCTGGAAGAAAGTATTTCGTCCGGTTTCTTCCGATAGAAATGGAATAAACCCGGAAGAAACATGGAAGAAAGTTGAAATATAAAACAAATATCTGGTGAAATAAACTATGACACATGGATACGTAGTGGGATAAATACGTAGCTGATACTATATCTGGTGGAATAAAGACTTAGACACAAATATATGACGGACGAAACATTGATGGAAGATACACACAAATAGTTTGTGGAAGACACACCATTACATAATATTTTATACCTGGTGGAAGAAACAGTGTACATTGTACACATATCAAACAACTACAAAAACAATCATTTAAAATCATTTATTTACAATCAGCATAACTATCTGATGTTGGATAGGTGTGAAGGTTGTCTATAGACGTGAAAGATAAAAGGAGGTGTGAATACGTGAAGTTGGAAAGGTGTGGTATCCTATAAAAGGTGTTAAAGTTTGCCCCTTTTGGTGTAGGAGATAAAAAGAGGTGTCAATGTTTCTTAAACCAGATATTTGTGTCAGTGTTTCTTCCACCAGATGTTGGTGTCATCAAATATTTGTGTGTTATGGTTTCTTCCACTGGATGTTGCTATCAAGTGGCTTTTTTTCCACAAGATATGAGAGCATCAGTGCTTCTTCCACCCGATATTTTATGTACCCCCAAACCACCCACCTCATTTGCTGCCTATATATAACTTGTTTGTTTGCTGCTTATCAGACTGATACTGCTTTCCATTTGCTTAAAAGGTGTTTAGGTTCATTCCAAATGAGTTAAAACTAATTATATATACATTTAAGAGTTTCTTCCAGTTTCTACCGCTTTTAGGTGGACGTTCAATAGAACCAGTGCCTTCAGCGACAGTGGATTATTACTTTTTTTTAAAGAGTCTTCACTTGACTTTAAAATATAGGATTGTCAGTCACCTCTAGGCTCTACTGGATGTGAATATCTGATTAGGTTTGACTGTACAGAGCGTTACTACCCGTAGGCTTAGAATAGCTGCTGCTAGTGAGGTGCTCTATTACATTTACATGAGTAATTATTACATAATAGCCTAAATAGGCCTACACTACAGGCTACATTAAGATTTAAGTTATGACTTATGATTAATAATAATATGTGTCGTTGTGACGTTGACGTTTTAGAACTAGAAATACACAGCTAAGATGAACATGGTGGTCGTGGAAGGTACACACACCCCGTTCGTCTTCGTTTTGTTCAGAGGATGACTTGGGCAGTGATACCATATGCCCATCCTTGTTTTCTGTCTCAGCATCATTTTCCTCCTCGCTCACGTCAACATCGTGAGGCACCATGTCAGGGTCACTCGAGCAGTTCTCATTTTCTTCTCGTAGAGCATTGTATATAAGCTGAATTTCCCGGTTCAATATCTGCCTCTCCGTCTGTTCACTGCCACTGGCAGCCTCCATGCTGCTCTCCAAATCCATCCTTGTGTTTAGCATGTAGTTGTCTGTGCAATTATTCGCTCGCTTTACACTTCATTTGAGTTAAATCCCTGCAAAACGTGGTCTTTCTGCGATTCCATCTCCCATTATTGTTCAGTGCTTCGCTGGTTAGCGGAGATAATTCATGCCTGCCAGAAACCAGCGAAATAAATCCAATATGGCGGCGCCCATGGACGCGTGAAGAAAGACCGGTTTCAGTTGTTTCGCGTGTGTATACATAAAGAGTCATTTACCAACACAAATATTGAAATTTGGATCCATATTATATGTATGTAATGGTTATTTTTCTGTATATTTAATCCACAGCATTGCCGATCAGTGCAAGTCCGTGATACAAATCCAGTTCTGAACGTTGTCCGTGCGTTTACTTCTGCTGAAAAGTTGTGAGTTGTTTTCATTGGTGAATTTCACAGTTTTAAGTTTGTTAATGAAAGATTGTAATCTTTTCTAACAAGTGACATGCTGGATTCTGAAGTTTTTATATTTTCATCTCACACATCTGGTAATTACAATTGTACCAATTGGTGCATTTAAAGACTCGTATGGGCGATAATAAGGAGTTACAGCATGTGTTGAGTTGTTCAATCGAATGAATCATTTTATAGGCCCTGTCACACTATGGCGTTAGCGCGTGCGTAACGTTTTGAAATGAAAATCAAATTTAAATAGGTCAGCATTTGCCAAACTTTTCGCGCTGCGGGAGGGCTGTGCAACGTATACAGAGCGCATGGCTGGTCTATACCGACGTATACATGGTGTATAATGGCATACTATAACGTGTAGTGATAGTTGGAGTCATCATTTTCAGTGTATGAGTAACAAACAGCGAGGTATGGTGAACATACGCCTAGCGTGTCGACGTATGCATAGCGTGTGCCTAATGTATGCAAAGCGTATTCATGATGTATGTGAGCACATTTAGGCCATGCCCTGGTCAAGTGATCGGTTGCCGATGGGTATAAATACCCAGGAGTTTTGGCTCTCTCCTCACAAAGCCACCATGCCTGCCAAGAACATCTCCGCTTCAGCTGCCTGCAAGGCAGCTCTCACTACAGGCACACTAGGGCATGGGAGAGGCAGGAAGAAGCAGATTCTGCCTACATCACCATCTCCGGTGTCATCAGCTGCCTCCTCATCACACCACTCTCCATCTAGCCAGACTGAAGAGATGGAGTTTGAGTTGCAAACGCAGAGCCAGATGCGGCCCCCACACCAGCTCTCCATATCTTCCTTCCCGTGGGAGCTTGTGTGCTTCATTCGTCGCCTCCACAGCCTCCGCCTCCACAGCCTCAGCCTCCACTAGCACCTGAGGCAAGAAGAGGGGGGGGGGAAAGACTGTTTTCTGTCAATATCTGAGGAGGATATGATGTTGGAGTTCCTCCAGTCATCTGGAACATCAAAATGACAGACTACAGGCGGTCTGACAAGAAAGGGAAGATGTGGGAGGACCAGGCAAACTGGATGGGGAGGTCTTCCGTGCATCTGCAGGGGTGGTTCAAGTCACTGCGGGACACAAACATGAGGCTTCACAAAAAGAAAAGCGGTGACAGAGTCCCCGAACAGACTGAGATTGAGCTCTGGGTCATGCAGAAGTTTGATTTCCTGATGTCAGTCGTCATGCACCGGCCTGAGCCCTGCAGAACTGTAAGTACAATATCTTTTATCATTCTGGGCATTCTGGGCATTAGCATTCTGGTAAAACCGATATTATTTTGGACAAGTCAACAAAGCGATATATTTTATTTACATTATTAATCTGGAGAAATCAATTTATTCATTTTACTTGATGTATTTGTTGTTCTTCTTTATTGTTGATATTTGTTGTTGTTGACCTCATTTGTTGAAACATCGCTTTGCATTCCTTTTAGTTATGTAATTTTATGATTTTGTCTTGCAAGTGATGGCTGCCATAGACGATGCGCAGGGGGAGCTCGACACTGCCGAGAATGCCTGTGCTGATCTGCAAATTGGGTTGGAGGAAGAGATTCTGGCAACACCTCCCGGTGTGGTCCGAGACTGGGGAAAGGGGAAGCGCACAGCCCCAGACAATGTTAACCTGCTGGCAGCCATCCAGAAGCGGTTCGACGAGTCTGAAGAGCTGCTGAAGGGCCTGCAGCCGCCTCCAGCAACATTCTCCAACTACTTGTGGGACTCTCTGATGACGATGCCCTGGCCAAGATTCAGGAATGCACGGGCAGCGATCAACCGCATTCTTTCTCAGGGATTGGAGGACGATTGTGAACCTGAGGCGCCCATGGTTCCTGTGGCTCCATCGGTTTGTGCGGTGTCTTCCCAAAGTGAGCTGTATCAGCCCGAGGCACAGCAGTGGACCCACCAGCCACCACCGGCATCTGAATGGGCATCACAAACCCAGGACTATGTCCAGCAGTATATGCTGCAACTGCTGCAGTCTGTGGTGCAGCAGCCGCCTGTGCAGCCACAGCCTCTACCTCAGCTGGTGCCATGTCCCTCTGTGACGCCTGCACCTCAGTCTGATGGTCAGCCTCAACTTCGGCCACATGGTATGGCTGTGCACACCATGCCTCCTCCTGCACCTTCTCAGTGCATCTCACCGTCAACCTGCTGTCGGTACTGTGAGTGTGAGTGTGCCCTGTGCCTCAAGTCCAGTTGTTAGTGGCAGTTCAACTCCCACAGCAGCAGCAACTGGAACTTCTATGACAGGGTCACCTACCCAAAACATCGGATGGACTATTGAACTTGTCAGGGCTGTCGGGGATCTCTGCTGTGTTAGGTGTGTCTAATCTAGACCGGTTTCCTTCCTCAGCTTCGATGTCACCATCGGGGCCCAATGATGAGATGTGAATGTGACTGTCATGTTTAAATATGTGCTTATTATTTTCTTCTGTTCCTTATTATGTTATTATGTTTTTCTGTTGTTCCATATATATGTATAAAGATGTTCTTGCTATGTAATAAAGATATTTGGTGTCCGAGTTAAATAATGTCATAGAGCTGTGCTATAAATTAAACTACAAAGGATAAGAATTTAGCCCATGAAAATAAAAACAAATTAATGTTAATGACACAAGTTCTTCCCCTCTCTCTCTTCATCTCTTCCCCTCTCTTCTCTCCCTGTCTCTTCCCTCTCTCTTCTCTTTCCCTCTCTTCCCCTCTCTCCCCTCTCTTCCTCTCTCCCTGTCTTTCCCCCTCTCTCACCCTCTCTTCCCCTTTCCCTCCCTTTCTCTTTTCCCCTCTCTCTTCCTCTCGCTCCCTCTCTGTGCTGTTATTAGTATGTACATAAATTAGTATTTTAAACTAGATTATGCTGTCATAGTTTAATTCTCCTAAAAAGAGAAAGGAAATAAATTTAGCCAAGTAAATATAAAAGTATTTTAAACTAGATTTGTGTATGAGTTTAAATAAATTACAATCAAAACCTAATATACCTATATGTATATAACAAATATAACGGACAAATAATTGTGTTTTGATATAAAAGATTGATATAGTTTATTTATAGCAATAGACATCTCGTAATAGTAAACATCTCACAATATACCAGACATGTTATACATAAATATATCATAACAGTAGACATAGCACAGTGCATACAGACAGATACCTTTTTTTTTTTTTTTTACATCAGATCATGGTGTCTTGCAGGCAAGTTATCTGGCGGGCGAGATGACCCAGTCCTTCATTAGATTCCGCTGCTCTTTTCCTGTCTTGGAGGCGGTGTTGGGGCTAGGAAGAATGTCTACGTCTGCAGGTTTTGGCCCTCTCGCCACACTCCGGGGACAAAGTTATGGTTCACAGTCTCTGGACAATCCAGCTGCTGGTTCTGCAGCCCTGGGTAGCGCATCCTCATCAGGTTGTACACAACCATGCATGCGGTGACGATGACCTTCATGGTGGAGGGGTGGTGCTGCATAGTCGTCAGCAGTACCTGGAAGCAGTTAGCTAGGATGCCAAAGGCATTCTCCACCACTCTCCTAGTTCGGGAGAGCCGGTAGTTGAAGAGTCGCTCCTCATTTGTCAACTCCCTCCTGCTGTACACCTTCATCATCGTTGGCGGCAGGGCGAAGGCATTGTCACCGATGAGGAAATACGGCACATCCTTCTGGCCGTTCACGATCGGTTCGGGGTCCGGAAAACCAATGGTGCCACCTTCAGTGCCCACCTTCAGCTCCGAGTCGTTGTAGATCTGGGCGTTAGATGCGGAGCCCATACCCCCAAGATCTGCCCAGATGAACTTGTAATCCGCATCTACAAGTGCTAACAGGACCACAGAGTAAAACCCCTTGTAATTCTAATAAAGTGACCCACTCTTTGGAGGGCACCAAGTATGGGGGAAGTTCTACTTCTCCAGGAATTGGTTGGCGATGGCACACCATCCTTGTGGAGTCATGGGGAACATCACGACCTCGTCCAGGTACTTATCGATGAGGGCCTGACACACTTCACGCACGATGAGCGACTGTGTGTTGTGGGGGGACCCTCCACCCAAACTTCATCGACGAGTATTTGTTCCCAGACACCAGGTGCCGCAGAGTAAGGGTGATCTTCAGCCCAGGCTCAAGCGGCACCCCGTATGTTGTGTACTTTTTGGCAATCCTTGGGAGGCATCCGCATAAAGTTGACGAACGACGCTGGATCCTCGCTGCGGAGCTTAACCAGAAGCTGGTCATATAACCCAAACCGCCTCCCGATCCACGGTCTGAACCACATTCTCTGCAGCTGCCTCCTTCTTCTCCTATCAACACGGGCCGCCAGAATAGCCATGAGGTAGAGATCTAGCTCATGGTGGTAAATAGCAACTCGGTAGTCATGCTCGAACTGTAGATGGAGTGTAGGGACATCCATCCTGTCTTATGAGTTGAGCAGGTCTGCTGGAAGACGCCCGGTGGTGCCTTGATATACCGACAGCCAACACGCTCGCGATACACTCGCGATACGCATAGGCTAGGGGTACGCTCACGTACATTAACGGAACGTTGGGAGTACATTATATATTGCAGAGACACACGAAGGCCACCGGCTGGATGTATGACTAACATGCCAACATACCTCAACGTATCCCTAATGTACACGTAGCGTATGTTGAACGTATGAGAAACACATTAGAAATTTTGAGCATGCACAAACCATTTTCGGAGCCTCGACGCATGGCGACGTAAGACGACGTATAATGTATGCGATGTATACGTGACGTATGACGACTTACGCCGACGTGTTGGTCGAAAATCACATACCTTGGTGCATGTTGAGGCGATATGTCATAGTGTGACAACACCTTAACATTATTCACATAATATGGGAAAAAATCGATTTAGCAAATTTATTCATGACGAGTGCATGGTACTATTGATAAATCAATGTTGCTGTCGAATTCAAGAAAGTCCTATAACATTAATTAATTTATTTAACATCCATTTATTTACTGTTTTTTTTCAGCTAAATACAAATTAAATAGATTACTCAAGTAATTTGCCAAAATAAAATAGCGTTTAATCACGCTACACTGTCACACGACTTGATACTTTCATGACACGAGTGTACATGGCAGTGCTACACCATTCCTTGTTTTGCATTAGTCAAAAATCATAAATGCTCTTTGTGCATTGTAAAATTGTTTGTTCAAAGCCATACAATAATCAACACCGTTAAATACAAATGCGTTTGCTTACTGACATCCCATGCATTCGGGGAGAGGGGAGAAAAGAGGGGAAGCCACGAATGGCTAATGCGGATTTAGAAGATTACCACTTATGAGCATACTGGCTCTTTGACACCAAGCTTCTAAAATGTCTCCCTCAGCACACGCAGTTATGTCCGACGATGAGCCAGAAGTAACTTTCACCCGGCGTTCCAAGGTGCTTCACTATGGCTCTCTCGAGGAGAGAGAGCGAGCTCGACTGGCGCAGGGTAATGACCGTGGTTCCCGTGGTGACGATGCCATCAGGTCCAATACTCATACTGGACACATCAACATCACCGATGGTATGTCATTGTTTTTACTGTGTTATCGCTCAGCACACCTTCCATTCTGCTTTTTTCTGGATGTGGTGGCCTAATCGGTGTGGAAGGTCAGGAGCTTGAATCCCGGCTGAATAAAACCAATGACTTACTAAGTTAATACTTGTCGCTACCCGGTACCTAGCTTGGCGTTTGGTATTACTAGGATATGACATGGACTGGTTAACTCAGTGTCAGGATAATGTGACTGAGCGGGAAATCAGCTCATGGTGCTGGTGGCCTGGTATCCCAGTGGAACAGCACTATAAAGTTTCCATGAATATGTTATGTCAAAAGTTGACCTTTTTTATTTTATTTTATTTTTTAAATATTTATTTAATTGGATTTTATTTGGATGTTGCCAGGATGTAAAACCCAAACAAAAAAGCAAGCAAGCTTTTATATGCGATCACTTTCAACCCTGTATAACTCTTATTTACTCTAGGAGATACCATGGACTTTGAGGAGCAGAGCAGCAGTCATGCCGAACTGCTCGAAGGGTTTGAGCGGCGAAAGAGGGTGAGTAATGGTATCCCACAAACTAATCCGACAGAGGGCGCTGTGGCGCCCCCCCCCCTCCCCCTACCCCCTCTACCTCCCCTCCCTCTCCCCCAAGTAAGTCTAGTATAACTATCATAATTGTCGATAGGAATGTGTGAGGGACGTCTCATTTGTCAGCCTCTTGTACAGTCAGCCTCTTGTACGCAGTCCCTAAATAAATACTGTGTTGGTCCGGATTGTGGTGTTCTCTATGCCAGAGTGCGACTCTGAAGGCCGGTGGTTCGATTCCCCATGCTATCACCTCTGCCAATTTAGATTTCCACCGCTGTCTATAACTTGCAGCAGAATCAAAGGCCAGTTGCTCTTATACCATGTTTATGTGGTGTGGGTGGTTAAAAATCCCTTGGGTCGGTAAAATTGTAGGCTCGGGCTTTCTATCGACCAACTGTCTAATGGTGAAAACAAGACTATTCAGACTTATCCATGATAGGAAGTATAAATCTTCAAGGGAAAAAAAGGGCGGAAAATCCTCCTAGGGGTATTGAAAGAAGGGAATGACACACACTATATATGGTTCAGTTCTCTTTTTTCCCCCCCCATGATTTATTCCGCCTGGGTCAGAATAAAAGAGACAATTACTGCTCAGCCGGGTAACATCTAATTCCATTTGGGGGGGTGGGCGGCGGCAGGAAATGGGGAGAAATGGTTCACCATGGGGACTGCCCCTGCTAGCATGCTGCTGCTACCTGTTGGGTCCTTCTGATCAGCAAGGGTCAGCATATTTAAGACTGCCACCATGTGGTAGTGGTGGCTCATATGGGACTACTACGATAGACTACATCACCGCTCCAGCGGCACGGTGCATTGTGGGATGCGTCCGAGCAAAACAAAGCCGCGAGAAGCACATGGCACATGCTAATACACTGGGTGCAGCTATGAAATGTGCTAGTTTAAGCTCATCTCAGCTCTTGTTTGAAACATAGAATACCAACTAAAAAGATATATATATAATATCTTTTATCCAGCATTGCATTTGAGTGATTCTCCAGAATTGGAGACCCCATTGTTGCATTAGTGCAAAAATTTAAAATGTATTCTTAACATCTATTGTATACTATTTATAAACTTCCATGTGAGTGAAATCATCAACCAAAAACAAAAAATCACTACCACCTCTGGTTTAGATGTAATTAGGCTTCAAAGAATGTTGATACACAGAGTGCCCTGTGTGTTACAATGTGACGCCACCATCATTTAAGTACAGTATCACAGATATTGACCAGATTATTGGTATAGGATGTTGAAGTACAACAGGAAAGATAACTTTTAAAGCACAAAGTGCAGTATCTACATTAAACACTGATCACAAAAAAACTTAATTTAATTTGTGACACCGTAACGCACTTCCCATCACAAATCAAATGTTTTCCATCTTCTTCATATATAACAATGTTTTGTTGTGTTATCAAAAGAATTATTCCATATAATATACTCATTATATGTGTAGTTCCTTAAAAGCAGATCATACATATTTGTCAGAGAATGCATATTCACATCAAAATATCAAGACTAGACTTTAAAAGTATTGTAGAATTTTGATCGGATTTTGATCGTAGCCATGAATCACATGTTTTGGGGACGTATGTACATGTGCACAAAAACGTGACACCTCATCAATTATTGCAGTTTATGTCACTTCCTGTTGGAGTTTCCATCTAAAACATCACCAATCTGTCTGCTAAGATGGTTTGTTTAGTCTGGAGTCTTCCCTTCCCTCATTATGACATTTCAGCTCTCAAATTTCGAATTTGTAAATTGGTTGGGACGTACGTTACAAATGTGACACCATCAATAAAAATTGCTTTAAATCGGCCAATTTCTGATAATTCCAGATTATCTCTTATTATTTGAAAACATTATAGGTCATAGATTAAATAAAAGTATTACTGATTATGCATACCATGCTTGATAACTGATCAAACTAATGAACCATCTGTGCTGTCAGTGTGACACCAACGGTATGCACAGGACAGGTATGTTTACAGCGATATTGTCATGTACCTATGCAATGTAAAAACTAAAAGTAGTGAAAAATATCTTTATTGATATAATCTTGCCAACATAAAAGCAAATTGAATTAACTGTGCTTGATAGTTTTCTTTATTTACAGCTTCAAAGATGGTGGGCACTCCAGTGCAAATTCATTGCTGCCATTTTTTGGTCAATTTTCCACTTTATTTAATTATTTTTACACCTTGCGGACTCTTTATGTGTCTGGTTTTGATTACTAGTGTTTGCTTAGTATATTCCCTATAGGTATATGAACAAATTGTTTTTCTGAAATTGTTTTGAAGAGTTTAGTGATTAATAATGAAGCACATCCCAACGGGTCTCCAATTCTGGAGAACTACTCATTTACATCAATATAATATGCACATCTTATGCCATGTGCATTTAGATTTAGACAAATCTGGGCACTCAGATTAGTGTTAGAGCCATAGCCAGAGTCAGTTTTACTTATTTTATTAATGTTTTTATTTATATCCTATGGTTAATGACATATGTAGAACTAGAAAATGCGTAGGGTTAATCAGATATTGGTTATAATATTTCTCTGAAACAAGTGTGTGTTGACACATTTGGCATTTTAATATTTAGAAAAAGAATTAATAATGGTGATGTGGATATCACTGATTGTTTTGTGTGGAATTATATGTTTCTAGCTCAAAATGTTTAACTATGGCTAGTTTTGTCTTAGCTATATTCACCAGATCATTATATTGCATGTGTGCATACATGTTTATGCCAAATTGTTATGTATTTCTATTCATTTTGAATAAAAAATCGAAGTTTTTCCCTACGCGTATCGACAAACTCAATGGCCATTCGCATTTGCTTTGCTGCCAAGGCCGTTTTCAGCGCATGCGCAGTCAGAACCATGATCCCGTCTATATATTTATCTTAAAGTTGCGTAATCTGTTAGCTTTGAATTTTTGGGTTTTTATGATTAAAATATTAAGTGGACCATTATAGTGTACTGTAATTTAGTTTGGAATAATTTTGATATGTTTTTGGAAGTATGTATAAAATTGGTAGATTATGGTGTAGTAGGAATGTTGGCTCTGTATTACATTAAGCTTGGTTTGTTGTAGATCTGTGTGGTTGTTGTGTTTCAGGCTCGACAGATTCAGGTGTCAACGGATGATGGCGAGGTGCGGCTTCATCTACGTCGGATGGGCGAACCTATCTGTAAGTTATCTACCAGATTCCTGCGGGTGTGTGGGGGGGGGGGGGGGGGCTATGTCCAGGGATGAAAGATCTTCGCGATTTCATGGATTTCCTCGATCTTTGATAATCGCCTATTAACTATCACAAATTGTGACACAATGCTATGGATATATGGCACCAATTGGTCAGTCAGAATCCGATTCTGATATAACCTGAAATGTTGGTAGGATATAAAACAAAACGAAAACGCCAGAAATATGGAGGCTCTTATAGATTTAGCACTGTCAGGGATGCTGAGTTGAGCGCTCACTTTTGGTGCGCTAGACACCCAGTCGAGTCAAATCGATGAGTTACAAAATTTATGTTTTCCAACTAACTGACTTACTACTCGGCATTACTAGATTAGGACAAGGAGCGGTGTAATGAAGAGGATCGCAATTGAAATTTTCCCCACTTAATTAATGAATGTGTTGTAGTTTGTGCTGACCTCTCAGGCAAGGAGCTAGGTAGACAGGTGGGCGTGAATAGGGTGATTGCATCAGGGAGTGTGGGTTATGTATTGGTTAGCACACAAGCTCCGGAATGGCAAGAAATGTGAGTTCAAATACCGCTCTGGGCACAACATTTCCCATTTTCATCACCCCTCGACACCGGTACCATGCCCAGGATCCTGTACAAGCTATGCATTGTACGGCTGAACCCATTCTGTCGATGTATACATAGTGCATTGCCTGTGTGTATCTATTTGTATGCATTGAACGATTTATGGACATAAACCTTTTAAAAAGACCTACAATTCCAGGGGGACAATTGTAGTAGTCTGCACTAACCTCTCAGGCAAGGAGTCACATCGACAGCTAGGCATGGATATGGTTATTGCACACAAGTTCTGGAATGGCAAGAAATGTGGGTTCGAAGCCTGCTCTAAGCGCAATATTTCCCATTTTCATCAACCCCCCGCGACAAATCTAACAACGACAACAAAAACCAAAAGCATTTGCCTTAGTCTTCGTCTTTGCCTGTTAAGGTATATTTGGAGAGGGCCCCGCTGACCGCCGCGAGCGACTCAGGCAGCTGCTGGCGAGGCTGGGGAAGGATGCGGTGAAGGAGAAGAAGGAGCAGGAGGAGGAGGTGAAGAAGAAGGAACAGACGCTACACACGTGGTACCACGAGGGCTCCGAGAACCTTAAGCAGGCGCGCCTCTGGGTGGCCCAGTATTCACTGCCCCGGTTAGTAGTGGTGGACACTGAATGTAGATTCCCATAGGCCAAACATTAAAAAAAAAAAAAAAATCTTGTTTCTCAGCCTTGGGCATCATCTCGTCAATTTTCAGTCATACCCAACCCTTTTTTTCTTCTTTTCTAAATCTTTTATTATTTTATTTAAAAAAAAAAAAGATAGTGTAGTGTCTGCACTGACCTATCAGGCAAGGAGCCACATATACATGTAGGTGTGGATAGCATAAGTGTATCAGTATCAGGGAACTTAGTGTAATGGTTAACACGTTAGCCTCTGAATGTTAAGAAATATGGGTTCTACACCTGCTCTAGACGCACTATTTCCGACTTTTATTCCCCCCCCCCCCCTCACGAGACTAGCAATTCTGAAAGAAAAAGTAATTAATTTTGTTTAATTATGAATTCCGCCGTGCCAAATTTCAACAGCCCCCCTCCTGCAGGTTTGTTGTTTATTTGTTGGATTTTTTTTTCCAACCTAGCAACATAGTTAGGCTTTGTGGTTAATATAATTTCATGACAAATTTCCCAATATTATATTAAATTAAAGATATCACCATTCCAAGTTTTGTGAACTAAATAATACAAAAATTATCCCAAAGTCAGACTGAATGTGCATATGAAACACGTATTTTTGTTTATTTGGTCTTCCGTTTCTAATTTATACTTATTTCCTCTGTACGTCCATGCAACTATTAAATGCCTGCATACATATGTGCATGCATGCAAACATACATACATACATACATACATACATACATACATACATACGTACATACATACATACATACATACATACATACATACATACATACATACATACATACATACATACATGCATGCATGCATGCATACATACATACACTCACACACATATATACATACATACATACACACTCACACACATATATACATACATACATACACACACACACACACACACACACACACACACACACACACACACACACACACACTCATGAGTTAAACTAATGAGTTACAAAATTGATACTTGTCGCTACCTAGTCTGGCACTCGGCATTATTAAGATATGGCGAGGACTTGTTTGGTCAGTATCAGAGGAATGTGACGGTGGGATATCGGGTCATTGTTCCAGTGGCCTGGCCTCCCAGTTGGGCAGCATTATAAAGTGCCATGAGTGTGCACTGTCACAAGTCGGTACCTATCCTGATATGACCTATCTTGCTAGGACGTAAAGCCCCTTCCCTGCCCCCCCCCCCCCCCTGTTCCCACATCCCCAAGAAACAAACAAATCCTTGTCATCCTCAGGAGGATTAGCGGTCCCTCACAATTGTGCCCTTTTATACAGAGCGCAGAAGCGCTTGCTGCGAGCTCGAGAGGAGGACTCTATTCCCACCGCCCAACAGAATGCGCGTGCACAAGAGCTACACAAAACCATCAGGGTAAGTACACCACATGCACAGTACATGTACTTTTTCTTTCACTTTTTGATTTTGATCTTATACAAATTGAGAAATTTGTGTAATATCCATCCATAAAATCATTTTACCGCACACAACAAATTCAAACAAGATTTTTATTAATTACAGTTAAGCAAAAAAGATTGTGTCTTAACAATCAAAAAAAGTTTTAAAAACATTTTGGTAGATGCATGGTGTCAATATGCAAATTTTCACTTTAGCACAAAATCATATATGCATATTTTGGATACATTTTGTGGGATAGATTAAATGCATTTAGTATTACTAACATAGTTAATGCACAGAGTCAACAATAACTATCTGACTTGCTACCGTATGTTTGTCCACATTAGATGTCCAGCTATAAGTAAGACACTGTGTACATGCGCTTTTCTTTCAGTCCATGGCAATAGAGTGCAGTCAGATCGGAGACCTGAGGCCACTCACTTCGTGTCAGTTCAGTCCGAACAGTCAGATCCTCGCCACCACTTCACGGTATGTATACATACGGAGAGCGGAGGAATTAATACGTAAAAATCATAGATGAAAAATTCCCGCGCTTTCGCTGTTTCCTGTGCTTTATCAGCTATAAAAGAACCGAGTTTACATGTTTTCGAATATGAACTCATCAGTATTCAGGAGTGAAAAATCTCTGTGATTTTGATAATCCTCCATTAACCTTCACAAGATGCCATTGGCCAATACTACACTTCCTGCCCGCAGCACTATCATTGAGAGCCCTGCTTGTACTTACTGTGCTTTGCGTTGCAGGAGTGGCCTGTGTAAGCTGTGGTCGGTGCCGGACTGTGAGGAAATTGTGATCCTTCGGGGTCACGCTGTGGATGTTTCCTGCATCACCTTCCACCCGCAGGCTACGCTCACCCTGGACACCGGTGCCTGCTGCATGGCGTCATGCGCACAGGATGGCTCTGTCAAACTGTGGAGTCTCGAAAGGTGAGGTACTCTACGCAACATTGAAGCCGAAGTGCATGTCAGCCTTTGAATCCCTGACGCATTCTTGCGAATACATCTTTTTCCAGTTCATTGAAGTTGCATAGTCGGATGGTTTTGAGTTTCTGCCATTTTAAAATATTTTTATAGATAAATACAGTAGATTGAGTGTTGTAACCTACTTTACTTTACTTTGAAGTCACTTTTATTTTAATTGGCTAACGTTAGAGATATTTGAAGTGAAATCATGTCAAATTATTTTAGCAAGCACTTCAAAATTTGGACACCATAGGCTTCAGCAGTAACAGGTTCTATTAAATTGAATTAGTATTTCATTCGATGCAGCAACAAATACTTAATACATGGACTATTATCTGAGTTGGACATGTAGAATCGAATCTAGGCAAGTGCTTTGGTTTTGAAAATTTGATACTCTCATCAGATTATGCAGTTTTAATTAAAGTTGTATAATCCGATGAAAACATCAAATTTTCTATTTAAAAAAACCCAAAAGCTTCCCTAAATATACAGGGATGAAAGATCTGAGTGGATTTCCAGTATCCTATTTGAAATACCTTTACCCGCCCACTGGGGCTATTACACATGCATACTCGTATAAACCATGACTTAATAGTATGTACCAGGCCTTCGGCTTTGACCCATTTGAAATATCTCCACCTGTTTACGTATAATAAACTCTTGATAACTTCAAGATAGGTCGGATGTAATTATTGCAAGCAAAGATAGCGGTTACAATTATTAAACCATCAATGTCGGACAAGTTTTAATGGATTATGTGCCCTGTGTCTTACATCTGTAGTGACGAGCCAGTGGCAGATATTGAGGGTCATGCCCCATTCCGCGTATCTAAACTCGCCTATCATCCCTCCGGAAGGTTCCTCGGCACATGCTGGTAGGTACCGCAACTCATCGCCCAGGAAAATTCTACATCTAAATCTGAGTATACGCATACAACAACAAAAGTAGCTTTCACTAATGTTTCAAACTTGTAATTGTTCACGTTATCCCTAACGGGTAATTCCCGGGTGGGGACTGACGGCTAGGAACCATACCATAGACTAGGCACTGAACTCAACCCATATGGTGGAGCCACCTTACGGCAACTTTCCGAACTTAATCTCTAATATCGGTAGAGGCCGCCACCGTCCAATCCGCCAATACAGTCACATGACCGTGGGCCGAACCCAACAGCGCCATTATTCCCGCTCCAATGCCCGGACACTGAGCATCATCATCATCATCATGCTGTCAGTTGCGATGCGACAAAGTCTGCTTTCATTACTTGACTGCCGCTCTCCATTTGGGCCGGTTGTACATGAAAGCTGCCTGCAAAAGTGTTGAAGTGCTGCTGGCTTTTGCAAGTTACCAGCGGCACTCTCTCGGGGAGCAAATAGAGGTTTCACACCAGCAAGAACATGTCCAGACTGGCGCAAAACTATTTGTCCCCGCAGTGGCTGGTCGGGAGATGTTGGGAGTTCCATACATCAACCGCCCTTGATGCTGCCACAGTGACATGGTTTTCTGTTTAGGGTTTGCTCCCTTAGCCTTTGGTTCTGTCAAGAACCTGTACCACAAGGCAGTGGTTTACAACTCTGCAGGGCAGGGGCGTCAAACTCCCTGAGATATTGCAATACCTGCATACCAGACTGGACACTGAGCACCTCTCAACTTTCCCACCCACCCACACCACTAGTCAAGATCTCCAGACAGTGTAGCTGAGGGTTCGAGCCCACCGTCTCCAGGGGTGCGGACAAAGAACAATACCATAATTCCCGATGAAAACAATTAAAAAACATTTGAATAAATGTTTCTCCACCTCGTGAATTACAACGTGTGAAATGTATATATAAACCAGATAGCGCAACGTTTGTAGTTGTGACCAGTTGTCACAACTACAGTAGCCATCAATCAGCACATTTGTAGTTGCTGCAAGTTGTGGTTGCAGCAGTGGAACCCATCGTAACTCCCTATTTGTCGTTATGACAACTTGCCACGGCTTTGGTACCCACAATGTTACCATTGTGTTTGTTGTTCTAATCACTTCGTACAGCAATGGCGCCATATTAACACCATATTTGTAGTTGCTCTTAATCAGGGCTCTAGCACCCGTATTTGTGGTTGCAACTATGTCAGGGCTCTAGTACCCATATTAGGTCAATATTTGTAGTTCACGACCACTTGTCATGGCTCTAGAACACATATTTGTAGTTGTGACTACTTGTCTGGGACCTAGAACACATATTTGTAGTTGTGACTGCTTGTTGTGGTTATGGAACCGATATTTGTAGTTGAGGCCAGTTGTCAGGTCTCTAGAATGCATATTTGTAGTTGTGACTGCTTGTTGTGGTCATAGAACCGATATTTGTAGTTGTGGCCACTTGTCAGGGCTCTAGAATGCATATTTGTAGTTGTGACTGCTTGTCATGGCTCTAGAACCCATATTTGTAATTGTGACTACTTGTCTCGGCCCTAGAACGCATGTTGTGGTCATAGAACCGATATTTGTAGTTGAGGCCACTTGTCGGGTCTCTAGAACCCATATTTGTGGTTATGACCACTTGTTAGAGCTATAAAACCCATATTTATGGTTATGACCACTTATTAGAGTTATAAAACCGATATTTGTAGTTGTGACCATTTGTTGTGGTTATAGAAATGATATTTGTACTTATGACCACTTGTCCGGGCTCCAGAATCCATTTAGTAGAACTGTGTGACCTAGTCAGGGCTCCAGAACCCATATTTGTGGTTGTGACCACTTTTGGTTATAGAACCCATAGTAGTTGTGACCACTTATTATGGTTATAAAACCCATATTTTTAGTTGTGACCATATTGGGGCTCTATCTAGTACCTATATTAGGCCCATATTTGTAGTTGTGGGTGCTTGTTGCAGTTCTAGCCCCATACTAACACCATATATGTGTTTGTAGCTTTGACCATTCGTGGCGGCTGTGGGATCTCGAAGCGCAGGACGAGGTCCTTCATCAGGAAGGTCACAGTAAGGCCGTCTACGACATCAGTTTTCAAATTGATGGCTCACTTGCAGCTACCGGGTAAGAGATGCAAAGAATGCATCAAATACTTTTTATACGAATAAATGTTTAAATGGGAGCAAAAAACCCTGATTGAAATATCTTAGCGTTTACTCTCATTTCTGCGCTTTTGTATTCTAAAATATTTTGACAGAGTCAATGGAAAAAACAGGTCGCGGACAATTTACTCGAAGTAAATTAAGATTTCCGTTTTTATTTTTGTCAAATGCAAATTATATCCCTGAAGAAGCCAAACAGCTAATATACTATTCATGGATTATTCAATGAAGCTTCAAGTGATTAATAATTGCTTCGGTTGGTCGGTTGTTGGAGTTTTACGTCCTGGCAACATCGAAGGTCATATCAGAACAATTGCTTCAGTATTTAAGTTGAATATGTAGCATCAGACGGGATGGCTGAATGAGTTGAGCGTTCACTTCCCGTTTTGGTATGTTGTGGGATTTGAACCCTGGTCAAAGCGATGACTTAAATAAAAACCCAACTAAGACCATGCTGTGGGCATGTGTATGGTGAGTGTAAACAAGTTCAGCCCTTTTCCAGGAGTCCTCTCACTGGAGGTGATAACCAAATCGGTAGAGCGCAGGCTTCCCGTGCGGAAAGTTGGGAGTTTGGAACCCAGCTAGTCAAACCAATTACTTACCAAATTTATACTTGTCACTACCTATCCTGGCGTTTGGCATTACTAGGATAGGTGCAAGGATCAGTGGAATGAGGAAAACCAATTGTCAGCGATTGAAATTTCCCCTGCTGAACTAAACAAAAAGCAAAAAACTGTAGGTATTTTGGTTTTGAAAATGTTTTCCTTTCAGCGGACTGGGCAGTTTTAATAAATCAAAATGACATGGCATACTTGTTGTAAATGTCTTTTGTTTGCGTGTTCCAGGGGGTTCGATTCGTTTGGCCGGGTGTGGGACTTGCGGACAGGCCGGTGTATCATGTTCCTGGAGGGTCACCTAAAGTCAGTTCTCAGCATTGACTTTTCACCGAATGGGTAAGGCTTTTTTTTTATAATCAATCAATCCATCAATCAAGGACTGCATAGCGCAGTATCAGGATAATGTAACTGAGTGAGAAATCGGGTCATTGTCCCGGCAGCCTGGTCTCCTAATGGGGCAGCACTATAAAGTCACCATGAATGTGCAGTCACAAGTTGGTACCCGTCCTGATGACCTTGGATGTTACTAGGACATAAAACAAGACAAATCTGATGATAATCAGGGCTTTTAAGAAGTTGTGTAGAAGTTGCAGAAGCGGTTCCTTTGGCAACGCAACATCCGCAGCACGATGAAGTATAGTCTACCTCTCACTACTGAACCTTATGGTGGGCAGCATTTTGTGTGTTTTTAATTCAAGTATCTCCAAAATTAGTCATTTATAATAAAAGTTACTTAAAACTAAAGTAGATTATAACATTCCACCAAATATATCTTATCTCCGAATATGGCAGAAACTCAAAACCATCGGACCATGCAACTTTAAGTGATATAGCATCCTGTTATCCTAATGGCGGAACGGTATGGTAAATATATAAGAGATGGCTACGCCCTCGTAGGAGAAAATCTTGAAATCTAGGCTCATGTGACGCGAACTGTATGTACAGGCGCGTGACCGGTGTGGTGTTGCACAAAAAGAGGTCCCGGAACGCAGTAAATCGGCTGAACCAGTGTATGAATAAATAAATAAATAATAAATAGCATGCATATTAAAAGAGAAATAAATATCACAAGATGCTCCGCCCCTTTATATTCATATAATACGTTATATCTCACATATATTTACGTAAATTAATATGCATTGATTGAATTGGCTTAATTAGGTTCTTCAGCTTTAGCCTTTTACCATGCAGGTACATGGTTGCAACCGGAAGTGAGGACAACACTGCAAAAATCTGGGACGTGCGCATGAGGTCATGCGTCTACACGATTCCTGCGCACACAAACCTCGTTTCCAAAGTCACCTTCCAGCGTGAGCACTCACATTTTGTTATGGGGTCCTGTAATATGTGTCTTCCCGAGATACCGAAGCCAGGAGCCAGAAGGCCATTAAAGAGGTGCGACCAGAGGGGATGGCTGAATGAGTTGAGCGTCCATCTCCCATTTTGGTAGATCGTGGGATTCGAATCAATGGGTTCAAACACTGGTCGAGTCAAACTAATGGCTTAAAAATGTATGCTTGTCGCTTCCTAGCCAGGTGCTCGGCATTATTAGGATAGGCAAAGGACTGGTTGGCTCAGTGTCAGGATAATGTGACTGAGTGGGATATCAGGTCATGGTGCTGGTGGCCAGGTCTCCCATTGGGGCAGCACTATAAAGTCTCCATGAGTGCGCACTGTCACAAGTCCGTACCCGTCCTGATACAACCAACGACAGCGGAAAAAGTCCTTTACAAGTTACTCGATAGGTGGCGCTGACATCAGTCTCCTTCTCTGGTACTGTGTACCGGTGCCATCCACAAACACTAGATTCTGCCACCTCCAGCGGTTAGCAGCTGATGTATTTTACCTATGTATTGTACTTCTATATATGTATGTGACAGGTCACCTTTCACCTTTCAGCCGAGACCGGAAACTACCTGGTCACTGCCTCATTTGACCAGACGGCTAAGGTAATCCTCAATTTGTCAATTTGTCAATGCCTAGTTTCTAAAATCAAGCGCATGTGTCTGCGAGCACGCATGTGCGCGCGCGTGCGTGTGTGTGTGTGCGCGTGCGCGTGTGCGTGTGCCTGTGTGTGCTCCTGTCTTTGTCTGTATAGCTATGTATGTGTGTCTGTCGATCGTTGTGCGCGCACATGCGTGTGCGCAGGGCATAATTCTTTCTTAAAAAAACAAAATTTTAAACCTTCAAAAACCACCCCAAAGCAACCCTATAAACAGACAATGTCTACTCAAATCCCCCCCCCCCCCCACCACCACCACCACCCCCTTTGAAAAACATGACCTAATTTCAACTGAGCATTTTATTTTTCTAAGACAAAATATAAGTGTCATGTTTAGTTCGATTTGTGGGCGTAGCCCTGTATCTCCCCTCCGCCAACCCCCACCGCATCCCCTTCACCCTTCCTCAATTAAAGGGGATCCCAGTGCCATGAGTTAAGTTTCCCCTTTAATCAACCACTATTTAATAGTGTTTCAAGTTGATAAATGCTAATTACACTGATTGCCTTTGATGACCCTTAGATGTGGGCATACCCCAACTGGGCACCACTCAAGTCACTGGCAGGTCACGAGGGCAAAGTCACCGGTGCCGACGTCTCGCCCGATAACAAGTATGTCGTAACGGCTTCATATGACCGCACCTTCAAATTGTGGGCACCGGAAAAGACCAGCCACTCTAGGACGAGACGCGCGTCTCTCACAGAGGACCGGTGAGACGAGGCAAGTGGGACAACATCTACAGAGAAGTTAGTTAGCGGTCCTTCTCAGTGATGCTGGCGGCGTCCGGAAGATCTGGTCTGGTCTGGTGGAAGCGGCTTTAGATTCGGTGAAGCCGGACTGGCATGGTAGAACCAGGTCATGGTTGATAGGACTGGTCATTCTCAGCAGGACTGGTCATTCTTGGTAAGACTGATCATTCGCGGTAGGACTGGTCAGTCGCGGTAGGACTGGTCATTCTCAGCAGGACTGGTCAATTGCGGTAGGACTGGTCATTCTCGTCAGGACTGGTCATTCGTGGTAGGACTGGTCATTCTCCAGTACATGTCACATGTAAAGATCAATAGGGTTGGTTAACCTCCTATGACCAACGGATCCTGATTCATATAACCAACTGGATCCACTTTGTATGACCAACTGGTTCCACTTTGTTTGACCAACTGGTTCCACTTTGTATGACCAACTGGTTCCACTTTGTTTGACCAACTGGTTCCACTTTGTATGGCAAACTGGTTTTACTTTGGTTGACCAACTGGTTCCACTTTGTATGGCAAACTGGTTCTACTCTGATGAACTGGTTCTGCTTTGTATGACCAACTGGTTCCACTTGTTTTACCAACTGTTCCATGCAGTATGTCCAAATGGTTCCACATGGTATGACCAATTGGTTCTGCTTTTTATTGACCAACTGGTTCCACTTTGTATGACCAACTGGTTCCACTTTGTATGACCAACTGGTTCCACTTGGTCGTACAAAGTAGAACCAGTTAGTCAAATGAGAGTGGAACCAGTTGGCCATACAAAGTGGAACCAGTTGGTCATACAAAGTGGAACCAGTTGGTCATACAGAGTGGAACCAGCCAGTACTGGTTTGTATGACCAACCACGCTGTAGTAACCAGTCCTTCTGTAATCACCATCCATCACACGAACAATTCAACCGTAATCATTCATCATTTTGCTTACCGCACCTCATCATAACACATCATGCATCTAAAATAACCGTGACTGAAAATTCGAATACAGATGTACATGTGGAGGTGCGGGGTGAGGGGTGGGGTGTGGGGGGATAGGCTTAAATTGAAGTCTCCATGAGCATCGCTTCGATGTCAGGAAACCCAAATGGAATTTGTCTGTTTTAGTTTATATTGCTATTGAGGTTAGGCTCACTGAGGCAGAACATAAATGTCTGTTTCTGAAATCCTGACCGATGCGATTTTAATCTGCCAGCTTGTATTCAAAAGAGGTTTGACATTTTAACGATTGAATCTATCGAATTGGGTTTATCAGGATTTATATGCGAATCCCAGTCATTGAAATGAATTGTTAATGCATGTGTATATTTTTCCAGCCACAGCCACATGGAAAAACACTATATACACAATGATTTATAACTGAGTGTGATTCATTATAATAAATTGCAATACATCTAAGTGTATGCGTTTCCAATCGAATGGAGAAGTATAACACAATAATTTTTCTCTTAACAAAAAAAAAATTAAAGCTGCATAGTCGGATAAAAAACAAAAACAGTTATCTAGATTTGATTCTCCATATATAACTTAAGGTAAAAAATAAATAATTCAAAGTCCGAGCTGTCCAGTTATCGCGCTGCGGTTGAAGCCCCGAGGGGCGGTTCGCAGAAGGTGGCACGGTGAGCATACCCTCCCGACAGGTGGCGCGGGGTGTACACCCTCCCTACAGGTGGCCTGGGGTGTATACCCTCCCTACAGGTGGTGCGGTGTGTATACCCTCCCTACAGGTGGCGCGGGGTGTACACCCTCCCTACAGGTGGCGCGAGGAGTATACCCTCGCTACAGGTGGCGCGGGGAGTATGCCCTCCCTACAGGTGGTGGGGTGAGTATGCCCTCCCTACAGGTGGCGCAGGGAGTATACCCTTCCTACAGGTGGCGCGGGGAGTATACCCTCCCTACAGGTGGCGCAGGAGTATACCCTCCCTACAGGTGGCGTGGGGAGTATATCCTCCCTACAGGTGGCGCGGGGAATATACCCTCCCTCCAGGGATTGAGTCAGCATGGCTCATAAACTGGTGAATCTGAAAGCTGACAGGGGCCAATTACCACGCGTTTTGCCTACACCTGTATATATGCCGTCCTGTATATGAGCTATTTATCACAGGAACTCAAAACTATCGGACTATGCAACTTTAATTATACTATAAAAAACCCATTATTTTTTAATTGACCTAGCCTGGTGTACATATTGGGTTCAGCGACAACATATTGTTACCCAATGTTAGAAACCAGTATGGTTGATAGAAATGAAGATTTTATTTTGGAGAAATGTCTACAGTTGTTAAAGTCTACAGTTGTTAAAATAAACATCCATGCAATGATAACAGTTGTGATGTTTGTGTTTTTATTAATTCATTTGTTCATTGATGGAATGGCCGAATGAATGTTCCCACGCGGGAGGTTGTGGGTTTGATCCCTGGTCTAGTCAAACCAAATATGTAAAAAATTGTTCTTACAGAGTTGATGTGGCCAAATCAGTTGAGCGTAGGCTTCCTGTGCAGAAAGTCAAGGAGTTAGAAACCCAGCCGAATCAAACCAGTGACTTAGAAAATTAATACTTGGCGCTACCTAGCCTGGCGCTCGGCATTAATAGGATAGGGCAAGGACTGATTAGCTCAGTGTCAGGATTATGTGAGTGGGAAATTGGGTCATGGTACCAGTGGCCTGGTCTTCCACTGGGGCTGCACTATAAAGTCACCATGAGTGTGCACTGTCATAATAATGTACCTATCCTGATATGACCATAAATGTTGCCAGGATGTAAAACAAACATACAAAGTTGGTGCACTACCTAGCCTGGCACTAGAATAGGACAGGAAGCAGTGGAGTGCAGAAGACCAGCTGTCTGAAATTGAACCCTGGTCGAGTCAAACCAATGACTTAAAAATTGATATTTGTTGCTTCCTAGCCAGGCGCTTGACATTATTAGGATAGGACAAGGACTGGTCTGCTCAGTGTCAGGATAATGTGACTGAGTGGGATATCCGCTCATGGTGCTGGCGGTGTGGTCTCACAGTGGGGCAGCACTGTAAAGTTGTCATGAGTGCGCACTGTCACAAGTCGGTACTCATCCTGATATGACCATAGATGTTGCTAGGACGTAAAACAACAAACAAATTGAACTGGATGATTTCGTCCACCAACCTGCCATCTGGCAGTAATGGCAGAACTAATACGGCAAGAACTGGCAGCTGGTTGTGGAGGATTCCCACTACCAATCTGTCCACTAGTGGCAGTGGCAGGAACTAATGTAGTCGGGAGCAGCTGGGAGAACTATACTACCCTCTGGTGGTTGTGGAAAGAACTAATATATTGGGTAAGCAGCTCACCGTATAGCTCTAGGCAAAGGTCTTAAAGGGACCCGAGCCCCGCCGTTCTGGTTACGCTGATTTTAACACCAGGTGGCGCATGCTATGTTCCAGTAATTCCCAGCTTTCCCACAGGTGGTGCATGGTGCCAGCTTGTGCTGATCTGAGTGACCTAGAATGGTCATGTGACATCCAAACTCCATTCTGACCCAGTTATGTCCTCAAAGGGACCGCCTAGACCATGTCAAGTCGGTCAGTGAGACGAGTTTACTTTACCGGAGCTACTGTTATGAGCAGAATGCCCAATCTAAACAGACATATGGGAGGAAGACAGGGCCCGAAGTGATGGCCCATGGATTCCTGAGGCATGAATGTCTGAAAGCAAAAATCCACAGATGCCTGAGACACAGATGGTCGACAGAGACATTGAGTTGTTGCCACTTCAGCATGTGGTCTACCTGGCCATTTGTGGGTTCAAACCCATGTCAAGTCAAACTATTGACATAAAAATTGATACATGTCGCTTCCTAGCCAGGCACTCGGCATTATTAGGATAGGGCAAGGACTGTTTGGCTCGGTGTCAGGATATTGTGACTGAGTGGGATATCAGGTCATGGTGTGAGTGGCCTGGTCTCCCAGTTGGGCAGCACTAGAAAGTCGTCACGAAGACAGGGCCCGAAGTGATGGCCCATGGATTCCTGAGGCATGAATGTCTGAAAGCAAAAATCCACAGATGCCTGAGACACAGATGGTCGACAGAGACATTGAGTTGTTGCCACTTCAGCATGCGGTCTACCTGGCCATTTGTGGGTTCAAACCCATGTCAAGTCAAACTATTGGCATAAAAATTGATATGTGTCGCTTCCTAGCCAGGCACTCGGCATTATTAGGATAGGGCAAGGACTGTTTGGCTCGGTGTCAGGATATTGTGTTTGTTTGTTGTTGTTTTACGTCCTAGCAACATCTAAGGTCATATCAGGACGGGGGAGGATATTGTGACTGAGTGGTCCTAGTGGCCTGGTCTCCCAGTTGGGCAGCACTAGAAAGTCGTCACGAGTGCGCACTCTTGCAAGTCGGTAGCCTACCAGTCCTGATATGACCTTAGATGTTGCCAGGACGCCAACCAACCTGGCCATTTACACTTTAATATGCAGTCTACCCGCACTTTAACCCCACCCCCAAACCCTAACCTTCAATTTGAGGAGGACATTGATATGGGTGTTCTTTGATGTATACCTGCACGATAACGATAAACCGCACGCTAAAGTAGAACCCATTAGGGGCCGTTCAAATATTACGTAACACTATATTCGTCAAAATTAGTGCATATTACACCACCGACCCGTAACGCTAGAGCATGCGCCACATAATGCTTAGACCTACACCCCCCTCCCCAGGCGTTATGTAATATTTGAATAGCCCCTTAGCAGCACATCACGGTCATAACGAAGACATGCGGGGCCTAGAGCCGCAATCACAGACACAGACAGCAGGCCTGGTCAAGGTCAACAAGATATGTGAAACAAGGCGAACCGTGACTCGAACATGTCACGTCATGAGTTGATATGAAGAAGCAAGGTAAAGTTTGTTGTTGTTTTATGTCCTAGCAACATCTAAGGTCATATCAGGACAGGTACCGCCTTGTGACAGTGCGCACTCATGGTGTCCCACTGGGAAACCAGGCCGCTGGCACCATGATCTGGTATCCCACTCAGTCACATTATCCTGACACTGAGCACACTAGTCCTTGCCCTGTACTAATAATGCCGAGCACCTGGCGAGGAAGCGACAAGTATCATTGGTTTGACTCGCCCAGGGTTCGAACCCACGACCCCACCAACTACCAGCACGGGAGACGGACGCTCTAACTCATTCGGCCATCCCGTCTGGTAAATCAAGGTAAAGAAACTACTATATATATAAATGTAGGTATTTGTTATACATGCCATTGTGGTTACCAATATAATGCGTCTGTTTATCAGTAAGAATCGCGTAACATGTAGTTTTCACTCAATGCATACAAACAGCTACCTACAATAGGGTTTGTTACTGTTATAGCATTCCTGTAAGAATCCCTTAGAGTGTATTTTCCACTCAATGCATACATATACATAGATAAACGATTCACCCTATACCTGCAGTAGGGCCTACAGGGGTGAATACCTACCCTATATAAAAGCTGGCGAAAAAGTGAGGAAATGAAACAAGAGCCTAAAATCACAATCTAAGATGCAAAATATATTCTTCACACACATGGGTGTGATTAGTCGATTAAATCCATAGATGTATGAAGTTTAAAGTCTGGATCGACATATCCACATGTCGGCCATTTTTGTAGAGTGCAATCTAGGTCGTTTTCATTGGCTGAGGTAGTCAGGTGGTACACACAGTTAATTCAAAACCACCACTTTGCAACTTTAATATACTTCATATAAAGCCTTAAAAAAGACTACAGTGTACAAAAGCCTCTGATCCAGCAGAATTATAGAAGTATTTATTAGTCATTGATAGCTTTTGGTTCTAAGTAAGACTATAGTTTGCAATAAATTATTTTGTATAGGCCTACATTACCTTGATGCAGGGACACTTTCTGTTCAGCTGAATGACACTAATTAACAACTCAATATGCATCACACCACATGTCAGATTAATTCTTGAGCTTCCCAATATTCTAATGGTGCTGCTTTTTGGTTCGATGGTAACTTTAACACTCATTCACCTAGATCAAAGTTTATTCGAGACGAGTCAACTAGGAGAGGGCAAGGACCGGTTATATCGGTTTCAGAATAACGTGATTAAATGGGATATTGGATTATGGTGCCCCCAGCTCTGCCAATTTGGATTTCCACCGCTGTGTATAACCTACAGCGTCATCAAAGGCTGGTTGCTCTCATACCATGTCTATGTGGTGTGGGAGGTTAAAAATCCCTTGGGTCGGTAAAAGTGTAGGCTCTGGCTTTCTATAGACCATCAGTGGAATGAGGAAGACCAGTCATCTAAGACTGAAATTTCCCCTGCTTAAACAACTAATGGACCCCCCACACAAAAGATGGTGTTAGTTAAGATGCCGTCAGCATGGTGATCCAGTGGTCCAAACGATAAAGTCGCCATGAGTGTGCACTGTTGCTCGTTGGCATCCATCCTGATGTTGCTAGGAGATAAAACCCCAATAAACAAACAACAAATCCCATAAGAACTAATCTCCAGTGCTGGCGACGTGATTTATACATATCCTTACACCATGGTGCCTTCTGAGCTCTACATCGAAATAAAAACAGAGATGGCAGCACTAGCAGCGAACTTTTACCACCAGTCTTCCATTTTGAAATATATCCCATCCCATTTCAGGTGGTTTTCATGGTTACATGGTTTGAAAGTGTGAATAGCTTTAAACAGCAACCAGATGCGAGTATGTTTGAATACATCGTTTATTTCTTTTTTTCCACTACACGCAGCAATATTTCTAAAGTGATATCTGTAAAGATGTGTCATGTAATAGATTGAAAGAAAGGACTCCCTGACGATACATAGAAACATGCACAGGCTTCATTTACAGGGCACAAAGTGGGAAGTTTAAATATACTTTTTCCACTGAGCATGCACAGTGAGGTGTTACCCAAAATATTGTTTGCTACTGCCATCAGAGGGCAGGTTGGTGGTGGAAATCCTCTATTATTATAGCATTGTTAAAACAGTGATGACATTAATTTAAACGCTGGACTCTCAGTGACAGGAGTCATGGTGCCGGTGGCCTTATTTCCCGGTGGGGTAACACTATAAAGTCGCCATGAGTGCACAGTCACAAGTCGGTACCCCTCCTGACATCACCTTAGATGTTGCCAGGACATAAAACTCCAACCAACCAGTGACAGGACAAGCTCGTTGCTTTCCAATTAGTGGCCTGGCTCACCCGCGTCTCCTTATTTGGGGTAAGGTGACGTTCCTAAGTGGGTCACATGCTATTTAACAGTTCTAGGCCAGTGCAGTCCGATGAAGCATCAAATTTTCAAAACCAAAACAATCATTTAAGTCTTAAACTTAAATACTGGTGCATTATTAATCATTTCTTGCTATATAGAAGTCAATTTAATAGAAATTATTTTTTATTGAAGCCAGCCAGGTGTCAGATTTTTCGTGTGCTTGCCAACATTAATTTAGCATGTTTGCACTTCAAATATCTAAATAAAATTAGCAATTTAAAATAAGAGTTACTTCAAATTAAAGTAAGGTAGATTATAACAATTAATTTAATATATTTATCTTAGAAAAATTACAGAAACGCAAAACCATCGGATTATGCAACTTTAATGAAAGACCTCAGCCCCGTTCATACACGCCCGTTAAGTCGGCTCAACTAGTTCACCATGTCTAGTTCGCCTCACATTCGGCGTGTGGACGCGACGCTGAAGCAGATCAGGGCTGAGTTGATTCATCTAGTTCGCTTCAAGTAAACCATGTCGCGAGGTAGTATAGCTGAAGCGAACTAGCTTAAGTCGGCCCATCTTGCTTGTGTGGACGATATCGGTTTACTTTGAGGCGGCTTAAGCACGTCACATGCATGCGTAGTCGAGACCTGAGTTTGTTGATTTTCCGGTTGATCAAAATTGCATATTATATAATTTGGTCTATGAAACCGCTAGCTGTGCACAGATATTTTTTTCATCATATATTTAAAGGTTTTCACTGCCCAGCAGAAGTTTTGACCGTTCCAAAACAATACGACTCAGTCTATACATATCTAGGTCGAACACACACACTCTTGTGGCGACGTCGACTAACCGAAGGTGGCGCTGGTTAGTATGGACTTGCTCATGCGCGGATATCAATTTCTTAAACCCCCCCCACAAGCACTGGATGTGTGGATACGACACACTTTCACGCCTAGTTCGCCTCATCTAGTTCGGCCTAAAGTTGTGCTGTATGAACGGGGCTTTAGTGCCACCATGCGGTTCGGGGGCTATGTGTTACTTCAAAACAGTTGCTAAGGTGACTGACCTGTCAATCACTGGGTCTAATGGCTCACTGAGTGGAAACGAGAATTAATCAGCATTAAGCAACATATTTCCCATCACACAGTTGAATATATTTACTGGATATTAATAAACACACGGGATAATTGTAAAGATGAGTGGGGTCATAATTATGAGAATAATTTTGAATATATATATTTGGAGGTGTGACAGACCACTAAGGCTTGGTGAGGGAAAGGATGAGGGGTGGGGGGACTTCAATGCTGCTGATCTGTGTTGGTGAAAAGGCCGGTGTGGGCGTCTTATTTCCCACAAGGCTCATTTCCCAAATATCGCTTCTGCTATGCGCGGATTCGAGGACGAATGCAAAGTTTGGTTGGCTTATGACTTTAAACCAAGATCTGGGGAAACGTGTACAACAATATCTCACGAGTTTGAGAATATGGTGATATACTAAAGAAGTTATTGGCGAAAAACCGATTCGTCGCCGTGTTGTTTACTTGGTCGGTTCCTCGACCTGATTACATTTGTTTTTAGCGGTTATTCTATGAGTTAACCCAGAATACAGGAGAATAGTATTGCTTGTGGAGAACAATATTCTCTGACTTTAGAATATTGACGCATTATTAAAGAATGTATTGGAGTTAAACAGGAGGATACATATTTCTTGTGGAGAACCAGACTTGTGGGAGGTGAGACGCTGACACCGGTATTACGTGGTGTATAAATACTTATGTGAATATTATTGTGAATGGAATAAACTTCTTCACACGTACAGTTTGGCCCTTTCTACACTTTGAATCCGCAACAAACACAAGACACGCTTCGTGATGATCTGCAAATCTGTGTGCAACAACCAGACAGGATAGACAGTTGGTAGGGCACCTGCTTTCCGTGCGCAGGAGGTCATGTGATTAAACCAAAGTTGAGTCAAACCAAAAGGTGAACAAAATGTATACTTGTCGCTACCTCGCCTGGTGTTCAGCCTAGGAGAGGGCAAAGACTGGTTCGCCTAATTTCAGAATAATGTGACTGAATGGGATATCGTATAACAGTGTTAATTAAGATGGTGTTCTCTGTGGCGGAGTGGTTAGAGTGTCTGACTTTTTTCTAGGTTGGACTCCTAATCTTAAGGTCAGTGGTTCGATTCCCCGTGCCTCCACCTCTGCCAATTTGGATTTCCACCACTGTGTATAACTTACAGCGTCATCAAAGGCCAGTTGCTCTCATACCATGTCTATGTGGTATGGGAGGTTAAAAATCCCTTGGGTTGGTAAAAGTGTAGGCTTGGGCTTTCTTTCGACAAACTGTCTAATGGTGAAAACAAGTCTATTCAGACTTATCCATAATAGGCAGTATAAATCTTGGTGTCCCAGCATGATAAAGTCGCAATGAGTGTGCACCGTTGCTAGCTCTTATCCATCCTGATGTTGCTAGGACATAAAACCCCAATATACAAGAAAACCCCAAATAACAAATCTCCAGTGCCGGTGACGTGGTTTATATAGTCATACACCATGGCGCTTTCTGAGCTCTACATCTAAATAAAAACAGTAGATGGCAGCGCGTTTTCACCACCCACATTTCTTTTCCATTGGCTGGCTCCATGCGAAGAAAATCACTGGCAGATTGCAATGACACTTTCAATTTTGCGACCATTTCATGCGTCCTACACTGTATTAGCGAACAGCAATTGCATGCGGTTCAATAATTCAGCTGGGAAGCATTCCCCATTTGCATTGCAAATTGCAGTGCGATACTGTACAAGAACCATATAGGAGTATGATATGAGACACATTACCACTTTAGGAGCTTTCGACTATGTGGATGGATACACCACATACACACCACTGATATCCATCCACCAAGCCGACGAGTCCCAGACGGTAATTTCGTGAGTTTCGATATTGCGATAGGTAGACAGCAAGTGTGAACACTTATTTGTCTCTCAATTTTGCTTGAGTGCAAGTAATTAGCAACACAAGGAATATATTAGTAGCATGTGGTGAATAAGTGGTCAAATTTCCCTGGATCATCAGCCCATGCTTTTTCTAATCTGTTCTTGAATGAATTTATTGAGCCGGCATCTATAACATTTTGTGGGAGACTATTCCATATATTTATGATCCTGTTTGAGAAACTGTGTTGCCTTAATTTTGAAACGGCTCTGGGTTTTACTAGTTTGAGAGTATGGCCCCGGCTGCCTTCTCTTTTATTCAAGGTGAAAAATTGGTTCAGATCTATTTGATCAAAACCTTTCATAATTTTAAATACTTCAATTATGTCACTTCTTTTCCTTCTGTAGGAAAGGGTAGGAAGTTTCAATTTCCTGAGCCTTTGTTCATAGGTTAAGTCCTTTATAACTGCAACTAGTTTCGTTGCACGTCTCTGAACCTTTTCGATTTCACTCAAATTTGATTCTGTATTTACAAATGAAACAGCAAAATAACAATCCTTGCATGATTTAATTAAGTATAGCCTTTTATAAAGCTACCAACTGTGCTCAGAGTATGGGATTACATCGTCATGTGGGGATCCTAGTGTGTATTAGCTTTACTGCACGCGTTACATTGCGAAATAGCGAATGGTAGACAGGAAGTGTGAACACTTATTTTGTCTCTCATTTTTACTTGAGTGCAAGTAAATATGCAACACTGATTGATACAAGGGTGCTTTCTGCTCAGCCGAATGACACTGTAGTGAATAACTCTGTGCATGTGCAATAAAATACGAAACACACAATTGTACATAGTTGCCAACATCATGATAGTCCTCGTGTCTGCACAGTCTGATTTCAAATGGGCCTCAGACTTTGGCGTTGACCCATTTGAAGTCGCTCCCCCCACCTACGAGGACTATTACATAATTATGCATATATGTAAAATTGTTTTTCAATTATAGAATGCTTTGATATTGATAATGCCTATTTCGCGCCTTGATTTAAGCAAATAACCTATTTAAATTAGAGCTACTGCCAGTATATTTTTCCCTTACAAATGATCTGCATACTAGACATATGTGTACATCTGTTTATTACCAGTGTTCTTTGCCTTTGCCAATGGCCATATATACAAATATCATATAGTAAACTAAAAGGGTTGTCTGGCAATCAAAACTTAAATTAATTAATGCTTTGAGTTATGACTCCATATGCTCGTCCCGATGAATTTAATTCAAGCTTCCATGCAGTTACTTATCAATCTAGACTTAGTTGTTAAATATATTATTATCTTACATCACAGTGAAGCTATATATAGATATATATATTTATGTATATTTATTTATGTATATATATATATTTATGCATATATATACATAAAAAGTGCATGACAATATACATGTTATTCATAGAACATTATTTTGATATAAATTAATTGTAGATCATTAGATGGTACTTTCCTTTTCCACCACACCTGGTTACTATAACAGATACAACTTTGCTTTCATTACAAATTAACCATCTTTTAATTGAGTGAAGCTGTTCATCATGCAGACTGTGGCTGACTTAACTAAGCGTGCTGTGTTTAGTGGCATTTACTGCAAACTGACAGACCTACCTACACATACAAACTTTGCATATTTTGTACATAGATTTAAGCCGGAGTATGCCAATAAGCAAAATTAAAATTTCATACGCCAAAGAAATTAGGAAAGTACACAATTATTGTGTACCTTCCAATCGGAAATAGGAAATTTGGGGTAGGCAGGTCTGCAAAGATGGATGTCGCTTGCACCTCGATACACAATCGAGGTGTAAACCTGTCAATAGAATGTTGGTCCATCGGCTTAAACTTCACCGTTGCAGAGACACATTTGCTCTTCGTTGGCGTCGTGCAATCAACACCCATATGTATCCGTTTTTAATGCATTGACTGAAGTGACAAGCGTAGACTACATTCAGTCTTCTCCCAAATGCACCGCAACACATCACTCTTGTTCATCTCACACACATGTACTGCATATGTTGTATATTATTTTGCCTATATTTACAGAGAGACAAGAAAACCAAAACATAATATAAAGTGTGAGAAAAAAAAGGCAAGCAATGTGATTAGTTTATAAAACAATTGTGTGCATGATTTCAATATGGATTCCCAGCGTTTACGAGACGCTGCGCATAGACAATTGTCTATTTCTTGCTCTTCTTCCTCTTGGCCACCTTGCGTCTATTTTTAGCATCCACAAGCTGCTGTGCTTGGCGCTTAATGTGTTGTCGTGTGAGAACATCTTCATCATCGCCACTGTCTTCCTCATCTACAAACAAATAAACCGGTGTTCAAGATTATTACATAATATATAAACGAGCAAACATCATAAGCTTAAAGTTGTATATACCGATGAAAGCGTTACATTTTCTAAACAGAAAGTATGACCTAGATTTTATTCTACATATATCCAACTTATTAAACATGCGCTGATACATAGAAGGGCATTCAAGGTCAATTCAGTAGAACCTGCTGCTGCTGTTAAAGCCTATGGTGTCAGAATATTGACATGCTCGCCAAAATTATGTTAGCATGTTTTCACTTCAAATAGCTCCAAAGTTAACCATTCATAATAACAGTTAAAATTAGGTCGATGATAACAATCAAACTAATATATTTATCTTTAAAACAATAGTAGGAACTCACAATCTTTGGACTATCTATGCAACTAGTTATGTCCACAAAATATGGGTGTTTACATGAAATACATATTTATTTGTTTGTTGCTTTACGTCCTAGCAGCATCCAAGGTCATATCAGGATGGGAATGAAATAAATATGCCGTGACTAGGAGAAATATCACAATTTAAATTAAAGTTGCCGCGTTCAGAGTTTCTACCGCGTATTTTTTAATATATTAAGTTTATTTCTATACTATAATTTGTCACTTTAGTTTGATGTAACTTCTATTTTAATAGATTAATTGTGGAGATAATTAAAATGAAAACAAGCCAAATTAATTTTGGCGTGCACACCAAAATAGTGGTCATATGCTTTGTTAACCCATTTTGGAGTGTAGCAGCACATTACAAGAGCGCCAAATTGGAATACATATTCAATGAGTTGGATATGTAAGATCAAATCTAGGTAGGTGTTTAAAAAAAAAGACATTCATTGGATTATGGAGTTTGCTTTAACGGCCAGGGCAATCAATCCTCAGTGTTGCCTGTGGTTGGGTGGGAATGGGGGTTAGTATGGTTACTGGAACCCCCCCCCCCCCCACCTCCCCCCAAAAATAGACGATGTCTACTTTTGTGCCGAGGGGTCGTTAAACAAACAAAAGGTTACAGGAAAGGTCAGGGTATAATGACCAGGATCAGGTATTGGAGCACTTACATATAAGTATTTTATCTAATGTAATATATTTTCCAGCACAATTTCATTGCGTTAATTTCCTTGTAATCCAGATCAGAAACACACACAGGGAAAAAACCCTTTAATAACAGTAACAAAACAAAACAAAACCAAGTATTCTTTTTAAAAGAGCCAAAAAAAAAGGAGCAAAATGTACTTGGGATTTGAACCCGCTCCATACAATGAGCGAAGCCAGTATTTTACCACTCAGAGGGATGCCATTGGCCATCAACAAGAAACTGTGTAAGTCAGACCGGGAGTTTGGGGGCCGCCAAGGTCCTTAATAGGATTCGGGGCAAAGAGGGCAGTACCCCCAGAAATTCATGCAATTTAATCATTCTAACTGCCTTAAAATTAGTATTTTCAGGAGGAAATTATACCTGTCTTTATATATGCAAGTCAAGACCTTACCATCCTATATAACACTAAATAATCTTTTCACCAGATCTGCACAAATCACAAAAATGACCAATTTCATTATTAAAAACTCGGAAATCCGCGAATCCGCAGAAAACTGACATCCATGCACTCGACTTACCGTCATACATGTTTTCTTTTTGCGAGGTGGGAAGTTTGATTCTTGTGTTGTATGCTGGCAACTTGTAATCTGCTGCATTGTGGAACTGAAATTTAAACGTCAAAATCATTTGTTGCGTTTGTATTTTATTGGCTCCTCATGGGCCAGTCGGCAGGTTTCATGTGTATAGCTATATATATATAATCTCTATATAAAGAGAAAGCGAGAGTGAGTACTATTTTATTTGTGTGTGGGGAGATAATTTTCTTGTTTCTCTATTTCCACCCCCCCGCCCCACACCCACACCCACACCCTTGGAAATGGACGCTATTTACAATTTTAAAGATTTTGACAAAGCGAACTAAAGTTGGATTTAAAATTGCAAAAGGGTCTTTACTCAGGGCCATACAAAGGCCATAGAAAATAGCAAAGGGCTTTTCTTTACACAGGGTCACAAGGGCTCCTTAAAATTTGCAAAGGTAGGCTACCTCCTCCTCCTCCATCTGGTTCAGCAGATCATCAAGGTCCTTGCCGTCCAGCTCCTCCAGTAGCTTGAGTAGCTTCTCCTCACACTGCGACAGCTGGTCCAGCACGTACTCGTCCGACGTCGGGGAGATCTTGGCCTTCTGCACCTGGCTCGACGGCTGCAAGGAAACGTTGTCACCGTCAGTTCACCGTAGCAACACCCCCAAAGGGCTGTACTAAAAGGTTCTACTAAATCGGCTTTGTGTCCCCTTCTATGTGGCAACAAATGCACCGGTATCTAAGTTGAATGCATAGGATGCGATCAGCAGTAATATGTCCTCTTAAATTGACCCAGTATTCCCTTCTAGGAGGCAATACATGTTTAACGAATGCTTTTGTTTGTTTGTTGTTTTACGTCCTAGCAACATCTAAGGTCATATCAGGACGGGTACCGACTTGTGATAGTGCGCGCTCATGACAACTTTATAGTGCTGTCCCACTGGGAAACCAGGCCGTCGGCGCCATGACCTGATATCCCACTCAGTCACATTATCCTGACACTGAGCCAACCAGTCCCTGCCCTATCCTAATAATGCCAAGCGCCAGGCTAGGAAGCGACAAGCATCAATTTTTAAGTCATTGGTTTGACTCGACCAGGGTTCGAACCCACGATCTACCAGCACGGGAGACGGACGCTCTAACTCATTCGGCCATCCCGTAGGATAAAATCCAGGTCATACATTCGGTTTTGAAAATTTGATGCTTTCATCAGACTAGACAAGTCTACATATAAATGGCGCATGGTCTCACGGCTTTCAGGTGCTTGAGTTTCTCCGCCAGGTGCTCCACCCCTGACTTGACGGCCATCAGTGTGCGGGAGGTTCGTTCCAACTTGCCCTGTGCCTCGTCCTTCAGCTTCTCTTCGTTTCTGAGGTGACCTTCAAACTCCTCCAGCAGCCTTTGCCCACTAAACAGTGACAGGAGATACAGAGTGCATGTTAGCAAACTGCTTCAGGATAGTTGAGGGAATTCCTGCAGTGCGTCGTCACCAAACTATAAGACAGCGGGTTTGTTGGCACCGCCGGACCCTTATTTTGGGCAAGGCGCTGTTCAATTTGCGGATTGTGGTCATTCGGCTAAATCAGTTTTTCAGTTAGATGGTAATGGGATTCTTAAAATAGCAACGTGCCGGATAGCTAACAACTGCCAGGTTAGATAGCATTGTTTCTCAGGTAGCATTGTCTATGAGCTAACATCGGTTGTTAAGTAATATTGTCAGTTAGGAAACATCGTTGTCAGCTATGTGTCTTTGTCAGCTAGGTAATATTATCAGTTAGGTAACACTGTCAGTTAAGTCACATTGGTTGTTAGGCATCTTTGTCAGTTAGGTAGCACTGGCATTGTCTATAGTATAACATTGGTTGCTAAGTAATATTGTCAGTTAGGAAACATTGTCGACTCGGTAGTATTGGTGGCTAGGCAACATTGTCAATTGGCTAATATTGTCAATTAGCTAGCAAGTAGCATTGTTGGCTAGGCAATACTACCAACTTGGTAGCATTGTTGTTTATGTATAATTATCGGCTAAGTAGCGTTGTCAAATAACAAAGGTTCTCGATTAGGTAACATTGTCAATTAGATAATATTGTCAGCTAGGTAGCATTGTTAGTTAGGTGACACGGTCAGTTAGGAAGCACTGTCAAATAGCAGGAATTGTCAGGTAAGTAGCATTGCCAGTTAGATAACATTGCCAGCCAGATGGCATTGTCAGTTAGGTGACATTGTCAGTTAGGTGACATTGTCAGCTACATGACCATTGTCAGTCAGATAGCATTGTCAGTTAGGTGACATTGTCAGATGGGTAACATTATCAGACAGGCAACATTGTCAGTTACAGGACATTGTCAGATGGGTAACATTATCAGACAGGCAACATTGTCAGTTACAGGACATTGTCAGTTAGGTGACCTGTCCAAATAATTAACATTGTCAGATCCATGCCTATTGTCAGTCAGACAGCATTGCCAGTTAGGTGACATTGTCAACTAGGTCGCTAATTGCATTTTAACAACTACTTAGTAGTGCAATTAGCCTAACCTGAATTTTCTCTCTGCGAATGGATCAACTTGAGTGAGGTATAATCATTGCTAACCTCTGGCAATGCACAACATGCCAGAGGTTACCTGTCAGTAAGGTTGTCAGCTAGTTCGCCCATGAGGTCCATGCTTTCAAACAAACATCATACTTCTGTTCATTAACCAATGAAAACGCACTACAAACTAGCTTGCTGCCTTACTGCATACGGCATGCCATCCTGAGGTCACCCCAGTGTGAGCTTCATACATACATTCACGTATACCTGGACCATTAACAAGCAGGACCTACACTATCCTAGAACCCAGGGAGCATGCATGGGTGTGCTGACATGACAATACATTGGATGAAGTGGTGGACTGGTGTGGTAAGCTGCAATTAGGAATGGATTTTGGCTTCCGCTAAGCTGGTGGAATAAGCTGAACTGGACTAGGGTAGGGCTGAAACTCTGAAAGGGTAGGCTGCATTGAAACTAGGCTGGGGCTGCGCTGGTGGGCTGGCAATGAGACTGGGCTGGGATGGGACTGAACTGGTGGGATGCAACTGAGACTGGGCTATATTGGGATAAGTCACAGTAAGTCACAGTAAAACAAAGTCTCAGAAAGCCACCCGCTGGACTGCGGTGGTGTGGGTGGACTTTTAAGTAAAGACAGCCCATGAACTAACTGGAACTGGATATATGTGTATACATGAGCTGAATTATATGGGCGTAGATTTTACACGTGATGCGTCATTGCCCGGGAATTCTTTAATTCAATGGTAATTCAGTAAACTGAACCCCGATTTAACGAGACCCCACTTTTTTTCGCGATAACATTTGATGGAACCCAAAAATCATGTTATAATGGGGGTTCACTGTATTTAAAAGTTGAAATCTAACATATATTCCAACTGTGGAAGATGGTGTAAGATAATATTTTGCATGGTGCGTGTGTCTGTGGGTTGAGGTGGGGAATTATGGAGTGGGGGGATACAATGGGGTTTGATTTGTACGTGGTGAACATGTGCATCCTATGTTAGGTGACCATAACAGTAACACGTTGTTGAAGTTGAACTGCATTGTGGGTATAAAGTGCTGGGCCACTCAGGCGTTGCATTAGTACCCTCAAGTGTAGGAGTTGCTTCAGATGTCGGCGAAAATAACTGGTTCTACTAGTCCTAATTGCCTTCTATGAAAACAAAGATTTATTAACATGAAAATGTTTGTACATTAGGAAGATTTAATTTTTTAATTTATTTTTTAATATGGTTTTAATTTAGTTAATAGCAGATACACTTCGGTCATTACCTTCAATGGAAACTAAATAACCGGTAGCACCCCACAAAAATAAACTAACTAAATAAATAGCCCTCACAAGGATTGATCCAACGAAAAGGATAATCAATCCCAACAATATATTTTAAGAACGGAGACAGGATATTTTAACTTCTAAAGAAAGCAGAAAATTTAATTATATTTCATTGCAATCATACTAGCAGCTGTTACTAAATTGTTGAATCAAATATTGTGTGGCCAGGTGAGATGTTACCAGGCTACATTTATGTGAATAATTCACTCCTCAAATCCAAATGCAAGTATTATAGAGCTGAAGACCACGTGAAGTACACAATCATTCATATAACAGTACAATAATAATAATAAAAGTAAAAGAATATATTAATGGAAGTTTAAAAAAAGGTGAGCTCTTGTTGCTGTTGCATTTCTATTGAGTTTTTCATTGCAATCGACATAAAACTTACGCCTCGTCCCATCTGCGAACAATAAATAGTTTACAGACTTAAAAATAATTCAGTTGTAAGATCATTTATTATATAAATAATAAACGTGGACTCATTTAACCATGTGAGACATTCTTTCAACCCTTGTTCATGTTAACTCTAATTTGGAAGGAGTAAACTGTCTATATATATTCATCAGCGAGCTTAGCGATTAAACACACACTAATTAATCAGTTCTATAATTCTAAACAAATTGGCCAAATGCTTAAATTTAAGCTATTTTAAATTCCCGAACTTTACTCCCTAAACAATATTTGATGGGAATGGACTACCTGAATTTATGCTGTGGGCATACATATACACAGGTTGTATCCTCATGGGGTAGAATACATTGCATCAATGTCTATGGATTTAAAACTGCCAATTATGGTAGTTTAACAAAATATGAATGTCTTTATTGCCCACATCCTTCATAGGCAATGTTAACCTCTAATTGATCATGGTATGACCTCATATTGGACTCACTCTTATATTGTATTGGTATTATATATATATATATATATATACATACATACATAAATACATACATATATATAAATATTATATATATATATATAATACCAAATGTTGAGAGAGACAGTTAGCTGGCAGGTGTCAGCAGCACACTTAAGTTAATCCTTAATCCCTAGTGAGAGCTCAGTTCACCCGACACTCAGTCTGACAGGACTGATATGCTAACTCACCCCCCACCCCACACCAAAATTAAAAAAAATATACATGTAAAAAATAAATATGGTGATGGTAATTCTACATAATCCAGTGAAAGCATCAAACGTTCGAAACCAAAACACAAACCCTAAATTGTATCAAACATATCCAATTTCGATACTGGTGTATTCATTGGAATTCATTGCTGCTGGGAAGGCACATTTAATAGAGCCTATCACTTCTGAAGCATATGGCGGGCAGCATTTTGACGAGCACACCAACATTAATATCTCCAAATTTAGCTCTTTAAAATAAAAGTTATACCAAACTAGAGTAGATTATAAAGATCAACCTAATATATCTATCTAAAAGGAAAGCGCAGAAGCTAAAGAAATCTTCGGATTATGCCAATTTAATAGAAACAACAGCTGCAGGAATATTATCTCCCCCGGCCCCCTCGAGGGGACTGTTTTTGGTCGAGGGCGTGGGGGGGGGGGGTGGCACGGTGCCAACACTCTTATCCCTATTCCATATTTAAATAAAACTAAATCACTACCCACATAACAAAACAAAACAAAATTATATTAACAAAAAAAGTGTTACCTGGACAGCTTGGCCTCCCCGGAATACTTCATCTCCTCGAACTCCTGTTGGAGTTTCTCCTTTTCCTCCATCAGCCTCAAGATCTTCTTCTCGCCGTCCTTCTTCAGCTCTTGCAGATGTCGCTGGGTTTCGCCCTGGTTCTCGAATCGCTGAACCACCTCCTGAAGGGGTGCGCATGTGCACACAGAAACACGGCCGGTTAACTCAACGCAGCAATACTGCACATACATTAGGGACCCCCTTAGGCTGTGGGACAGGACGCGGCGGCTAAATTGGCAGAAGCGTTGTCTGACTTCCCATGCGGGAGGATGTCGATTTCAGGCCAGACCGAGTCAAAGTACTGGCTTACAAAAATGTGCACTTGTCGCTACCTAGCCTGGTTTGCTAAATATCAGGATAATGTGATGAGTTGGATATCGGGTCATAGTGCGGGCAGTAAGCTAGGATTCCTTACACGCGGTATGCGGCATGCGGCGTGCTTACGGGATGGGTCCTTTCACCTACACCCACACCCACACCTACACACAGAGTCAGGTTTCCTCACCACTGTTCTCTATGGCAAACGCAGCAGCATTCGCATGCCGCACCGATCGCTACATGGACCGATTCAGTATTCACATGCTGCATGCCGCATACCACATGTAAGGAATCACCCCCATTGATTTAGATGCTTTTCGATTTTTGTTGTCGCATTCGCATACCGCATACCGCGTGTAAGGAATGCGCGCTTTAGTCATGATGTTGAAATTGGAATGAATTGTGTCTTTCTCTATGCTCGGTATATACACTGTCCAGTGATGGTTGATGTCGAGTGAAAAGGCCATATTCATGGCAAAAGGTTAGTAAAAATGTATTCTATCCGTTTTGTTTCACGATAAAATTTGTTTGTCTTGAGGAACTGTAAAATGGGTTCATGTTTTATATTGGTCTTGCATGTTATTTACGTTAAAATATTGTTGGCACAGAGCCAGGAAATCTATGCATCAGTAGATTGTGTGTGTCAGTGGACACTGACACTCAGTCCAATCAGATGGCGAGTTGCCCTTTAGTAAAATGGCATGATTCACCCAAAAGTGGCCAATGCGGGAGCGGGTGAGGACCACTTGGTCCCTCCGACACCTGACATGGCTCTCTATCTTCCGTTCAATAAATGGCACAATGTTATGCAACTTGTTGCTTGGATGCTCATCCCATTCATGTAGATTTGATATACTTGAGAATAATGAGTCTCAGATCAGAGTGACGGATATGACACAGTGCAACAACACCGCTTCGAGCCATCTTCGCAGCCCGATCTACTTGCACATTTCCTTGGATGCTGGCATGGCCAGGCACAATCCAGCACAAGCGGATGTCGTTCACAACTGTTGCTAGGGAATTCATTTTCAACGGCTGTGACTAACAACCAGTAGCGAAAGCAGACACTCACCTGCGTGTCTGAGACTCCGGTGGCCTCCTTGATACGCTTGAATGCGTCCTCATAGGTAGTGATGCGTGCCTGTTCCTCCTCGCCCGACATGCCAATGAGCCGATCACCCGGGGCCAACTCATCTTGCCCAATTGAACTATGCGCCTGAAAAAGAAAGAACAAAATATAAATAGATAAATTAAAAAAATGCACAAATCATGTGATGTATAACGCATTATACGAGTACAAATGCATGGGGAACACACTTTTATATATTGATTCCTTCTTGGTGCATTGGTGGTGTGCACCCCACTGTCAGGGAATCGGTGGGCGGGGCCCCCTCACGTCACACACACTGGAGGAATTATATATATATACATATATACATATATATGTAAATATAATTGAGAATAGGGATACACTATAACATTTATTTTCCAGATAGAAGGACATACACATAACTAAATATTGATACATAAAAAAACAAACTGAATTAAATTAAAATACTACTATTTGTTTCTAAAAGAGGTGCATACAAATTATATATGTACTATATAATATGATGTGGATATAAATAAGCCCAGTCTTCAGTGACCAGCATGTGTCTGGAGCTCCTTATCCTGTTCAACAATTAAATGGGCCCGGTATAGCTCTTGGCGAAGGGAACCATACTCCGACAAATGCTCTCCAAGCACAACCATGCTTAGCTTTTATGTTTATAGAACCAAATATGTGTGGGGAGAGTAGTAGACCCACTGCACCAGAAGTGGGTCAGTGCTGAGGTCAGGGTGGGGTGGGGCAAAGTCTGAGGCTGTGACTTTAGCAGGCAGCTTGTGTCTTGAAAATGGCTGGGTGAGTGGAGAGAAGGGAGAGTAAAACTGAGGTATTTTCAATTTTCTTTAGACTGAGAGTAGTTCAAACAGGAAATATATTTGCTTTAAAGTAACATATATGTTAGTACAATGGGGACCTTTCAGTTTGCATCAGTCTCTCGTCAGATGGCGCACCATGCCGGTCTCTGTATGCTTTGGTGTGTCATGAGTGTGTATGTTGGGGTGGGTGTGGTTGGGGTGTAGGTGTGTGTGTGGTGGGGGCGTATGTTTGTGTGGTGGAGGTGTAGGGGTGTGGTGATGATTTTGGTGTGTGTGGTGTGTGTGTGTGTGAATTTAGGGGTGAATGGTGTGGTTGGGGTGGTATGGTGGATGGGTGGTGGGAGCATATGTTTGTGTGGTGGGTGTGTTGTGGAGGTCTAGGGGTGTGGTGAGGATTTTGTTGTGAATGATGGGGGTGTAGGGGTGTGTGGTGAGTGGGTATGGTGAGGTGGGTGTGGTGTATGGGTGTGGTGGGGTGTGTGGGTGTGGTGGGGGCTTAGGGATGTGGTGGGAGTGTAGGTGTGTGTGGTGGGGTTGACGGTGTGGGTGGTGGGTGTGTAGGTGGTTTGTGGTGGAGGTGTAGGGGTGTCTTGCAGAGCAGCACCTCACAATCTTTAGCATCCCTAAACCCCCACCACACACCTACACCCCCACCACACACAAATATACCCCCTACACCCCACAACACACCTATACCCCCAGTACCCCTTACACCCCCACCACACACCTACACCCCAACCACACACACACCTACACCCCCACCACACACACACACCACACCTACATCACACGCACCTACACCCTCACCACACACACACACCTTCACCCTCACCACACACCGGGCGCGGTGGCCTAATTGGTAGAGCGTGGGCCTCGTGTGTGGAAGGTCGGGAGTTCGGTTCCCGGTCGAGTCAAACCAATGACTTTAAAATTGGTACTTGTCGCTTCCTAGCCTGGCGCTCGGCATTAATAGGACAGGGCAAGGACTGGTTAGCTCAGTGTCAGAATAATGTGACTGAGTGGGACATCGGGTCATGGTGCCAGCGGCCTGATTTCCCAGTGGGGCAACACTATAAAGTCGCCATGAGTGCGCACTGTCACAATTCGGTACCCGTCCTGATATGACCTTAGATGTTGCTAGGACGTAAAACAACAACAAACAAACAAACCCTCACCACACACACATAAACCTCAACCACACACACCTACACCACCACACACCTACACCCCCACCACACATCTAAACCCCCACCACACACCTATACCCCCACCACACACATACCTACACCCCCACCACACACCACCCCTACCACACACCTACGCCCCCACCACACACATACCTACTCCCCCACCACACACATACCTACCTACTCCCCCACCACACACATACCTACACCCCCACCACACACCTACACCCCCACCACACACATACCTACTCCCCCACCACACACATACCTACTCCCCCACCACACACATACCTACTCCCCCACCACACACACCTACACCCCCACCACACCACACCACACCTACACTACCACACACACACACCTACACCCCCACCACATTCCTAAACCCCCACCACACACCTCAACCCTCCCCACACAACTACACTCCCACCACACACCTAGACTACCAGCACACACACACCTACACCCTTCTCACCAACCATGATGGCCAACTTGGACCGGGAACGGGTGCTGCCACCAAGTGTATAGCGAGAGAAATGGCTCATGAAAGGTCCCCATTACATTGCATAATTCAATCAGAAACACATATACAAGGACAACGTTTGTTGTTGAATGTAAAAAGGTTTTGGACTGTATGGGAGTTGAACCCACAACACCAAACAACTTCAGATTACAAGTTCAACACCTTAACCATTATACTACAGAGGCCACATGTATGATGTGGTTGGTTGTCTCAGTTCAAGCTTTTTGGACGACATTATATATACAAGATGTATGTATGTATGTATGTATGTATGTATGTATGTATGTATGTATGTATGTATGTATGTATGTAAGTATGTATGTATCTATGTATGTATGTATGTGTATACCTTGTATATATATTTGTCATATATACAAGTGCATATATAAAATGTTCTTGTACTAACATATATTTGACATTAAAGCAAATATATTTCCTGTATGAACTACTCTAAAAACAAGAAAGAAAATATCCCAGTTTTACTCTCCCTCACCAGCTGTCACATGACCAATCTGGGCACTACACCACCAAGTGGCAGAGTTCAGTACTAAGCATGCACCACCCTGTGGCACAAATTAGAACTATTCCAAGTCCGACGGTGACAAGCAGAATCTGAGAGTAGGGTCTATTTAGCGACCAAATTTAAGGCCCTTTTAGGGCTTTTTCAGAAATTAATTTGTTATGGCTGAAATTATATGACATTATAATGATTATATACATGTCAACTCATTATGGTCTTACTTCGCCAGGTTTCTGTATGCTATTTTTTATAAAGCAAAACAAGCAACTAGGGAATTAACATCTTTATTATACTTAACAGTTATCCTAGATTAGTTAATAAGCCACACACCTATCCATTCAAACCACTGTTCTCAATCAAATTTGCCATCGCTCCTCCCCCCACCCCCCAAATTCAAGGTTTTTTTTTGGGGGGGGGGGGAGCTATTGGTTCAATTTTCAAGATCTTTTCGGGGTATTTTCAAATTTAAGGCCCTTTCAAGAGCCACCTTCAAATTCCAGGCCTTTTCAAGATTGTGCGAACCGTGGAGAACCAAAACTGGTGTCAGAGCCGACTTATTTAAACCTATGCCGGGCGAGGTATAGCTAGACTCACGATTCTGCGCTCGGTCCTCTCGTGCAGCTGCCGTTTCTCATCGGCCTCCTTCCTGACCTGCGCCAGTTCTAGTTCCCGCCGCCGCCGCTCCTCGTACACTTGGCGCTCCTGTCTCTCGAGGTCCTGCTTGGCGGCGTCACGTGCAATCTGCGCATCATTGCTCATCGCCTTCAGGTCGTGTAGCTCCTGGCGACACCTAGCGGGAGGTCAGTGCAAATTACTACACTAGTATCAGAATGGGTATCGAGTTATGGCAGTGCGCGCTCATAGAGACTTTATTTATAGTGCTGCCTCCTCATTGAGATCTCTTCTTGATTCAACCAATCCTTGCCGAGCGCAAGGCTAGGTAGGGGATAGTATGGGTTTTTTAAGCCCTTGGTTTTACTCGGCCGACAATTGCTTTTGGCTAGTTTTCGCTGACAATATATACATTTTAATGGAAAATATTCATGAAAATTGAGAAATGCGTTATTGAAATTATATTGTAAAGAACCGACTATAATGAAATTGAGTTCTTACTTCATGATCTTCTGTTCCATGTGATCCAACGTGTTTTCAAAAGACTTATGCTCCTCCCCCAGCTTAGACTTGATTTGTTCATACGTTTTCTTGATGTGATCTGCCTCCTGACATTTCAGTTTTGCCTGTGAAATAGAATCATATGGATCACATATATAATATATTGACACCCTGGGCAATATTATTTAATTAATTATATCAGGTGTGTGATTCAGTTAAATGTACCGGCTTCATAGTTTAATTAAACAACATTCTAATTTAACTAACTATATCGGTAGTATATGTTAACTAAAGCTATCGCCATTACAGTTTAATTAAATATATCGCAATATATAAATATACCGGCTTTATAATTTAATTAGTTACATCGACATTACTTGTAATTAAACATACGAATCATAAACCATTAAAATACCATCATTAATTTATTCTAGGTAAAAATGAACACCTACGTGTTATATTTATTGATCAGGTTCCATTTTAGAAAACAGCAACAATTCAGAAAAATATTTCTTTTTTTTTTAAACACAAAAAAACGACAACACCGCCTCCAGTGCTGTTGCTCTCCCACCAATGCCTAATCCATCTCCACTTAATCCCTCCTTACAACATCAAGCCCCACCGTAGGCCTACCCTGACTAGAGTGGTTGTGGTTTTACCTTCTAATGTTATATGAGGTCATATCAGGAAGGGTAGGCCTACTGATTTATGAGTGTGCATACAGGATGGGTTTATCATGCTACCCGATGACTCACTGTAGAGAAAATTGATGTACTACGGATCCAGTCACTGTCACCGTTTGGGGTTCCCAATTATCGTTCAGAGAAAGAGATGTGATGAAAGAAAGTTATCTAAATAATTAATTAAATAAAAATGTGAGTATCAGTATGGGGTCGGGAGGTTAGGGGGGGGGGGGTACGTTCCCCCAGACAATCACCCACCCCAATGTCATGCTTAAAAATCTTAACTAAACACACACACACACTGTCACCGTGAAGTAACTTGTGCACACCCAGTAATTATAAAATACCTTGTCGAGTCGGTTTTCGAGGCTCCTCAGTGACTGAGCATCGTTTGAATCTCCTGCTTCTGTCGAGACTGCGTCAGACGAGTCTTTAACCAGTTGATCGTACTGTGTGTACAACTCCTCCAAGCGTTTCTGTTGTTTCACCTATCAGTGACAGAGCAGGAGATCACTTGAATAATACACTATAAGTCACCATATACTACATACTGAACAAGTGTTAGTACAAGCGAGCAGTTGAATGATGCACTCACTACAGGTCAGTAACAAGTGTTGGTGTAGATTGTTTGTTGTTGTTTAAGTCCTAATTTATAGTGCTGCCCCGCTGCCTACCCAGTCACATTATCCTGACACTGAACCAACCAGTCCTTGCCCTCGCTAGGAACGGACAAGTATCAATTTTCAAGTCATTGGTTTGACTTGACCAGGGTTCGAACCCACAAACCCCTGGGTTCAGATCCTTCCGATCTCCCAGAACAGGAGATGGACGCTCAACTCATTCGGCCATCCTGCCTGGTCCCTTGGTGTAGAAGAACAGTTGGATGATACTCTATGGGCCAGGAACAAGTTAGTGAAAACGAACAGTTGAATGATGCACTATAGATCAGTAACAAGTGTTGGTGTACGAGAGCTGGGCCGCGTTCAGGGTACGTCTCGGAGACGTCTCGGCGATGCTTTTTGCTCTATTTGCGTTCAGGGTGCGTCTCGGCGACGTCTCGGCGACACCTCCCTTTTCAATCAGGAGACAAAAAGCGCCTCGAAAATGGCCGCCGTATCCAGTAGTTTCAGCCTATCACAGCGCAGCATTTCCATTGCAAATGGCCGCCGCCTATGGGGGCGGCCATTTTCGAGACAATAAACTGGCTTTGCCGTTCAGACTAGCGTGACGTCAGGCCCGTCGCCGAGGCGCCTCTGAGACGGAGCCTGAACGCGGCCCAGGGCCACGTTCAGGGTCCGTCTCTGAGATATCCCCATGATGCTTTTTGGCTTATTTCCGTTCAGGGTCCGTTTCCGAGGCGTCTCCCTTTTCAGATAGGACACAAAAAGCGCCTCGAAAATGGCCACCATATTCAGTGGTTTCAGCCAATCAGAGTGCTTCTTTTTCATTTTCGAGGCGATCAACTGCTTTTGCCGTTCAGACTAGCGTGACGTCAGGGATTTCCCCCAGACGTCTCGGAGGCACACTCTGAACGCGGCCCAGTTGTACGGCCTATAGGCAAGGAACAAGGTTTCAAGATGGTGGCATAAAAAGCCACTGTAAGTGTAACAGTTACCAGTGCATGTTGATATGTCAATCTTCATTGTTTAGCTTCGTCAGTCTTTCCACCCCATTAGACTCACCGTTGTGTAGCGCAGTTTGTTCAGGATGTTCACCTTGTCGCGAACTTTCTCGTCCATCTTCTCGATTGCAACCTAACAGGGGATATATATATATATATTGAGAGTTAACGGCTTTATTTCAGTGTACACTCGTACAGGGTACTGGACGAATTTTGTTTGTGAGTAGTTATTATTCACAAAATTAATATCCGTGTGTTAGGGTTGAAGTGCGTAGATTAAACACGAATTACTTTTGTTGAATAGGATGGAAAATTTACACCGTAGACAATTAGTATACCTTATTCCCCTGCTATTTGTCCTATCCTATCCTAGTAATACCTAGATAAAGGATTCACCCCATACATACAGTACAGGGGTGAAAACCAACATGTTAGAAAAACGGGCGAAGAATTTCGACATGGCGGATTTGAGCTGGTAAATTCTTAATTTAAAAAGCAATATATATATACTTCACATAAATCTTCATATTTGCATGCTACTTTTGATTTGAAATAAATAATAAAACATGTAGTTTAAGGAATTTTAAAAATAAAACTGACAGCGTTTTATCGCTGCCATCTTGTCTTTTTGCATTCTCGCCCATTTCACCAACTCTGTGCCGATATGGGTAGCCATTTGATCCTGGAGCCAGAGTTTCTACTTCCTGTTCCATACTAAAACTATTTTCGCCCTTATTTAGACTACGTTAGGGTTCACCCCTGTCCTATAAGTACAGGGTGAGTCTTATCTAAGTAATACCGAGCACTAAACTAGCTAAAACTAAGTTGGGATTCAATTCACTTGATGATATCAATTGGTGTGACTTATTCGTGGGTTACCGTTGGCTACTTAAGTGCAGATAAGAATTTACTTAAAAAGAATATATATATAATTATGAACTTCATAAATTTAAGTTACTATTTGTTCCTTAAATATTAAACCCATTTAATGATCTTTAGCATAATGCAGTAGATTCAAATACTATAATTTACTTACCACCCCTGGTTTGTCCCTAAGGGCGTTCCTCTCCCTAGGATGTTCCTGCAGACCCTTGCTGACAACATGCTCATCACCCTAAAATAAAAAAAACAACAATCACACACACATTTCGGATTAGAAATATGGTGTCGCAAAGTGTGTCTGTGGGGGAGTAAATAACTTAATTCATTCATATATATACGAATTAATTTTCAGAAATAAAAACAGACGTCGATTCTTGAACACTTATATAATTACATATAAAACATACACGTAGCATACATAATCCATTACATGTATGAATACTTATATTATAGTGTATATAGACATACGCTATGCACAACCTACGATGTACATCTGTGGTAAACACATTTGATTGTGTATCATATTGGAAGGGTAATTAAAAAGTGTACTGCCTGTAGAATTGTGGCATGGTCAATATTACTTTAATATTGAATGGCCCATAACCTAGGTTAAATATGATCGGTAGTTTTCTGTAATGATGCAAACGTTTATTTTATATGAAATCGTTTAATCCTAATTTGGAGTTAACTTCTCACCGCTAGACGATCGCAGACAAGTTTATGTAGTTCTTTGTTCTCCTTCCGCAGCTGAGCAATCTTCTGGTCATTGCGCGTTACAGTCCATTGTGAACTTTCATAATAAGCTTTACGGTCACCATCTGTTCGGGCGAATAAGTTAAATAACAACAGTTTTAAAATGTCCAGTTGATACAAGCTATCCGATAACACATTTTCCTTTCTTAAATCAACCCCCCCACCCCAAAAAAGAACGACAACAACCAGATCGACTATTTGCATATAATATACTGAAAATAACATATACTATATATATAACGCCTACCAATATTACGCCATCTGTCTGTCTGACTCTTTATATATACACACACCAAACAGCTAGATGAGTTCATATATGTCATAACCTTGCTGCCCAATTACACGCCGTGATACTACTTAACAACATGGCCGCTTTAGGTAACTAAATACAAACTAAATAATTTGTTACATGTCGAATGCTCTCAAATGAGAACCTAACGACACAATCAATAAGCTCAAGGGAAACTATTTACGGACATGCAAAAGATATAGTGTGATTACTCTACTCAGGAGCTCTGCAGTATGACATGGTGAGACTCACTGACACTGGTTTCATGATATGATACCTGTCCGATACGTGCACTGTCACTGCAGAAATTCTACTCGACAAAGCCTATTAGCTGGGCGCGAAAAAGCTTATATTATGTGGATAGTTTACACAGCCTAACTTCCCACGGTGATCGTGACAAAATAATTGATAAATTATTAATACCGACCCACCCAGGGGGGAGGCTAAGGACTAACGCGTGTATATATATATATATACAAAAACAATATTTGTACTCCTAGAGGTGGACAATGATATTACTAAAAATCCAGCAAACGGAAACGGCCCTATATGGGCACCACCATTTGTATACTCACGTTGAATAATCACAATCCAGCAAATGGAAACAGAAATAGCTCGTTGAACTTCGCTATGGAGCACAACAGCGATTGGTTAATAATACGACCGCGACTCGGGTCTCCCAAGCCACTAGAATTTCAAATCGAACACCGTGAGTGGGGTAACGAAAACGGCCACCAAGGGGGAGGGGGGGGGGGCGGTCCTAAGCATTGCTTATTCATATTAACTTATAACCCTTACTAAAGTTACGCTCGTTATAGATACATAGTAACTTGACTCAGTCATTGAGTCTGAGCCTGAGGCTTTTATTATTGGGCCTTTATTATTTATAGTTACTGCTGTCATAGATAAAGGATTCACCCCATACTTGCACTACACGGGTGAATACCAACCATATATAAAAGCTGTTGAAAAAGCGGGGAAATGAAATGAGAGCCTAAATTCACAATCTAAGAAGAAACACTTATTCTTTATATATATCTTCATATTTCCTCGTTACCTTTGAGTTGAAAATATAATAAAAACCTATAGTTTAATAGAATTTAAAGGTGAAATCGACGGTGTTCTATCGCTGCCATATTGCATTCTCTCCCATTTCACCAACTCTGTGCTGATATAAGTACCCATTTGATACTGGAGGCAGGCATTCTTCTTCCTGTTCCACACTAAAGCTATTTTCACCAGTATTTAGACTACGTTGTCGTTCACCCGTGTACTACAAGTACAGGGTGAATCTGTTATCTACTGCTGTCAATAAGGTTGACAATGTTGAATGTGACATTGTGATGTCATGCCCAGGCCATGGCTAATATTATAGTTTACATAGCTGACTGGGCTAACGCGTAGTAGTCAGTCTAACCTTTCACATATAATAGTTGGACATGGCTCGACAACTAAAAGAGAGTGGCAACATCATGATACCTAGGGCTAGGCTTATTTTAGTATATAAGTATATTATGCCATACTGTATTTTACTACCGCATGATCATGACATGATACCGGAAGAATTTCTATAATAATTTCTACTTACCGAGAAGTGCAAGCTTACGCTTGCTTTCATCGATTTGCTCGATGATGTGCTGGCTAGTACCCTTTTTGATGGGCCCCATCTCGCTGCCTCGGCGACAAACAAACAAGTATTAGAGATGATCCGGCAATCTGAAACGGACTGGCGGCCTTGACGTTATATACTAATACCAATATGCTTAATTTATCCGTTCGTTTGTTGACGGTCTACGTAGCTAGGGAAGCGTATAACCGGAAGTCAGTAGCTGACCTCTGCGCATGCGTGGACAGGTGCGAGTGCCAAGCTGGTTCCCGGGCTGCCGTCGGATCCGTCTCAACTTGTTTGAGTCATGGTTGTCGTTAAGGTGTTAACGAATAGACCCGTTGCAAGTAAGACACACAATAATTAAGCATATCGAGTTCGTATCGCATTGTTGCCATTTCAGACACTACGACGACATTTAAAAATACAAAACCGACATAGGTTAGTTGTTTGCCATTCGGTCTAGTCCTTGTAGTATTCACGAGAGGGCGCCACTTCAGAACTCATTTCAGCGACACCCAGTCCCGCCTTCTGTCACTGGGCTTTGAAACATTAGTGATTACTGGTCTGTTTGTGGTAGCCTACATCTCTCAATACCCCATATCCAGTGCCTGATTTACCTATATGCCTGGCAAGCTGAAGCCTAGGGTCTCAAAGTCTAAGGCGAGCTCCGGTCAAGATGGATACTATTTTTGACACTGTCATAGGGTTTTGGGAGGGTCCTCACCAGTGGAATAGCCTAGCCCTAGGACCTCTCTTCATATATAAATCCAGCACTGCCCCGTCCGATCACCCACCCTCATCTAATTAATGAAAATAGCTGTGTGGTGGCAAATGACATATCTCAGACTTAAAATCCTAGTCCCACATTCCTTATCAAGTGTGTGCAAAAAAAGTTATTTTTTTTTGCTATAACGAGCTGGCATTAGAGGACCATTCGGGCCTAGGTCAGCCAGAAGAAGATATGTAAGTTAATCTGTAAGTAAGTCAGATGTCTAATATTCCCTACACTTTCAAACATTACCCATTTGTGACCCCGCCCCTAAAACCACCCCGTCCACAAATGTATCTAGTTAATGAAAATAACAAATGTGGTATAAAAACTTATATCTCATGTTTAAAATACTAGTCTGAGCTTTCAAACATTAGCAGATTGTTTGTGATACATCTCCCAATGCTCCCCACTCCCATCCCCATCCTCCTTTCACATGTGTCTAGTTAAGGAAAATGGCTATGTGATGTGACGTGTATATGGCTGAAAATCATAGTTAGAGATAATCACTCCCACAGCATTGTCTATGACAGGGCTGCTATACAACCATATATACATTTTTTTTCGGAAGACTGGGTTATAGAAGCAACCACATCATTTTGCAATCTAATATGCCAAATATATTCTTCAAATACCTATTTATCATAGCCCGTTCCCTTTATGAAATTATGTAGATTAATAAACCTTTAAAGCCGAATCAAGAGGTTCCTGTGGCTGCCATCTTGATCGTTTTTTTTTTACATTCTGTTCCAATTTCTCAACTCTATTCCGTTTTCCCAGTAGTGACAAGTATCAATTTTGTAAGTCATTAGTTTGACTCAGCCAGCATTCGAACTCCCGACCTTCCACACTGGAAATCTGCGCTCTTAACAATTTGGACACTGCGTCCGGTCATTTAGGAAACAAAGAACAAACTAAAATATGACATATATGCACGTACACAAAGGATATTTGCTAGTTTAATTTTAGATGAACATTTAAACGTCTGAGCTATTCTGATTGTGTTCCGAATAACATCTAGTAAAACATACAATTAATTTGATTTTGGAATGGATTATAGTGAGGGATTTATTTATCAAAATTAACATACTTTCTTTTTTCAAATGCCTCTCCCTCCGACAAAAAAAGACCCAATATGTAACCTCCCTTAAATGGCTGGAAATGGCATTTCAGAGCCTCTAGATTAAAAGAATTCCTGGGCGGCAATTCCACCCAGATCTCGCTAGTGCCTTACACCTTCGGCACTTCTTCATTCCAAGAATTTATTTTCACCTGAAAACAAATATACTAATCCAAACAAAAAGACCTAGATATGGCCCTGTTGATGTTACTGTTAGTACACGTGAACTGCATTGTTGCGTGGTTAGTTGTCTTGACAAGGGGATTAGCATCAAATTCACTTCCTCCTATTGAACATCAACGACTCAGCCACTGCCTGCAGGAGATAAATCTGCATAGGGATGATCTGTCTCCCTCAACAGAAGATCAGTGGGGATTTACTGACGTGTTATATGCATATCAGGTTATTAGAACATATGTTGTTGTCAGGTAAGCCAGACTCCTGGCTGAGTGGCGCAGTGGGGTGGGGGTGGGGGTCATCCAGTTACAAACAACGCCCCAGAGTGGGTGGGGGGGGGGTACTCCACCAATACGGCAGTGCAGGAGGAAGGGATAAGATCTATTTCCCCTCAAGCATTTATACTCATATAACATGTTATATAACACATATATTCCCTTAGTAGGTGACTAGTGAAGAAACCTACTAGGGGATTGTTGAGTTGAACACTGGGTGTTGGGTTGATTGACTTAAGTTATAAAGGGGGGTCCCTGGTAAGTTAGATTTAGATTAGTTAACATTCTTCATACTACAAAGGCTGACTGGGACGCGACTGGCACAGGCTATTTATACTATATAGATTTGTTAAAAGAAGGCGCAATAGAATATATATATAAAGATTTGTTAAGAGCTGCAATATAATTTAAAAGGCACAGCGTGATCGCTGCTGGGATTCACCCAGTTGCGCTAATTTGAAAAATAAAGAATGCAATTTAAAAAAACCACCAAAATAGAACTCCATAAAATAACTTCACGTATTCAAGCCGTATATTGCAATGAAAGCATACACTTGTCAAAATCACAAGAATGTCCTATGTAACCTTAAATGGTGACACCTGAATTAGGTATATTTATATTATTGACACAACGCAATATATACAGTTATATGGAGGAGAGTGTCAGTTCTGGCTGGCTCCTAAACCCCATATTTCTTTATTTAAACAAAAACGAGGGCCAAGTAGCCAACCGGTGGTGGTCAGGTGACCTCCTGCAACCTCACAGGCCTACTGCCTACCTCACGCAACCCACCCATTGGATCTGTTCCATAATACCCCCATAATCCCGGGATTATACGTAGACATACATTTGTGAGTGTGAGCAGCAATACGCTAACATTTATCCCTACCAGCTAGGCCATCACCCGACATCACACCACACGACATCACACATCACACAATATCACATCACACAACATCACACCACACCACATCACACCACACCACACCACACACCATCACACGACATCACACCACACGACATCACACATCACACCACATCATATCACACCATAGCACATCACATCACACTACATCACACCACACCACACCCCATCACACCACATCACATGCCAATAAAATAAAACACATGTCCACATCCATCGCCTCTTCCTATCTACAGCAGATGGTTCACCTAAGTCCCCAGAGAGCAGAATATGCATGAGTAGGTCTAACACACTGCAACGTGGCTGCTCCATCACCCATTCCTCATTCTACACACAAATAACCAACCAGTTCGCTCACTACCCAAATTCACTACCAGGTTTTGAACCAGCGGTGGGTGAGTCCATTAAAAAAACAACCATATATACAGTAACATCTCTCTAAATCGACCGACCTTGGGACCGACTTTAAGTGGTCCATTTAGGGAGGTGGTCGGTTTAGAGAGTTAGAATATGGTTACAATTGTATTTTTGGGACCCAAATAAATCGATCGATATAGGGGAGTGGTCGATCTGTGGATGTGGCCGGTTAGAGAGGTTTTACTGTATATACTTTTAGAAAAAGGGGAAAAAAAAAGAAGTTTGAATTGAATTCTAGAACCATGAAATACCATATAATGCATATTCACCAAATGCATAATTCTTTTTTCGAACTGGAATTGTACACAGTTACTACTACAACTGATAGTTCATTTATAAGATTATAATACTTTTATTATCCAACAGGATTTGCATGCAGTTACTATTCCCCCCCCCCCCCCCCCCCCCCCCCCCCCCCCCGTCCAGCTTGTGGTGTGCCAGCGCTCTGTGCTGCTCTCTGGTGGTGAGAGGGATTCCCTCCTCCCCGTCCCCCTGTCCAGCTTGTGGTGTGCAAGCGCTCTGTGCTGCTCTCTGGTGGTAAGAGGGACCCCCCCCCCCCCCCCCCACCTTCGCCCCTCCTCCCCCAGCTCCATGGCCGATGATTAACAGTCGGGGATCAATAACTAAACCTCATGACCTTGACCCCGGCATGCGGCCTTGAGCGGACATTGACGTCGCCGCCCGTGGCTTCATGCTTTATGTAGGTGGCTTCCTTTGCTCACTTTTCCCGCTAGCCGTGTGGGCAGCCCGACAGTGTGGTCAGGCAGTGTGTGTGTGTTTGGTGATCCACACAAGCATTCCCAGCTTATCTCCAAATCCAGCCTGGTACCCGGACACAACTACTGAGTTTGTGCATGTGCAATCTTGAAAATGCATCCAGTTTGAGGGCCTATCTCTTTCTTCCTGTATCCCCCTTTCTTTTTCTCTCTCTCCCTTTCCCATCTTTCACTTTCTCTCCCTCCCTTTTCACCCCTTTCCCTCACTCTCTCATTCTCACCCTCTGTCCCTCCCTCCCTCTCAGCCACTCCTTTTTCTCTCTCCTCCATCGACCTCTCACCCCCTCTCTCCCCACGCTCTCCCTATCAGTTTCCTCTGTCTCCCTCACTCCCTCTCACACTTCCCCTCTCTCTCCCTCCGTCTTCCCCTCTTACTCTCTCCTTTCGCTATCCTCTCTATCTCTCATTCTCTCCCCCTCTCTCTCCCTCTCTCCCTCCCTCCCCCTTTCCCTCTCTCACTACCTCTCTCCCTGTCTCCCCCCACCCACTCTCTCCTTCTCTGACCGAATATGGTGGTCGAATCAGTAGAGCGCAGGCTTTCCGTGCGGAAGGTCGGGAGTTCGAATCCCAGTCGACTTATAGAATTGATAATTGTCGCTACCTATCCTGGCACTTGGCATTACGGGGATAGGGTAGGGACTGGTTAGCAAAGTATCAGGATAATATGACTGTGTGGAATATGTGGGATAGTGCAAGCGGCTTGATCTTCCGTGTTGGCAGCACTATAAAGTCGTCATGAGTGCGCACTGTCACATCAGTACCCGTCTTGCTATTTATTACCTTAGATGTTGCTGGGATGTAAAACAACAAACTATCCTCTCTTTCCATTTCTATCTCTCTTTCACCAGATCTACAAGGTATGCATAAATAACATTTGTGAAAGTTTCAAATTTGGAAATTTCAGAGGGATACCTTGAAAATTACCCAAAGGTCTTCAAAATGACTTGAATTTCCCCCAGTTAAACTTTCCCTAAGTTACAATACTCAGCCTGATCATTATTTTTGTTCTTCAAATTTTATTGATGACATCTTTATGTTGAATGACCAGATGTGTGGCTGATTAAGCAGTACAAGGCAATTATCCCAGAAAGGTAATATCTTTAAGCCTTACAAATAAATTTTTGACTTGGACAAGCCCTTGAAAGGTCTTCAATTTGGTTGTTGAAAATCTATGCGAACCCTGTACTAAAAGCATTCCAGGCGTGGTAAATAAGTCACATCGGAGATATGTGTTTATGCATTGACGGAAGAAAGTTAACAATTAGTTGGAAACTACTTAGTCTAGTTTGTTTGTTAGTGGGGTTTTAACATCTATGGTCATATCAAGGCGGGTACTGACTTGTGACAGTGTGCACTTATGGTGACATTATAGTGCTGCCCCGCTGGAAGATGAGACCGCCAGCACCATGACTTGATGTCCCACTCAGTCACATTATCTTGATACTGAGCAAACCAGTCCTTGTCCTATCCTATTAATGTTGAGTGCTAGGCTAGGTAGCGACAAGTATCAGTTTTATAATCCATTGGTTTGACTCGGCCAGGGTTCGTGCCCAGCACTCTTACTAATTCAGCGATCCTGTCAGGGTTGGTTAGTTGTTGGAGTTTTATGTCCTGGCAACATCTAAGGTCATATCAGGACCAGTATAGACTTGTGACAGTGCACACTCATGGTGACTTTATAGTGCTGCCCCACTCGGAGACCAGGCCACCAGCACCATGACCCACTCAGTCACATATCCCACTCAGTCACATTATCTTGACACTGAGCCAACCAGTCCTTGACCTATCCTAATAATGCCAAGCGCCTGGCTAGGAAGCGACAAGTATAAATCTGTATGTCATTGGTTTGACTCAATGAGAGTTCGAACCCATGGGTTCAAATCCTACGATCTACCAAAGCGGGAGACGGACGCTCCACTCATTCGGCCATCCCGTCTGGTCAAACCGGTTACCTAAATCAGTGGAGATTGCGTGTTATTGGTCAAAAGCTTTTGGTCTGTAGAAATTGGTGCTTTTGATTCCTAACCCATTTAGTAAACTTACACATAGCAGTAGGGTTTCCGTGGG
>CM059201.1:19499862-19537116 GCA_030323885.1 Branchipolynoe longqiensis | reverse complement strand
CCACCCCACCGTTACCACCACACCACTCCACCAACACTTCCATCTCCCTCACCACTCTATTTAGCACGGCCCGCCTGCCCTGATGAATCGTGCGCTTGTTTTCGTGTCCATTTGTCTCGATTTTGCAGGTCGTCCATCCTGCTCGAGCGGTGCACGAAGGTTGCCCGCCTGGCACCGCTACATCTCCCGACTCAGTCGGCATAAACCCACTTCAACCACGCCCCACCTCTCCCCCTCTCTCATACATAGTCTAACCCCCATCACTCCCACCACAGCCTCACACCTCCACACATGCTACACTCATTCCCCCCACACCCGGTCACCTCCACACATACTCCCTCAACCCCCACACCCATCCCCTATAATATACAAGGGGACACTTCAAGCTGAAGCAAAAACTGACTTCCACAAAACTCGTAATTATTTGTTAGTCTTGAAGTCTTAAAACACTTGGAATGTCAAGGCCAAAATATGTCCAATTAGGTGCCAGATTGCACCCTTTTACTTGGAGGTTCAACATCTTTTCTAGGAGGGCATGCACCCAGACCCCCCGCCCCTTTGTTTTTCAGGCAATTCTTTTGTATCACTCGGACCGCTGTATTGGTCACGTGACCACCTTCACAGCTGGCTGGCCAATTAACATACATTACATCTCTCTTTTGCAGATGGATACATATACTTAGTTTCATATAGTTCAATATAATATTGATGGAGTTTCATATACCATCAATGCAACAACTTTGATGAATGTCCATCGTCCACACATCATTTTTAGTTTAAAAATGAATGTCCATTGTCTGTGTCTTAGCTCTTATCTGAATGTCACATGACATATACAGAGCAAAATTATTGTTGGTTCTTCAAGTTTTTACATTCCATATCAGCCAGGTAATGTCTTAGCTCACAGTGAGATCAATGGGTGCAAGTGTGGTAATGAACACTTTTCCAAGGTTTTTATATTTCATTGTTTACTTAGATAACCTCCAGGGACATGTGTGTGTTCTATTACTGATTATGATAATTAGTATTTAGATTACCCATATACATGCCTGCCGTTATCTCCTTTCTGATAAGAACTGCATTTGTTTTAAAAGAGCTGTAGTTTAGCCTTATGGAAGTGTGTATGTACATGTTCTGTTAGTGTTATTTTACTTCTTTTTTTAAAAATGTTTACTATTATTTTTATTTCCTGGTTCTTTCACTTGTGTATGGTTGATTTCAACTGTCCTGTGTTTATTGGAACTTTTTACCTACAGTTGCACATTATATAGCGATCTCTTAAGGCCTAGTCACACCTTACCGGACAGGGGAACCGGACGAGAACCTGAACCTGTCTGGTACTGTACGGCGATGTCCAGTACCTGTCTGGTACCCATCTGGCGGTGTCCGGTGGTGTCAGGTGGTGTCCAGTACAAATTTTGAACATGCACAAAACTTCTACCGGACACGCCGGACTGAGTTGTCCGGTTGGTGTCTGCTTTGTCCGGTACATGTCCGGTACCCATCCGGTACCCATCCGGTACCCATCCGGTACCCATCCGTACATGTCCGGTACCCATCCATTGGTGTCAGGTTTGTCTGTTTTGTCCAGTACATGTCCGGTACCCATCCATTATGTGTCCGGTTTTCATCCGGTTCTCGTCCGGTACATGTACGGTACATGTACAGTACTTATCCAGTTGTCTGGCGGCAATTGACCCATTTACACTCCATTTCGATACATTTTGTGTGCTGTAGAGCACCGGACTAGACACTTCTTTGCCCTGTGGTGCCCAGTACTCAGTCCGGTAAGGTGTGACAGGTGCATTATAGTAACATATCCTATGTAGATCTAATACATTTATTTTCCAAAAAGGTTTTTGAGTAGTGAAAATATATAATGGTCAACATTTTTCATCACCTAACTATTCATTTTTCAGCAACCTATCTTTACTTATTACACATTTGATTCTTACTGCCATTCAGATGTGCCATAATGCTAACATCAATATCATATAGCATGGATTATAATATATTTTAAATTGTTCCTTTACCCGGATACGCTATATCTGTGTTCCTTGTCACGTCTCGCCTTGATTAACATGGCATCACATGACCTCACATGACCTCACATGACCTCACATGAACCCAAGTTGCCTCACATGTCTATTGTCCAGTGATTGCTGCCCAGTGCTCCACATGTTACCACAGAGGTCACTATCTTTGCGGCAACTGTGATGTGTCTCTGATCTGGGTGTCGCTGACTCTGCTACTGTCACTGACACTTCCACGGTGACTGACTCTGCCACTGTAGGATCTCTACATCTATGCATTTGTGCATCCATGTGCAAAGTCAACGGCTGGCATCTGTGGTTTGTGTAGGCAGGCTATAGGAAATCAATACAGGCAAGAAGAGAAAGGAAGAATATAAAGAATGAAAGTAGAGTGAGAGCTTGCACCCTCAGGTGGATTATTATATAGTGGTACATGGATCTGGTATGGCATACCACCTGACCATTATTTCCAATCATCACCAAGCATTTTCTAGTTCCACCAATGAACAGTAAGCATTATGGGGTCACCGTGGCTACTGTGATCTACCCTCCACCACCAGGCGGTGTGGCTGCTTGGCCTGCACATGCCTGAACTGTGTGTGTGTGGTGATTCGTGACTAACAGTTGGGGGAGATGGGGTAGTAAGTAGAGCTCTTGTGGCTCCTTACACACTATCACGAGTGCCTCATTCACACTATCTACCTAATACACAATGACTATTGACCACAAATAAAGAATCACCAGCAACTACATAAATACATTCATGCACCTGGCCCTATATATCATGTACATTAATGGACAACAACAAACAAACTAACACTGCAGAACTATATGGCTAACCCCGAGCAGCATGGCCACCAGTCTGCATACTGCTAAGCTGCTATGGGCGGCTTGGGGGAGCTAACATGTGCACGTACGCCATTGAATCAACATCCGTTCGGCAGGAAATGTTGCTTTAATTAACGGAGGGGGCTTTTCGAGGTTTAGCCAGAGCTTACACTCACCAAACTATACACGTCCTGTCGTGTTGTGTCTAGGGGTGCATACCATAATCCAAAGCCTTATGGCCCTGTCACACTATGACATAACGCGCCAGCATAGGGAGAATGTGAAAATAAATTTAACCCGTCGAAAATCTTGGCGTAATATGCAAATACGGGCCCACCTTGGATGTCAATGACGTGAGCATAACATCGGTCTAGCGTTGTGACAACGAGAGAGGACAAAGGAATTATTAATTCTGTCAACGTGAGGCTAGCGAAACCCCAGCGCGAGACGTCAGGCTAGCGTGACAGTAGCGGCGGCTTAGCAGTGCTTAACGTTGCCAAGTCCGACTCAACCATTTTCCCCGATGTGAGTCGACGTCGACCCACCGAGAGGCTAGCATCGCCCTTGCGTCAGTCCAACGTCGCCGGCGTGAGCCACACATTCCTCCTCCCTGTGGGTCACTATGACATAATGCAACGTTGATCGCATCCGACGCATCCCTCCTGCACGTCTAATGCTGGCGTAACGTGAGTGTAACATCATCCCAACATCACTACATCACGTCGAGCCAAGTCGAAAGTTTTGGACATGTCCAAAACCTTGATGCACGCTGACGTAACTCAATGTAACCGGATGTAACTCAACATAACTTGACGTCAGTCTAACGTAAGCAAGATGTAACTCGACGTATCTCAATGTAATGACCCAAATTCACCTACGTCAGCTTACATTACCTCCTTACGTCGTAGTGTGACAGGCCTATTAATACTCAGTAGTTCACCTCACCGGTATCCCCAGATAATAAACCAGGGTAAGGCACTTACTCTCTCAATAATTTCCACACTCAATGAGCCGTACTACCAATCCCCCGTCGCACTCCACGTCCCGCTCTCGTCCCCCCCCCCCTTTCCCCCTACCACCTCCCTACCTCCCCCCCACATCGCTGCTCCGGCCACCCCCGCCCCTCCCCCGGCATCCCATTCCCACCTCAACGTGATTCGACTGAACACAATCTGCTAATACAGTATTCACCATCGCCGCCATTCCCCCAACACCCTCCATCCCTCACTCCTAGCCCGCCCCCCCCCCCTCCCCCACCATTCCCCGCCCAATGCTGCCCTTGCAATAACCACGCTACTATAAAATACACCATCATGAAATACAGCTTCGAAATGGAACCTCCGCTAACAAACAAAAACGATCCAAGAAACCCCCAAAACAGTTGACAAATCAAAAGGAACGACCAGAAATTAACCGACGAAGAAAGCCAACAAATAATTAAATTAAAAAGAATAAATAACAGAACCCCGTTCCTTGAAATGTTGCTTATTTTAACCTCGTTCTTAAATCAGGACCTTTAAAGTATTTGCTGTAATTTCCAGGGGGAACATGGACTGAAATACCAACAACATAAACAGTCCAATGTCACTAATGTTCAGCCTGACACTTGTATGAAGTCACCAGTCAGTGAAAGCCTGCTGCTTCCACAACTCAAGTATGGTGCCAATCGCATTTCAACTCCTCGATCATCTTCCAACCAAATAAGAGGGTATCCGGACCACACTTCGTCCCACCTCTCTCTATCTCCTCTGCACTGGCCATGCTCCTCCTTGATGATGTGTGAAAAGAGTTCCCAGAGGGGGATCCTGCCAGCATTTCACTTTCTACTCTTACTCTGTCCGCGTCCTTGGCTGGCCAGCTGGTCACCATAGAGCAAATAGACATGCTCCTTTGACTCAACTGTCCTCATTTCTCTTTCCTATACTCTACCCTGTTTTATTTCTCCCAGGTTTACTTCTCCCCCTGATCAAGGGTTGGTGTTTGCTTGGGTGGGGCCCTTTACCTTATTGTTTCTCTCGCTTTGTTCTTGTTGCTGGAACCGCTGGACCCTCCTTTACCCGTCCCTTCCTCCTAAACCCTTGCTGCTGTCGGATGGATATGAGTGCTGTGCTACCCCCATACTGGAGAAATTTGGGGCCGCCCCAATGCTTTGCCTTTTTGAATGTTGTAAAGACATCCCCAGCTTCTACAACCGTCCCACCTGAAGAATAATCTTCACCCAAAGATTGGACTGATTTATGAGGGCCTTTCTATATTGCGGCAGTTCTGCAGCCGGCAATTCTTGTAAGGTTGCGAACCACCCCAAAAGCAAACGATGGATCAATAAAATTGCCACTTGTGACACGATATCGGGCGCGGTGGGCGATTCGGTAAGAGCGCAGGTTTACCATGTGGAAGGTTGGGAGTTTGACTTCCAACCGAGTCAAAGCAATGACTTATAAAATTGATAATTGTCGCTACGTAGCCTGGTGCTTGGCATTAATAGGATAGGGCAAGGACTGGGTTGCACAGTATCAGGATAATGTGACTCTGTGGGATATTGGGTCACGGTGCTGATGACCCGGTCTCCCAGTCTCCATTAGAGTGCATACTGTGACAAGTCGGTACCCGTCCTGATATAACCTTAGATGTTGCTAGGACGTAAAACAACAAACAACATTGTGCAACCATATAAGATGGGCCGACAAAATTGGAAGTTGCTTCTCCGTTGCTATCAGACACGGTAGCCGAATCGTCGAGAAGTGCTCTGGTGGTCCATGTGGAAAGTCAGGATTTAAACCTATGATTTACTAAATCAATACTTGTCGCTACCTAGCCTGGTGTTCGGCATTAATAGGAATAGGCAAGTACTGGTTAGCGTAGTATCGGGAGAATGTCACTAAATGGGATATTTGATCATGGTGCGGGTTGCTTAGTCTCCTCTATCAGTGTGGCTGCACTATAAAGTGGTCATGAATTTGCGCTGTCATTAGCTGGTACCTGCCCTGGTGTGAGCTCAGATGTTGCTAGGATATAAAACCCCAACGAACTATACCTTAATTGGTTGTTGGCATTACTGGTTAGACTGGTTGGACTGGCTGGATTGGTTGGACTGGTTGGTTCAGTGTCAACTGTGTACAGCTAGTTAGCACACATTTATGCATCCCGCATATGTGCTGTCTTATACCCCTGTCACACTACGACGTAACAAGCGAATGTGAGCCTAACGTGTCGATTTTTCATCATTACGTTGATGTACGTTGGATTACGTTATGATGACGTCATAATGACGTTAGACTGACATCGAGCTACGTCACATTACGTTGTGTTACGTCGAGTTACGTTGAGGTTTTGGACATGTTCAAAAATGTTGACGTAGCTCGAACGTAAGGCTTTACGTTCGCTGTATATTCTGTTCACGTTCAGTGAATGTCAATGACATTAAACGGACGTTTTTCCAACGCTGCTCACTACGTTCAACTACGTTCCACTACGTTGACCCACATTAAACTGAGCGCAAATGCCCACGTGGCGTAATGGGAACGTCAGGAGAACGTCAGGAGAACATGACGAGAACGTCATGAGAACGTCAGGAGAACATCAGGAGAACGTGCATTCAACGTACGTTCAACGTCTCATGATGTAGGTAATGTCACGTAACGTTCTTCTGGCGATGGAATAACGTTCATAACGTTCCGTGAGCATAGTGACATTGTTCTCTCTCGTTGAATGATGGTATCACTACGCTTTACCGACGTTACACTCTCATCCACTACGCTGCATCCACGTTCAGCTTGTGCCCAAATTTGCATACTACGCCGAGAAGTTCAACGTTCTTCACATTCTCCCTACATTGATGTCATTACATCGTAGTCTGACAGGGCCATTATTCTCGTAAGTCAGGTTTTGTTTGTATATCAACAACTAAACACAATTAGGCATTGGACATTCAATCTTACTATTGCCAGTCAGTCTTTATGACACACCACACATATACTTCATTGCATTGGGCTTGCAGGCTTACTATTAACAATGAAACAACAATATTACACTTCTCAAATGGCAACAACCACACATAATTATTACTCAATTGGCTATGCAGTCTTATTATTGTCATTGAGTCTTTAACATCAATCACACACTCACTTCTACATCAGAAATGCAGCCTTACTCTCATCAGTCAGTCTTTAGCCACAATCGCAGCCATATATATCCATCTGGCATGCAGTCTTACACGAGTCAGTACATCTTTAGCAACAACCATAGAAGCCATTATAGATTATACATACTATCTTACTCTTAACCGTCAGTCTTTTGCATCATCTATACTTCTGAATTAGACCTACATTCTTATTCATGTCGATAAGACTTCATCAACAAACAGAGACACACTTCTGAATTAGACGTAACCATCTTCTTGTCACTCAGTCTTTGTCTGTGGGCCCCCCCGCCCTCACCCCCCAGTCCCCCAAAGGGCCACCCACACCCTCCCTTCTACGAGGTTTTGACCGGTTGTGGTGGCTTAACCGATAGAGGGCCGCCCCCTCGTGCGGTAGGTTGCATTTTGGTTCCCGGTCGAGACAATGACTTATAAAAATGGTACTTGTCGCTTCATAGCCTGGTGCTCGGTATTAATAGGATAGGGCAAGGACTGGTTAGCTCATTGTCAGGATAGTGACTGAGTGGAATATCAGTTCATGGTGCCACCGGACTGATTTTTCAAGTGGGGCAGCACTATAAAGTCACCATGAGTGTGCACAGTCACAAGTCGGTACCCATCCTGACATGACCTTAGATGTTGCCAAGACATAAAACGCCAACAGCCTACCGCCGCTTGGTGTCACGCCCAGCATTCTAATCCGCACCGTGTCTAATTGATGAATCAGCCGGTGGCCCGGGCCGCCATATTGGATCTGGCCCGGCCTCTCCTCCCCGATATCTACTGTCATAGATCATGATCTGTTAGAGGCTGGAGTTATGGCAGTTTGCAGGACGGGAGCCCGCGTATTGAGGCGGGGGGAGGGGGGTGGTGAGGGGGGTGGGGAGGGGGGAAGGGTATGGGGGTGGAGGGGAGGGTGCGGAGGGCAGGTGGAGGTGGGGATGTTGGGGAAAAGGTTGAGGTGGCATATGTCGGGGTGGGAGGGGGGGAGAAGGACTAGACCTAGTGGGATGAGGTTTTGGGGATATGATATGGGGAGGGGGATGTAGTTTTATATAATAGTATACATATACATAATATGCATAATATATAATATATCTAATATATCTAAGACATGATATAGATAGTAGATAATACATATCAGATATAATGTATATTTATAATATATATAGTATCTATACTATATATATAGTATCTATCAAATCAATTCGAGAATATATAGGATGTATAATTTATTATGCGTATATAAAAGGCGCGAAGCTCTAGCCTAATAATTATGATTATGATTATTATTATCTTCTCGATTATTATTATTCCAATCGCTGACTTGCCCGTATTTGCCCCAGTCTTGCCTATGCCAGCGCCACCACCGGCCGTTTCTGACCTGTGCGCTTGTCTGGCAGTCAGTCTCTGCACCGCTTTCAAACTGTTACCGGTAAGTCTGTATTATGCTTAGCCATGACGCAAATAAACTGTCCTACCCATCACCTCCTTGTCTCTCTCCTTTTCTAGTAGCCCAACTTTATATATAATATTTATAATATCTATATATATATAATATATATACATAGGTTGATCATTAATATAATGAAATATAATTATATAACAATAGTAATAATAAAGTATCCGCCCATTTATATATACAATTAATGATATTGGATATAAATATAATATATATAAATATATATATAAATATAACATATATAAGTGTAATATATATAACTATAATATATATATATAAATATAATTTTATATAAATATAATGTAATATAATATTATACATACTGTATATATACATATAACCATATATACATATCTATTAAATATAGCGCATATTCTAAATCTAGTAATAGACACAATATATATAAATACGTATTGCTTATATTTTATACATTGAGCATGTTGGTGAGGCTAACATGCGTAATTTGCGAACTAGGCTGGTCTATTTCTGTCTTCCTCGCTTTACTCTGTTCTCTCTCAAGTCATTCTGCCGCTGTGGTTCTGACTACTCACTTCACTTCCCCACCCTCCCACCCTCTTCCTGGGGGGGGGTGAGCGCTGATTGATGTCTCACATCATCCAGCTGAACCCGTGATGCTTCCCTCCAGATGCTGATTCACTGCCCCTGCCGGCACTCGGACTGCCAGGTCTCCAGCCACCCACTCGATTAGCCAGCTTCCGGTTTAGAATTGTTATTTACTTGATTAAACCTTTCAAAGTTATATCTGCTTTTCTTGTTGGTGCTTGACCGAGTGAAGCGAATTACGTGGGGTTGAATCGGCTGGCATCCAAACACTCAGCCTCCTGCATTCAGTTATAACATAAAAATAAGAATAGAACAAAAATACAATGCCAAGAGGGCCCCAAAAAAAACTAACATAGGCTACTAAACGTACCAACAGACTATCTATCTGCTACTGAAATGCAGACAATCAAATAACTTATCAGCAGCTACTGTTTGATAAGACAACACCAACACTACAGCTGGCCAGCATTGAAAACAAGCCTGGGTACCCGGGTTTACATACTATGCACAGTATAAATACAGCCTCAATAAAAAAAAAAAAGAATTTAAAGTTATCCCCCTGGTGGTCGTGTTAGTGAGTTCAGAAGACTCTTCTTACTGTACACGCGTAGCTTCCACTAACGAATCTAAATAGACCTTCTAAATGTCCTCTCTTCTTCTGTCTGTATACATGCAAAAGTAAGCTTCCCTTACCCACTCAAATACCTCGTCTGGTCTCCTTTCGACTGTTTGCAGTAATATTCCGAATATGTTTTCTTCTGAATACAGCCTGAGAAAATCAAATAGAGATTTCCTTCGGAGTATGTGCAGCGCAGGACTTTCCTATTATATCAGTTCTTTCCACTGCCACCAGAAGGCGGGTTAATGGTGATAATCCTATATTGGACCCTTTTCACACAGCGCACTGCTGCACAGTGAGTAGATAAAAGATTCACCCTGTACTTGTAGAGCACGGGTGAATAACAACGTAGTATAAATACGGGCGAAAATAGCTTTAGTATGGGACAGGAAGTAGAAACTGTGGTTCCACGATCAAATGGCTACATATATTGGCACAGATTTGGTTACATGGGAGAGAATGGAAAAAGACAAGATGGCGGCCAGAGAACTCCGTCGATTTCACTTTTAAATCTTATTAAACTAGATGTTCTATTATATTTTTCAACTCAAAGGTAGCGGGGAAATATGAACACATATACAAAGAATAAATGTTGCTTCGTAGATTGGGAAATTAGGCTCTCATTTCATTTCCGCGTTTTCAACAGCTTTTATATAGGGTTGGTATTCACCCGTGTACTGCGAGTACCGGGTGAATCCTTTATCTACACAGTGAGCTGCTAAAAGTGTTATCCACAGTATTAGTTCATCCACTGATTGTCAGGGGTGCTTGGTAGTGTAAATCCTTTGTAAGACATTTTCATCTAAAAGCATTTGTCTACAGTAGGTTGCTACTGGCATTAATACTTCAAGTGCAATCAGATGGCATGTTGGTCGTGGAAATCCCAATAAAGCCTTTTTCACAAAAGTATGCTGCACGGCGAGCTGCTGCTTAGAACATTAATTCTTCCATTGCCGTCAGAGGGCAGGTCGATGGTGAAAATCCTGTATAAGGCATATTACACAAAGCATTCTGCACACTGAACTGCTACCCACAAGATTAGTTCCTACTACTGCCGTCAGAGGGCAGGAACTGGGTGGGATGGCCGAATCGGTAAGAGCCATCGTTGGAGGTGAGGAGGTCGTGGGTTCGAAATCCGGGTTGAGGCAAACCAATGACTTTACAAAATTAAAACTTGTAGTTATCTAGCATGGAACTTAACTTTAATAGTCAACACGGGCTTTCTCAGAGTCGGGATAATGTGACTGACTGGGATATCGGGCCATGGGGTCAGCTGTAAAATATTCCGATATTCGGCATAGTAGGGGGGAATGCAAATGTTCTATTACTGATCAGCGTACGTGACTAGGCACATGTATGTATCTATATATGTATGGGTTGGTGGTGCCTGAGTGCGATGTAAATAGACATAGTGGTGCTGGCAGGTCTGGGTGTGAGTGCACTCAGGGCCTACCCCCTCTGCTGGGATAGTGATCACCACACTCAAAGGTCAAGGTTGGTGCCTGCAATGGGGCCATACAGCTTGTGGTGGTGGGCAGACCACTGGTATCCATGGGGACCAGGAATGCTGGATCCCTATTGGTAGGACCAAGAATGTTTGTTTCCCATTGGGGGAAAGGGGTGGGGTGATACTCTACAATGAACCCATGTAACCATATAAATAATAAACCAGAGGGCTTGACTCTCTCTTCTGTACACTTTATACTCTTCCATTCACTTTGTCTGTATTGATTTCACCATAGCCTGCCTACACAGCCACAAATTCGAGCCTTAGCCGGTCCGATCTTCCAATGAGGCAGCACTATAAAGTCGACATAAGTGCGCACTGTCACAAGTCAGTATCCGTGCTGATATGACATTAAATGTTGTTAGGGCATTAAAACATAACAAACACATGAGAAGGTAGGTTGGTAGTGAAAATCCTTCAGTCGGATCATTTCTGAGCATCCGTCTCCCGTTTTGGTAGATCGTGGGATTCGAGCCCACGGGTTCGAACGCTGGTCTAGTCAAACCAATGACCTAAACATTGATACTTGTCACTTCCTAGCCATGCGCTCAGCATTAATAGGATAGGAGAAGGCCTGGTTGGCTCAGTGTCAAGATAATGTGACTGAGTCGGACATCAAGTCATGGCGCTAGTGGCTTGATCTCCTAGTGTGGCAGCACAATGAAGTCACTATGAGTGTTCACTGTCACAAGTCGGTACTCGGTATATGACCATAGATGTTGCTAGGACGTAAAACTGAAACAACCATACAATCATTTCTGGAATGATATGTTGGAAGGTCTGTGGAGTATGTGAGCCTAAGAAACGGTGATCTATCTAGACTCTGAGGCATCTTAGTTTTCCTCTGTTGTCTGGCTATTACTAGAAAGATAGCAGAGAGACTTCTTTTCTTCTTTTAGTAAAATGTAGTTTATTCGGTGAATAATGCCTTTTGTCTATGCCAATAGTTGGTATGCAGTTATTGCAGGTATTGCAAGACCTCAGGGAGTTTGACGCCCCTGCCCTGCAAAGTTATAAACCACTGCCTTGTGGTACAGGTTCTTGACAGAACCTTAGGCTAAGGGAGCAAACCCTAAACAGAAAACCATGTCAATGTGGCAGCATTAAAGGTGGTTGATGTATGGAACTCCCAACATCTCCCGACCAGCCACTGCAGGGACAAATAGTGTTGCGTCTGTCTTGACACGTTCTTGCCAGTGTGAAACCTCTATTTGCTCCCCGAGAAAGTGAGGCTGGTAACTTGCAAAAGCCAGCAGCACTTCAACACTGTTGCAGGCACCTTTCATGAAATATACAACCGCACAAGCAACTCTCACAGCAGAGAGCAAAATGGAGAGCGGCAGCCAAGTCATGAAAGCAGTCTTTGTCACATCGTAACCGACAGCATGATGATGATGATGCTGATGTCTGCGCCAGAGCACTGGTCTTCCGGCCGTTCAGTACAATTTGTTGGTCCATAAATTAAACTATCAGTTGCAATAATAACCACATGCAAACCCTGTTTGATAATAAAAGTATTATACATAATATAAATGAACTATTAGTTATAATAGTAACTGCATACAATTCCTGTTCAATAAAAGTATTATGCATTCGGTGAATATCCTTTCCCCTTATATTAGTTCTTTCCACTTCCGCTTTGATCACCACAAAACTAGTAAATTCAAAATGGCTCTATTCAGATGCCGTTGAGTTTGTACCGGTGTCGGATATTGTAAGGGAACACTGATTAATTATCTAATCGCCAAAAAAAAGTTCATAACTTAATGAAGCGTGAAATTGTGAAATTGTGAAAGTTCCATGCAGTTAACTAAAAATCCGGAAGTTGAGATAATGAAACACATTCTTAATGTGTCAATAGGTAATGTTCCTAGAGGGTTCGCTGCTACTTTGCATATTTCCAATTCTAATATTTAAAAAAAGGAAAATTGCTTAAATTGAATTAATAACCATGCGAATGTGCCGCAGTGCAAAATCTAGTAGAAATTAAGACTCTTATATAATCCGATTAGCCAAATTAGGATAAATATTCTGTTGTTAATTAGAGCAGTCACGTGACAGTTTGATTGATTGATGTTGACTCTACGCCATCCCCGCAACATGGGACGGGCAGAGTTAGAAGTGTTTGAATTGTATTCAATCCTGTTGGTATTTAACCATCACTTTGTTCTCAGTGGTGGAGTGGTTAGAGTGTCTGACATTTTCCTATGTCACACTCCTAATCTGAAGGTTGGTGGTTCAATTCCCCGTGCCCCCACCTCCGCTAATTTGGATTTCCACCGCTGTGTATAACTTACAGCGTCATCAAAGGCCGGTTGCTCTCATACCATGTCTATGTCATGTGGGAGGTTAAAAATCCCTTGGGTCGGTAAAAGTGTAGGCCCGGGCTTTCCATCGACAAACTGTCTAGTCAGACTTATCCATGATAGGCAGTATAAATGTTCTTCTTTGTTTTCTTTTTTTTTAAATACAGAAAGAAAGAAGCTCACAATCAAATTATAATTTCAGTTAAAGGAGAATTCCTGGAGCTAAAAGGGCTAAGAAATAAATTGTAGATATTTGGCAAAGGATAGGAAAATATGAGTTATAAAGCAGAGATGATACACTTTGATAAAAGTCACACATTTTGATTATATCGCTCTTGATTTAATTCAAGTTCTATCTATTACAGGTACATGACCCACAGTCTTGAAGATATCCATAAGTACAATTATGGACTATAATTACTAATAGTGTTCATAGTATTGTTGTGGGCGATATGTTTAATTCCCTATGTATGAACACTTGTGGCACACCTTGTATATAGATAAGATATCTATATGTTATCTATACCATATCTATATGGACACCTCATGAGGATGTCATCAGACAGGCTACCAAAGCAGATCCTCTATTCTCAACTGTCTTCTGGTTACAGAAAGAGTGGGCGCCCTCGTCTCCAGTTCAAGGATATGATCAAGAGAAACCTGAAGCTGAGAGCCATTAAGACCGACTCATGGACATCACTCTCACAGCAGAGAGCTAAATGGAGAGCCGCAGTCAAGTAATGAAAGCAGTCTTTGTCGCATCGCGACCGACAGCATGATGATGATGATGATCTATATAATATATCGATATATATATATATATATATATATATATATAATATTTATTTATATACAGTACAACCTCTCTAAATCGACCGACCTTGGGACCGACGTTAAGTGGTCAGTTTAGGGAGGTAGTCGGTTTAGGGAGTTAGAATATGGTTACACTGGTATTGTTTCGGACTCAAATAAAGCGATCGATATAGGGGAGTGGTCGATCTGTGGAGGTGGTTGGCTAGAGAGGCTTTACTGTATGTATTTACATCGACTTCGGGTTATCAAGCGGATGCAGATTTAAACAAAACACAAAAACAAAACAAACATTTACATAAAACTATGACGGCATGGCAAACTATGCTAAACGTCGGTAGTTTTCTAGCCTGTCGATAGGTGGCGTGGCCACGGTGGCACAATGCGGCCAGCCTATCAGTGCGTCGCACGGCGGCCACGTGACCTGTCAGGAGGACCTCCTTCCTTTCAGCGCGTCATGGCGCCAGCGTTTAGCAGCCGGGCAACGCCGGACTACGGCAGGACGGCGCCATTACACCGGGGGAGTGAAGGGAGGAGGCGGGGGAGGGGGATGGGGGGAGGGGGAGGAACAGGGAGGTGACAAGTGAGGGGAACGGGGAGAGGAGGGGAGGGGATGGGAGGGGAGGAGGGGAAGGAGGGGAGAGGGAGGAGGGGTAGGGAGGGGAGGGGGAGGGATGGGAGGGGGGGGAGGAGGGAGGGGGGGAGGGGAACGGGGGAGAGGAGAGGGGAGGAGGGGTGCGGATGGAGGTTGGGAGGGGGGAAGGGGAGCGGAAGGGGAGCGGAAAGGGGGGGGGGGGGAGGAGGGAGGAGGGTAGTGGAGGGAGAGCGGAGAGGGGGGGGGAAGGAGAGGGGGCGAGGAGGGGGCGGGGACTGCAGGGGAAGGGGAGATGGAAGGGGGGTGAGGAATATGGGAGGGAGGGGTACGGGAGGGGGCCGGGAGTGAAGGGGAGGCGGGAAGGGGGAGGAAGGATAGGGGAGGGATAGGGGAGGGAAGGGAAGGGGAGGAGAAGGGAGGGGAGAAGGGAGGCAATCGGGAGTAGGAGGGTGAGTGGGAAGGAGAGGAGGGCAGATGTGGGGAGAAAGGCAGGGACCGGGAAGGGGAATGAGGAAGGAATGAGGCAGGAGTTTCAAGGGGAAGGAAATACAGGAACAGGGAAGGGGGAAAGACAGAGAGGAGCATGAGATTGGGGAGTGGGGGAGGGGGAAGGAGAAATGGAAGGTGGGAGAAGTGAGAGGTGGAGGGTAGGTGGGGAGGCAGGCTTGTGGGAGGGAAAGATGAAGCTGGCAGCGGCAGCGCCTCGCTGTATTTACACAACTGGGCGCTCGCTGCGGTTGGCACGATGCCAACACGTAGTACTGAGCAACAGCCAGTGAGCAATTGTCCTTGACCTTGACCACCTGGTTTCGCCTTGGAATAGAAGGCCATTTCATGGAGGATGGACGCGTGCTCTTCTGTGGCATCCGTGTAGGTGTGAGCGTGCAATTTGGCACCGGGTTATATACAGACTGAGTGATGTGTTTTAGTTGTTGTTTGCTTGCTTTTTTATTGAAACTTTCCATCCTAGAAGCACCTGGTGTAATAATCAGGGCGGATACCTATTTGCAACAGTTGGCATTCATGGTGGTTTTATAGTGCTGCCCGTCTGTGATATACCAGCCCTCCAGCACCATGAACTGATATCCCGCTCCGTCACATTATCCTCACAATGACCCAATCAGTCCTCGTCCTATTCTTGATACTCTGAGTATCAGGTAAGGTAGAACCAATATTAATTGTGCTAAGTAACAGACGACATTTGACTGAAGCATATGACATTCAATTGCAGCAGACAACATTTGACTGAAGCAGAAGGCATTAACTCTAGCAGACGATATTTGACTGTAGCAGACAACATTTGACTGAAGCAGACGATAGTTACCTCTAACAGATATCATTCAATAGCAGCAGACAACATTTGACTGAAGCAGACAAAATTTGATTGATGCAGACAGCATTTGAATATTTTGACTGAAGCAGATGACACTTAGCAGAAGCAGAAGACATTTAGTCGAAGCAGACGGCATTGAACTGCAGCAGATAACATTCAGTTGCAGCAGAAGACATTTAACTGTACCAGATACGAGATTTAGCTGAGGCAGACGACTAAGGTGAATGCTACGCTGACAGTGCTGCGCTCAGTGGTGCGTCGGTTCCCAATACCGGGCGTCTTTAGCGACTATTCATAAATTGACAGCGACTCGCCTTTCGCCTGCTGTACAATATCAATCATGAATGGGATTGACTTTTAAGTGAGGCGCTGCTAGGTTGGTGCTTTTTTTCTTCTTTTTTTTAAAACATTAAATAACACTCAGATGATGGATGGACTATACATACTGAGCGGTCCCTTTTTTGCTTGCTGATGTGTGTGTGTATGTGCGTGTTGCGCTTCACTGCACACCGTATGTCACCCTGGTGGAGGTAGAGGTAGAGATGATGGTAATGTGTACACGACATTATAACAAACCCTTGGCGTATAATTGATGTATACATATTTATAGCTATGTACTCCATTTGACATGGTGGATGCAAGAGAGAGAGGCGCCTAAATTGCCGTCTAACACTGTAAGCTCTATTGAAACGGCAATGAGGAGGGGATATAGATTCCTAAATTGCAGTCTAACACTGGGGACTCTATTAAGGCGATGATGAGCGGGCGATATCAGTTCCTAAATTGGAGTCTAACACTGGAAACTCCACTGAGATGGCGATGAGGAGGGGATATGGGTCCCTAAATTGGAGTCTAACACTGGAAACTCCATTGAGATGGCGATGAGGAAGGGATAGCAGTTCCTAAATTGCAGTCTAACACTGGAAATTTCATTGAGAAGGATATGAGGAGGGGATATGGGTTCCTAAATTGAAGTCTAACATGGGAAGCTCCATTGAGAAGGCGGTGAAAGGAGTTGGATTCCTAAATTGAAATTTAACATTGAAAACTCCGTTGAAAAGGAACTGATAGGAGTGGAGTCCCTAAATTGCAGTTCAACATTAGAAGCTCTATTTAAAATGTGATGAGTGGATTTGGGTTCCTCAAGTACAGTTCAATATTGGAAGCTCAATTGAGAAGGTGGTAAATGGACCTGGGTTCCTAAATTGATATCCAACATTGGACGTGTCACTGATAAATCAATCAATGGATATGGGCGCCTATATCGCTGCCTAAAAATGGACCTTCCATTTAGAATATATAGGAGGTGGGAAAGTGGCTACGCTGAAGCTTAACATCCTATGCTCCATTGAGAAAGTAGTAATGGGATGTGGTTTCCTAAATTGGAGTTTAAGCCTGAAGCCGCCAGTAGTAGGTCGTGGGGGAAGGTGGAGTGCCTAAATTGCAGTATAACCTCAGAGGTTCCATTGAGAAGACGTTGAGAGGAAGTGGTCACCTAAATCGCGGTCCAATATTGAAAGCTCTATTGAGAATGAGGTCAGGGGCCGGTGGGTACCTACATTGCAGTCTAACATTGGGAGCTCCATTGAGGAGCTTGTTCCTGACAAATGCATCAGCAAGCAGACCACTCGGTTTAACTGCACCCTGGAGGGACCCGAGGTAGAAGGCTGCCAGCAACCCCTTTAGGCATTTTCACAAACAGGAGGAGTGGGTGTTGGAGGGGGCGGGGTTCATGGTGGAGGGAGTGTGGGATGAGGAGAGTGCATTTAGAAAATAATCGCCACATAATACGCATGCTCCTTAAAGTTGCATAGTCCGATGGTTTTAAGTTTCTGTGATATTCTGAGATAAATATATTAGGTTGGTAATTCAGGTCACAACACGGGAATACTGAGTATGAGATTTTATTTAGTCTAAGTTAGGAGGAAACACAGGTCAAGGTAATGCGGTGCAAGGGTGAAGGTCAAATGAGGGTAGCAAGTTTGAGTCTCTGTGGGAACTGGGCACTCAACCCTATTGAGTCAATGTCTTAAAGTCGGGTCGGGTGGGTCAGTGAGAAAAAGCGGGTGGTGTTGTCGGGCCAGCGTCTGGTGGTGAAGTGCCGTCGGTGGGGGTGGCGGGCCGGAAGTGACATCAGAGGGGGGAGGCCTGGGTAAAAGCGGCGGCTACCAGCGCACAGGCGCGGGGGTGCCACCTGAGTCACTTTCCGGCCGCCTATATTTAAAAAGGGGAACTAAAAGGTATAGGTCGGAGTGGAGAGTGGTGGGATCCCTGCCGTCCCGTCTCGGTCCTGAACTACCCATGTTGCCTATGCAACCTACCCAATCTACCTTACATTAGTTTGAACTAAATTTGATTTTAAATGACTAATTTTTATTTAGATATTTGAAGTGCAAGGATACAACATTTATTTTGGCATGCATGCCAAAACTCTCATACCATCTGCTTCTGCAGTAACATTTTCTATTACATTGACTCTGTATCCCCTTCTGTGTGGCGGCAAATGTTTGATACATGCACTAGTATCTAAGTTGGACATATATAATTAAATCTAGATAAGTGGTTTCATTTTTTTAATTTGATGTTTTCATGGGACTATGCATGCACCTTTAGCTGGTAGCAACATCGTCTATGTGTTCTTACTATGTGATGTTTTATAACCAAATACCCATGTGTGAGTATCACTATAAATATATAAGACATTCCACATCGGATATATATAGACCTCTCTATATATATTTAATGGTGCTCGCTCTTTTATCATATTACCGTTAGATACACATTGTACAGATACTGGTGGCTCAGTGGCAAGAACAGACAAACACTTGCAGAGGATACCAGCCAGTATCCATTTTAGTCCACTTTGCTGTATACGCAGTAATATAACACGGACAGACGCTCCTCACAGAAAGCTAGTCAGTTTACAAGGAAATGAACAACCAAGGCAGTGATCAAATAATCAACATTCATAAGCTTCAATCTCATATGAGATGGAACGACCATGATGGGCAAACAGGATCTATGGTGTGGGAAGGTGCACTCTATATACATGGTTAAGGGCAGCAGCAAGCGGGAAGGAAATGAACTAAAATCACTCTGAACTTCGTCATGGTTAAGGTGGGAAAGGCAGTCCCGTAAGTTGCCCAACTTGCAAAGCCAAAAATCACCTGACATCAATACCACTTCATATATATATATCCTCCGGTGCGACTGACACAGGTCTACATCCGGTGGAGGCGAGGAGGTAAGGTGGAGCCACCAGTACAGTGTTGGTCTTAAGGAGTATAACAAATAATAATAATAATTAACCCTTACATATCTTTATACTCGCATAATTCGTTATACATCACATATATATATATGTCGTAGTCCGCAATGAGTCACAGTACCACATGATGGTTGTGGCAATTATGCAGACCCCTGTTTGCTAAGAAGTAGCAACAGGTTGTAAAATTCTCCGATTAAGTATGTAGTGGATATCGGTATGGCTGAATGGGAAACAGTACTCCCTATATAATGCTCGCACCTGGTGAGGGAAGAGGTACACATTTAATCAGGATTCCTCCCCCTTATCTCGCCCAGCCATATGGTCACCGCATGCTATGTGGTAATCCTACGATAGCTGAGTAGTGGCCAGGTCTGGGTAGGAGGGAGGTGGTCATGAAGGGAGCCAATGAGGAGCTATGTCATGGAGAAATCATGCGGGCTAGGAATGACTGGGTTGCATGAGTGTAATAGCCAATAAGGAGGCCAATATCATCCACACTTGTATGTATCAAAAAACATATATAACTGAATAAAAATAAGCATTCAGGAGCATATCTTCTCTTCTGATTCTGGCTGGTGCTGAACTCGGATCACATGTTGTGTTGCATGTTCTGTCTACTATGGGGTAAGCTCTAATGTATAATTCATAGAAGATAGAAAGGAGGGAAGGGGAGTTATGAACCATAGACCGGAAGTGAGTATCGGGGCATTACCAGAGAGCGTGTATATAAACAGATGAGAGGGACAACTCCCATACTAGACCGTGTAACAGCTGCCGACTGTGGCGCTCCAAGTGGTGGTTGTTGAACAGTTTACGCATATGGGCAAACTCAAGGCATTGTCAATGGTCGTGTGCAATCTTGCTACAGAAAAAGTGAAATATCTCTAAAACTACACCACCTAGAAGCAAATCGCATGGTACACATATAGAAAACATGTTTACCGAAAGGATTATATTAAATTTATAAGGTTACAGTTCTGGATTTCTATTAATTTTGAATAAAATAAACATTTTGCACTGCACGTACGGCAAACTCAATGCATTGTCAATGGTCGTGTGCAATCTTCCTACAGAAAAAGTGAAATATCTCTAAAACTACACCAAATAGAAACAAGCCGCTTAGTACACATATAGAAAACATGTTTACCAACAAGATTATATTGAATTTATAAGGTTAGGGTTCTGGATTTCTATTAATCTTTTAAGAAAATTAATGGTTTGCACTGCGCATACCGGCAAACTCAAGGCTTGTTCAACAATAACCGCCAGGATCGCCACTGCAGCCTGTGTTACATATTTTCGCGGGAGTTGTCCCTCTCATCTGTCTATATACACGCTCTCTGGCATTACAGCCCTTCTGGCAGTACACCCAATGACATGGGAGGTCATAATGCAAAGAGCCATGACTCTGTGTGCCACCTAGCAGGATTGGCCATCAATAACTTTCGAAACCCCACATAAATGCGGGGGCCCGCCAAAATAGGATTTCATAAGGTGGCAGCACACTGGCAGGAAGTGTCTCTGGGAGGGACTGTTCCGCGCATTTGCTAGCAGCCACCCGCATGGATATATCTATAGTAATAACCACGGTATCACTGTGTAATAATTGTGGAGGTATCATTAGTCACCATTCCCACTGTCTTGTAGCGCTGCCTTGGGAGGTCTTTCCGACATATGCAATATTAGTATCAGCATCTTCCTGCTGGAACTCCCAGACAGCATTCGCTCTGGGAATATAAGGGTTCAGTCGCAAAAAAACACGAAAAATCAATTTTAGTGGTTTTCTGTCAAATAGAATTTACTGTTGCCGCGTTTTCGCATTTCGTACTGGGTAGAACATTATATAGGGGATGCGGCAGCTTCTGTGAACAAAATGAATTTGAGTCTGACTATTGGAATGATGACGGCTTCAGCTCAAACATGGTACTTTTGGTATTCAAGGTTTCATTTCGGCCCAGATGACGCTTGTCACTTTTTGCGCCTGAACCGTTCGTACATATCATATTGATATACAGGTACAAGGAGAAGAAATTAAAATTCTTTAACTACAACATCGTGCCAGGTTAACTTGCTTAAGAATAAGATCCCTTCTTGCTGTATCTTTTGTGTGTGTGTTGTGCTATATTCGTTGATTAAGCAAGGACAATTTCAATCACAGACTAATTACTCTTCCTCTGTAGCCCACTCCTTTCCCAGTCCGTGCTGGTAGATCGTGGGGTCGTGGGTTCGAACCCCAGTCCAGTCAAACCAATGACTTAAACATTGATACTTGTTGCTTCCTAGCCAGGCGCTCGGCATTATTAGGACAGGGCAAGGACTGGTGTGCTCAGTGTCAGGATAATGTGACTGAGTGGGATACCAGGTCATGGTGCTGGCAGCCTGGTTTCCCAGTGGGACAGGACTATAAAGTCACCATGAGTGCGCACTGTCACAAGTCGGTACCCATATGACCTTAGATGTTCCTAGGATGTAAAACAACAACAAACAAACAAACCTTTCCCAGTCCTATTGAAGCCAATCGTCAGGCTAGATATCGACAAGTATCCATTTTTAAGTTGGTTGGTTGATTGTTGGAGTTTAAGTCATGTCAACATCTGAGCTCATATCAGGACGGGCACTGACTTGTGCCAGTGCACATTCAAGGTGACTTTATAGTGCTGCCCCAGTCACTGCCCTATCCTAAAAATACTGAGCGCCTGGCTACAAAGGGACAAGTATCAATATTTAAGTCATTGGTATGGCTCGGCCATGGGGTTAGTTTGAATAACACAACCTGCCCCATGGGGAGTAGGCACTCAACTCAGTTAGTCATCCCGTCTAGGCTATGTAATACACGGAATCCCCACCATTCATACAAGGCAACGTGCAGGGGACACACCTTGGACATTGAGGACATCCCCTTAGTAGGATAAACTTCTCTGTTGGAAGGGGATTGTAGAGGATGGAGGTAGCAGGCGAACAAAATGTGTAAAAGCCTTTCCATGGAAACAGGAGGGTGCGTGTCCTTTGACCCTACACACATCAGTCCGTGTACCACAACGCTCCGTACTTCCTGCTAGCCTCCATTTCCGGTTGAGTCGAGTTAGCATTGGGCCCCGTTGTCGTAATGATTTGCCGAGTGAAATTACAAAGCTTTTTCTCTTTATATATATATTTATTAGTTTGCAATGACCTTTCAGGCAAGAAGCTGCATATGCAGCTAGGCGTGGGTACGGTTTGTTTGTGTGTTGTTTTACGTCCTAGCAACATCTAAGGTCATATCAGGACGGGTACCGACTTGTGACAGTACGCACTCATGGCAATTTTATAGTGCTACCACACTGGGAGACCAGGCCGCCAGCACCATGGCCTGATATCCCACTCAGTCAGATTATCCTGGCACTGAGCTAACCAGTCCTTGACCTCTCCTAATAATGCCGAGCACCTGGCTAGGAAGCGACAAGTATACATTCTTAAGTCATTGGTTTGACTCCACCAGGGTTCGAACCCACGATCCCACGGTCTACCAACACGGGAGACGGACGCTCTAACACATTCGGTCCATGGGTACGGTGATTGCATCAGGGAGTCTAGGTGGTGTGATGGTTAGCACAATGGTCCAGAATGCAAGAGGTGTGGGTTCGATTTCCGATGTAGGCGCGATCATTCCATCATACTGGTTTCCATAACCAGGATCCTGTACAAGCTCCGTGATGGTGTATGGTTCTTAAACCTACTCTGTGTATTTATAAATGTATGTATGTGTGTTTGTTTGTTGTTGTTTTACGTCCTAGCAACATCTAAGGTCATATCAGGATGGGCCCCGACTTGTGACAGTGAGCACTCATGGAGACTTTATAGTGCTGTCCCACTGGGAAACCAGGCCACCGTCACCATGACCTGATATCCCACACAGCAACATTATACTGACACTGAGCCAACCAGTCGCTGCCCTATCCTATTTATGCATATGGCTAGGAAGCAACAAGTATCAATTTTTAAGTTATTGGTTTGACTTGACCAGGGTTCGAACACACGACCCCACGAACTGTATGTATGTGCATTCCCTGTATGTATCTAATTGAAAGCATTAAGTGACCATTTAAAAGAGTTACAATTCCAGGGGGATGACTGTAGTAGTTTGCACTAAAATCTCAGGTAAGGAGCCACATAGGGTGGTGACATCAGGGAGCCTAGGTGTTGTAATGGTTAGGACCCTGGCCTGGAATAGATAAGATGTGGGTTCGATTCACTCTCTCAGCGCAATATTTCCCATTGTCATCATACCCACAATAAATATAATTCATGTTAAATTGTGGGCGCATTATTAAGAGGGTTCCACTGTATATTGATATAATATATCTTGCATATTTTATTTCGGTCAACATTTTTGGAACAGAGCCCTTAGCTAGGTTTACTCCCATATATCCAAATTACATATTTGTGCCCTTATTAAACATCCATAGCTTCCTAAATAAAAAAAGGAATATGAACTCAATCTAATAGAGCCTGCCACTGCTGCCACCCATACACAAAGAAAGTTTGTTTTATTTAACAACGCCTCGACAGCACATTGATTTTTATCATCGGTTATTGGACATCAAACATATGGTCATTCTGCCATATTTCTTTGGAGGAAACACGCTGCGACCACATAGGCTACTATAAGGGATCTTGTATATGCACTTCCGCACAGACAGGACAGCACATATCACATCATTTAATGAACCAGTTGTGCCAGTCATACAAACCCATGATGTTCAGCATTTCAGTGTGCACACCGAAAGTATTGTTCACGATTCACTTCAAGTATTGCCAACAATACCCATGGTGACCCCAAACTAAAATAAAGTAGACAATAACGATGAATATATAACTCAAAGCCATCAGGTTATGCACTTTTTATCTTCTGTGCTTTTATTTGCTAGTATATTTTTAGAGGTATATTTGTCAGGAAAGGTGGTTTACCTTTGAAAGAGCTGCAGGTGTGACACACCCTTTTGGTTGGTTTCCTGTTCCAGCTTAAATCCATTCATTCTTTGGTGCCTTTCGAATATGGATCAGCTTGTAATAATAATGGGGGCTATACTATATTAATTTTGTTTAAATAGGGTGGACAATCAAAGCGATCAGATTACACAACTTTACTCTGGTCTGCGTTAATTTGCTAATAGACTTTTAAAGGACTTTTCGTATGAAAAGGTGGCTTATATTTAATGACGCTCTCGTCTGACGCGCTGGCCTGGCCCCCTTTGCTGGGTTTCCTGTTCCCATTCAAATTCATGCACCCTTTGATGACATTTCCGGATGTGGATCAGCTTGTAATACAACCCCAAGAGCAGCATACCGAGGACGATCCAACTTCAGGCCCACTCCACAATTTGAGTTCCAGAGCCGGCACTACCCCTTTGGGGACTTCCGCTTTCAGTTCACGGAGCTTTCCATCCCTCAACTACCAATGCACCCTCCGCCCACCCACCCACCCCACACGCCCCCGCCCCCGGTCCTGTATGCTGCTGGGGGCCGGCAACGCTCAATACCCCCCCCCCCCCGCATCCCCCTACCCCCTCCCCCCTAGGAGGCAGCGCTAAATGCCCATGGGAGACGCGGGGGCACGGGGGCAGTGTAAGGAGTAGCGGGCGACCGGCAGTTCACATCAGGTACACGTGTGTACCTTGTGTGCCGCCGCAAATTGACATGGCGAAATCATTTGCAGTCTATACTGCCAGCCATTTTCTGTGGGTTTTTTTTTGCGTCTCTTTTTTGTGTGCAAGTCACCGTATGTCTGTACAGTTCTACTCCCTTCTCCTCACCCATCTCCATCCACCCCCCTCCCTGCACAGCACCTCCCCCCCCCCTTCCCTTCCCATCCCATCCCATCCCCAGACCCGGAAATGACGACTGTGAGACGCGGGGAGCGGGGATGGAGGAAGGGGGATGTCACGTGACCATATGTTCAAACGCCACAGTCAGTCGTCGTAGGGAGCATTCCCTTATTCAAACAGCAGCGTTGATGTAATTATTAGCACGCACGGCTATATTTAAACAGCACAATAGATATGACCTGGAGTTCTCCATTCAAACACTGGAGCATGCATTGTATATTCATCAGGAGGATGCCTTCATTCAAACACTGGACCGTTGTGTGTTTATTAGGAGCTTGCCCTCATTCAAACACAGCCGCATATCTGACACAAACATAACGGATCTTTTAAGCATGCTGGTGAGCCCCTCTTTACAGATACCAGGGATTAATATTCACTAATTAACCTTCCCAAAATCGCTAGGAATCAGCATATATATATATTATAACAATTGGTTAGTTTGAATCATATTCTTATATGTTGTAAGAACATAACACTCAAACAAGAAAGTATTCGTTGTGGGTGATAATACAGTCATAACAAGTATATTTGAAACCGGACTTCACTTCCGCCATTTTCCCCCCGCGATTCCATGACAGTGCTAAGTCTATCGGAGAAGATCCGCGTTTTTGTGGAAATTCACCATCGGTGTAATAATAACCTTGGCTTAAATTGCGCCATTTTAGCCGGAGGCCACTTTCATCCGTGTTCATTACTATGTAGTGATGATGTCCAATCGATAGGTAGGTAGATGTCTGTGGCTTGAATATGAAGGGTGCTGGAGTGACGGTGGGAGTGGGGTTACAGTGGGTAGGGAGGGGTGGGGTGGGGGTGGGGAGTCCCCTGGGGAATGTCCGGAACCCTGGAGGAGGCACAGGCCGGGCAGGTCAATTGGTCCCCCGAGGTATATCTAGCTTCCTAATGAGTCTTCCTATTTCAGACATATTTCACAATTAGGCCAATGGGGCCCATTTACAAACAAACCCCACCCATCTTCTCCTCATCCCATCCCCACCCTCACCCGTCCTCCTCACTCCCTCGCACACTCTGTCTTTCCCACTCACTCTCTCTTCTTCCATCTATGGCTCCCCCTGTCTCCGTCTATCCTTGCCCCTCTCTTTCTCCCCACCTGACTCCCTCTCTCTCATTCACACTCCATCTCTCTTTCCCTCTCCCTTTCCCTCATCTCCATCTCGCTCTGCTCCCCTCTCTTTCTCCCTAGTTCCTACTCTCTCCCTCGCTCTCTTGCTCCCTCTCTCTCCTACCATCTCCCCCTCTCCGTGTCTCTCTCCTTCCCCCTCTCTGTCTCCCTCTCACCCCCTCTACCTTTCTCCCCGCCACTCTCTCCTTCCCTCGTACTCTCTCTACGTCTGTCTTTCGCAAAGTCTGTAATATGACCGGCCAGCTAGTCGGTACCGCCCCGCAAGTCGGTACCACCACGCAAATCGGTACCACCACGCAAATTGGTACCGTCACGCAGATCGGTACCACCACGCAAATCGGGACCACATGACCTTGGATATTGGGGAGGGAGGAGATGAAGTCTAATTATAGAACCTAGTCTATGTCATTGAGAGAATATTATTAGTGATGAATGATACTGTTGTGGGGGTGATGAACATGGGAAATATTGTGCCTAGAGTGGGACTCGAACCCACATCTCTTTGCATTCCGGGCCAGTGTGTTAAGCATTACACCACCTAGGCTCCCTGATATCAACACACTACCCACGCCTACCTGTCTATGCAGCTCCTTGCCTGAGAGGTCAGTGCAGACTACTACACTCGTCCCCCTGGAATTGTAAATCTTTTAATACTTACAATTACATACATACAGGCAAAACACTTACATACACACACAGGGCAGGTTCAACAACTATACAACACGTAGCTTGTACAGGATCATGGTCACGGCAACGAGTGTTGTTGGGGTGATGAAAATGGGAAATATTGTGCCTAGAGCAGGACTCAAACCCACATCTCTTTGCATTTCGGGCCAGTGTGCTAACCATTACCCCACCTAGGCTCCCTGATATCAACACACTAGCCACGCATACCTGTCTATGCGGCTCCTTGCCTGAGAGGTCAGTGCAGACTACTACAATACTAATACAATAAATAGCCACAGGTTGACAACACAGACCCTGAAACCATGGTTGAGCTCTAAATTAATTAATCTATTCAGTTAGATTGTAGTTATATATAACACCTGTTCCCTCTACATTAATCATGTGTTAGTCTTTAGTAATACACCATTATTGTTAACTGATTGAAAGCCTTTCCAACGTAACAAACAGCTTCATTTCATAGCCGGTGTCAGGAAATAGAAACACCCCTTCAAAACTTACTATCCGCCAGCGAATATATTTAAAAAAAATAATATCCCATTGAAATAGAATCACCCTGACCCATGCAATTCAGATCAGAATAAAATAGAGGGTGTGGGAGGAGTAGGGTGGAGGTTGGAGGGGGGAGGGGAGGGAAGGAGGTTGATGGTTTATGTAGAACGGAGAGAGGGAAGTGGAGGAGGTGAGGATGGAGGTGGGAGGGGCTGGGAAGTGAGGGGAGGAGGGTAGGTGAAGTGAGGGAAGGAGGGAGGTGGACAGAGGAGACGAGGGACGTGGAGCCAGAGGAAGCGGTAGGAAGAGGGGAGGGGAGAGGGAACGAGTGGAATGGGAAGGGAGGGGAGGGGGTGAATTATTTATAAATACAATCTTCATGGGGCGATTTTATTTTCAATAGAATCACCGGGGGGGGGGCACTTTTGAGGGGGCGATTCTATTTCGTGACACCGGCAGACTAGCTGTCTGGCACTGACAAAATATATCACCAGATGAATAACACACACAACCTTTACGAACACAAATCTGTTAATTATGCACAAATATAATAGTTGACAGTACATGTTCAATATCCCCGTCCTGATATGACCTTAGATGTTGATAGGACGTAAAACAAACAAAGAAACAAACGCATGCTCTATATTGTTACTGCGTGTAGTCCACACATGTAGTTAACACATGTATATTCTACACACAGACGACGTGGGCTGATGCTATAAATAGAACAATGCTATGTGGGGGGGGGCCTTATTTATGCACACCATGCCTAACCAGACCTTTAGAGCCCTCCACTGATAGACTCATCAATCTCCCCCCCCCGCCCCCCCTCTCACCACCCACCCCATCTAATTACCATCCTATATAACTACCCCCCCCCAACTCTCACCCCCCTTGCTTGCAACCACAACCAGCTAATTACCATCCTATATAACTACCCCCCATCACTCCCCCCCCCCCGCTCTTGCTTCCAACCACCGTATCCTGCCAACAGTATATCACCTACAACCCTTTGCTCTGATCACCACGGTATAATTCTCATCAGCGTCCAGAATCCCATCTTGCTAAAAGTCCATCTAATCAACCAGGAGCGTCGCTGATTAGCAGACTACAACTCGGACCAACCTAGTTAACTATTAGAATAATCTGCCATTCCTACCTCTCAGTACCCCAATAACTATTGTCGTGGGGGTGATGAAAATGGGAAATATTACACCTAGTGCGGGACTCGAACCCACATCTCTTTGCATTCCGGGCCAGTATTCTAAACATTACACCACCTAGGCTCCCTGATATCACCATACTACCCACGCCTACCTGTCTATGTGGTTACTTGCCTGAGAGGTCAGTGGAGACTACTACACTTGTCCCCCTGGAATTGTGAGTTTTTTAATGCTTAAAATTACATACATACAGGCAATGCATTTACACATACATACACAGGGTAGGTTCAACAACTATACAGCGTTTAGCATGTATAGGATCATGGTCACGGCAACCAGTGTTGTGGGGGTGATGTAAATGGGAAATATTGTGCCTAAAGCGGTACTCGAACCCACATCTCTTTGCATTCCGGGCCAGTGTACTAACAATTACACCACCTAGGCTCCCTGATATCACCATGCTACCCACGCCTACCTGTCTATGTGGTTACTTGCCTGAGAGGTAAGTGCAGACTACTACACTATCATCAGCGTTCAGCATTGCTCCGATAGGGAAAGGAGCAGTGGAATGAGGAAGACCAATAATAGTCTGCCATTGGAATTTCCCCTGCTTAATCAAGAAACAACGCATTAAATGACTGAATGGTCCGGTATTCCAGTGGGGCAGCACTATAAATTCGTCAAGAGTGGGGGTGGGGTCTGCTCTAGGCACAACACTTCCCTTTTTCATCACCCCTATGACACTGGTTGCCGGAAGGTAGATCCTGTACAAGCTATGCCCTGTATGGTTGTTGAATCTACCTTATGTATACGGTGAGTCAGGATCACGAAAAGAGGCCAATTGGGGGAAGTTGTCGGCGTCGATCATTGGATGTCGGCGTCGAACAGTATAATTATAGTTTAGCATTGACAGAGGTATTGGAAAGTCCTTAAATTTATCCTGAATGTAAAGGTAGAGAAAACACAACAACCTTATTTGTTTCTAGGATAATTTAATATAAAACAAAGAAATGCACTACACTTTAAGAATTGCGACGCCGACATCTGTTAAAGTTGTCGGCATCGAGCATTGGATGTCGGCGTCGATCGGCATACTTATAGTTTAGCATTGACAGAGGTGTTGCAAAGTCCTTAAATTTATCCTGAATGTAAAGGTAGAGAAAACACAACAACCTTATTTGTTTCTAGGATAATTTAATATAAAACAAAGAAATGCACTACATTTTAAGAATTGCGATGCCAACATCTTAAATAAACCACCAATTGGCCCATTTTCGTGAGGCTGACTCATGTATATAAATGCAAATGCATTGCGTGTATGTATGTAGTTGTAAGGAGTAAATGACTTGTGGACATAAACCATTTAAGAGACTTACAATTCCATGGTTGAGTGTCGTAATCTGCACTGACCTCTCTGACAAGGAGCTACATAGACAAGTAGGCATGGATAGGTTAATTGCATTAGGGAGTCTAGGTAGTGTAATGATTAGCCCGCTAGCACCGGAATCTCAACAAATGTGGGTTCAAATCCTCCCTTTTGGCGCAATATATCCCATTTTCATCAGCCTCCCCCCCCCCACACTCCGCGACAATATCTTTGTTCAATGTCAAGAGGATCGGCTTCTGTATGTATGAGTGTAGTTATTACATTTTTTTAAAGAAATTCAGAAGATTTAAATCAAATTGGATTAGCGCTGCTCAGCGGTGACAACAAGTTTTAACACACTTATCTGTTATGATCAGGGTAAATAAATTCATTACTAAAACAAAAAAAAGTATACAAATGTGTACTTAGTATACAAATGCAGGCGAGTCCCTAGAAACATAATACAAATGTTAACAGTTCACTGCTGAAAAAGTTCCGCCAGATTTATTTCAATGCAAAGCGGATGGTGAAATGGGGGGAATGGGAGGTGAGGGGGGGGGGGGGGGAGTGGCGAGTAAGGGCGAGAAGGGAGAAGGGAGGAGAGAGAGAAGGAGGAAGTGACAGAGCAGACGACATAATGCACACTATGCTTCCTAATGGCTTCCCCTTCCGGTGCAACCAAAGCGGTTGCCGGGAACTCTTCTGTCGATGTCAGACTTACCGAACGCATCGATTGCACGCGCCGGGCTCCACTCCCACCCATCCCCATCCCCATCCCCTCTTACGCATATCATCCACTCGATGCATCGATTAGGCCTACTCGACTACACAAGCCAATCGCCGGCTCAGCCATGGTCACGTGACGCTATCTCGGCGCCCTCACGTGACGTGGAATTTATGCCTCGTCGCAGAGTCCACCTAGCGGCGGTGGCCCGAAGCATCGTCTCAATTACCGGTAGTGATTAACCGTCTGACTTCCCGCCCACCCGCCCACTCATCCACCCACTCATCCACCCACCCATCCCAAACTCCAACCTATCCGCCATCTACCCAGCAAAGCAGAGGAATATATTGACAGGCGGGATGTATTAAATTCCATCATGTCTATCGGACAGAAAATAAGAAAAGCCAGTCAATAATAGAAAAATACCGTGGGGGTGAGGAAAATGGGAAATATTGCGATTCAAACCGACAATTACGGGGCTAAGATGCTAATGACTACACTAGCTAGGTTAGTTGATCCAATTACCATATCCACGCCTACCTGTCCATGTGACTACTTGCCTGAGAGGTTAGTGAAGGGAAGGAAGGACAGGGGGAAAGGGGGGAAGGGTTCCAGGATGGTGGGAAGTGAGGAGATGTGGACGGGGAAGAGGAAGGTAGGGACACTTATGCAGGCGGAAGGGAGTGGAGGGATAGAGGGTAGGGAAGGACAGGAGGGAAGGAGTGGCGGGAAGGACGGGGGGGAGGGAAACGGAGGAGGCGAAGGAGAGGAGGGGAGGGATGGGGAGCGGAGGAGGGAAGGGAAGAGGAGGGGAGGGGACGGGAGGGAAGGGGGGGAAGGGAGAGGAGGGAAGGGAGGGAGGGAGGGAAGGAGGGGAGGGAGGAGGGGAAGGAAAGATAGGAGGGGAGGGGAAGGAGGAGAGGGAAGGACGAGAGGGGAAGGAGAGGAGGGGGAGGAGGGGAGGCGGAGGAGGGGAGGGAAGGAGAGGGAGGGAAGGAAGGGGAGGGGAAGGAGCCGGAGGCGAAGGAGGGGAGGAAAGGCGGGGAGGGGAGGGGAGGAGGGAAGGGAAGGAAGGGAGGGAAGGAGAGGAGGGAAGGAGGGGAGGGAAGGATGGGAGGGAGGGAAGGAGGGAAGGGCATGAGGGAAGGGAATAAGGGGAGGGGAGGGGGGAAGGGAAGGATGGGAGGGAATGAGGGGAGGACAGGAGGGGAGGGAAGGGAAGGAGGGGAGGGAAGGAGGGGAGGCGGGACTGGAGTGAAGGAAGGACATGCATGAGGGAAGAAGGCTGGGAACAGAGGATGGGGCGAAGGTACTAGGACTGGGAGATGGCGTCAATCAGGGAAATGGGATCAAGAAAGAGGGAGAGAAAGAAATAGAGAAAGAGAGAGATAGAGAGAGATAACGAGGGAGAGAGAGACAGACAGGGACATGGTGAGATAAATAGGGAGTGAGAAAGAGAGAGAGCAGAGAGAGACAGAGAGGAAGAGGCAGGGAGGAAGGGAACATACACGTGTGGGATGCCGAGTCAATCATAGAGGAAGAGGGAGGAAGGAAAGGAATATAACTGGGAGGCCGAATCAATCATGGCACTGGAGAAAGAGGGAGAAGTGAAAAGAGGAAAATAATGTAATGTTTAAACCATAACAATTTCCAAATAGTATCTGGAAGCAACACATACCACGATCAGTAGGAATAACAGTCGATAGCCATCAGTAAAAAAACTATGTTTTTTTGGTACATTAGTTGTTTAAGCAGGGGAAATTTCAGTCACAGGCGATTGGTCTTCCTCATTCCACTGCTCCTTGCCCTATCCTAATAATGCCCAGCGCCTGGTTAAGAAGCGACAAGTATCAATTCTTAAGTCATTGGTTTGACTCGACCAGGATTCGAACCCATGACCCCATGATCTACCACACGGGAGACAGACGCTCTAACTCATTTGGCTATCCCGTCTGGTTTCAGGTCAACTGTGAGCCGGCTAATCCAAACATTGCTGGCTTGATCCCCGTAATGCGGAGAGAAAAAAAAGGAAATGAAGGAACATGTTGTGCAGAATGTTTTATGAGGTTATTAATTTGACTTGATGGCACCGGATGGTGCAGTGGGGTGAGGTGGGGGGGGGGGAGGAGTGTGGAGGTTGGGTGTCCGGGGTGGAGGTAGGGGAAGAGCGGCGATAGGAGAGTGGTGGGGTGGTGGTAGCGGTGTGATAAGGATGTGGGTGGTGGAGAGATTGGGGTGGGGGTAATAAGGGTGGAGTTGGGAGAAGGGTGGGGCCGGGTGGGATAGGGGTGGGGTTGGGGTTATAAGGATGTGGGTGGGGGTGGGGTTGGGGGTGATATGGGTGGGGTGGCGTAATAAGTGTGGGGAGGGGGTGGGACTGGATAGAGGTGTAATATGGGTTGAGGTGAGGAGAGGTTGGGGGTGGGGTGGGCTGGGAGAGGGGTGGGGGTGTGAGAGGTGTCGGGGTGGAAGAGGGATGAGGGTGCTGGAGGATACTAGGTTGGGGTGGGTGGTGATTGGTTGAGGCAATCTCTCTGAGAATGATGTGGTGAGTGTTGGTGGAAGCTTTAAGAGAATGTGTATTGTGCTGATGTACTGGGTTACTTACCAGCAACTTTCTAAAATGGCGGTCGGGGGCTAGTCTGTATATATCGTTGGTATCACGGACATTAAGACCGACTCATGGACATCACTCTCACAGCAGAGAGCTAAATGGAGAGCGGCAGTCAAGTAATGAAAGCAGTCTTTGTCGCATCGCGACCGACAGCATGATGATCACGGAGTAAACAATATTACTTCTGTGTTGATGTTAGACGTAGTAGACTTGGACGATGTGTCGATGTCAGGTTTATGTTATGGAGATGTTTTGTTGACGTCAGATTTAAGGAACTGGGTGGTTGTGTTGAGTTTAAATGTTAAATACTCAGATTTTGTGTTGATGTCTGATTTAAGGTGTAGAAAGATATACGTATGAAGAGAGAGCCGGGAGACCGTTGGAGTCGGTTCCCCGGCGGCGGGAAGCAGAGACTGTCCAGTTACAGCAGAGAGTGTCCAGTTACAGCAGAGAGTGTCCAGTTACATCAGAGAGTATCCAGTTACAGCAGAGAGTGTCTAGTTACAGCAGATAGTGTCCAATTACAGGAGATAGTGTCCAGTTACATTTCAGAGTGTCCACTTACAGGAGATAGTGTCCAGTTACATTAGAGAGTATCCAGTTACAGTAGAGTGTATGGTTACATCAGAGAGTATCTAGTTACAGCAGAGTGTCCAGTTACATCAGCAGAGTGTCCAGTTACAGCAGCAGAGTGTCTAGTTACAGCAGAGAGTGCCCAGTTACAGCAAAGAGTGTCCAGTTACAGGGAGGCCTGCAGAGGATAACAGGTGATGGGAAGCGAGAGGTGCCCAGGCAGGGACACCGAAAGACATCAGGGACTATTCTTTATTTATATATACACATAATAAAGTATATAGCACATATATATGCAGATTTAAAGGCGCGAGTATGTAACCTTGGCATCAAATTTAAGGTGATGGGATTATACGTGTGTTGCTTATGCGCTAGCAACATCTAAGGTCATATAGTAACATCTAAGGTCATATAGCAACATCTAAGGTAATAAACCTGATTTATTTTAAGGAAGGAAAAGTGTGTTATGCTGATAACACACCCACTTGGCAGTCGAACTGCAATTGCTCAACAAGCTTACACCCTCCTGGTGTCCACTCCCCCTCCCCCCCCTTCCTTCTCCCTACCCCTCCCGCCTTCCTCCAACACCCCCTCTACTCCCCCCTCTCTTCCCTACCCCTACCCTTCTCCCCATCCCAATACTCCTCTCTACCCTACCCCTACACCTCTCTCCCACCTCTTCCCCTTTTCCCTCCTCCTCTCCCCTACCACAGGCCCCTCTCCCTAACATCTCTCTCCCCTCCCCCTATCCCCATCCCTCCCTCTCTCCCCTCCCTCCCCCCCCTCCCCTCTTCCCTACCCGAGTTCCTCTTGCCCTACCCTCTCTCTCCCTCCCCCCTATCTCCGACCTTCCTTCTCTCCCCTCCCTCCCACTCTTCCTCTTTCCCTCTCTCCCCTCTCCCCTATCCACTCCCTCTCACCTACCCTCTCTCCGCTGCCCCTTATCCCCTCCCCTCCTTCTCTCCCTTCCATGCCTCTCTCTCTCCTCTTTCCCTCTCTCCCCTCTCCCCTATCCTCCCCTCTCTCACCTACCCCTCTCCCCTTCCCCCTCTCCCTCCCCTCCTCTCTCCCCTCCCCCCTCTCTCCCTAACCCCATCCCCGCCCCCTTTCCCAAGTCTGTTAACACTATCTGCACCTTCTCTGACACTGACAGTCACTATCACTATAGGCAGCGAATTGTGATGGGCACCGACTCCTGAGAATCAATCGCCACCAGGGGCCATATGCAGGAAGCGGTGTTATCGAGCCAAAACGCGTTTAGAAGGGATTTCTGGTTTAGCGCCGAAAATTCGGTATGCACGAGTCAGTGATAGGCCTAACACCGCGCATTTAAGGTCCGCGACACTAACCCCGTTTCATATGACGTTTACGGGCGGTGTTAGCATAAGGATAGGGCCAAATCTATTAAATCGTATCATATTTAACAGAATTAGATACGCAATAAGTGAAATTTGATTAAATTAACCCTAAATCTGAAGCAATATTAACGGTGCCGTCGTAACGGCGGAGATATTAATACTTATATTTTCGAATCGACGAACGTAAAGTAAACAAATCGCCGTAGCGCCGCATCGACGTCGCTGTCCATACTGGCAGTGGCGGCGGTTTGTTTACTGTAGGTTCGTCGATTCGAAAATATAACCGCTAATATCGCCGCCGTTACGGCCGCAGCGTTAATATTGCTTCGAATTTAGGGTTAATTTCATCAAATTTCACTTATTGCGTATCTAATTCTGTTAAATATGATAGCATTTAATATATTTAAGCCTAATATATGGGTAGAGACCAGAGGGATTTCCCAAATCTATAAATAATTTCACGTTTAGCTAACACTGACCGTTTAGGCGCTCCTGCATACCACTTGACATATTTCGCCCGGTCGGTGTTAGCTATACGCGTTTAAAGGCTAAACTCAAACTCGCGTAACACCGCTTCCTGCATATGGCCCCAGGGGCCATATGCAGGAGTCAGTGTTAGCGGGGTTTGGTGTTAGAGCCTGTTACCGTTTAGCTATCACCGATGTCGGGAACTGTGTCAAGTCATATACAGGAGCGCGTAACACTTTCATTATAGCTAAACGTGAATTTATTTATAGATTTGGGAAATCCCTCTGCGTCTGTACCCATATATTAGGCTTAACTATATTAAATGCTATCATATTTAACAGAATTAGATATGCAATAAGTGAAATTTGATGAAATTAAGCCTAAATTCGAAGCAATATTAACGCTGCCGCCGCAACGGCGGCGATAATAATATTTATATTTTCGAATCGACGAACGTAAAGTAAACAAATCGCCGCAGCCTTCTTAGTGGTGAGCCTGTTGCCGGCGAGCAACGCTATTTGACATTCATCGATTCGATTTGACAATATTAATATCGCCGCCGACACATCGGCAGCGTTAATATTGCTTTGAATTTAGGGTTAATTTAATGAAATTTCACTTATTGCGTATGTAATTCTGTTAAATATGATAGCATTGAATAGATTTGGGTCTAATCAGGGCCTAACAGTAACACCGCCCGGCACCAGCCAGTAGCTATTGCTGAGCCTGTTGCCGGCGATTTGTTTAGTTTACATTCATCGATTCGATTTGACAATATTAATATCGCCGCCAATGTGGCGGCACCGTTAATATTGCTTCGGATTTAGGGTTAATTTAATGAAATTTCACTTATTGCGTATGTAATTCTGTTAAATATGATGCCATTGAATAGATTTGGGCCTAATCGATACCTAACACCAACCTTAAACCACATATGTTTCTGGTTTAGCTTAACCTAGTTTAAGCTTGTGGTGTTAGGCCCATCGCTGACTCGTGCATACCGACTTTTCGGCGCTAAACCAGAAATTCCGTATAAACGCGTTTTGGCTCGCTAACACCGACTCCTGCATATGGCCCCAGAGGTCGCATGGCGACCGAGCATGCGCAGTGTGTGCCCTGCTGTTTGGACGTGCAAACTAATTAGGACTGACTGACCAAATAGGTAAAAACGCTGGCCTCCAGTGTGGAAGGTAGTGGGTTCGATTACAAGCTGAGCCAAACCAATGACTTGGAAAAAACGGTATCGCTTGCCTGGTGTTCGGCATTACCAGGACAGCACAAGGACTGGCTGGTTGACTGTGTCAGGATATTGTGACTGAGTGGGATATTGGTTCATCGTGTCGA